>JANPWX010000043.1:5530495-5795687 GCA_024734555.1 Trochalopteron elliotii | reverse complement strand
AAGGAAGGAAGGAAGGAAGGAAGGAAGGAAGGAAGGAAGGAAGGAAGGAAGGAAGGAAGGAAGGAAGGAAGGAAGGAAGGAAGGAAGGAAGGAAGGAAGGAAGGAAGGAAGGAAGGAAGGAAGGGAGGGAATAAGCTACTTTCAGGCTAGTATAGCTGCATTAAAACCCTTAATTTATAAACAAAAAATTAAAAATTAAGAGCTTATGTAAATGAAGAAGCCACTTATGAAAAATATGGCTCGCAGAGATTGCAGCACTACTGAAAGGTGCTGAGATGTTGTATTGATGACTCTGGCAGAAGAAAATGTATAGGACAGAAGAGAATGGATGTTCAAAGCTGTGTGTGGGAAATGAATCATGTCATGCCCATTAGTGTCACTGAAAATTTTGCAGTGAAAGCCCCATGTATTTTTGAAAGTGTACTTTTAAATGTTTAATACAACACTTATAAGCAAAATTTAGGACAGGTACAGTGAATCTGTGCTAATTCTCTGTACCTTCTGTGTCTTTAAACTTTTGTTAGTAGGATTTAAAGCTTTTTACCAGGCTAGATCTTTTGTCTCATCACACTTGTTTAAGGTTGATGGATTTGTCTGAACTTTGGATACTTTAAAATAGGATTGAATGACAGAACAAGTGTGTACTAGCAAAGATATTGTTTCATCCCTGGGAGCTTCTGCTTAAATATCAAATTTTAAAAGTGCTCCTGTCTTACAAAAGAGTTTGACAGCTGTCAGGTCAGACACTGAGAGTGCAAGGAGTGAAATCAAAGCTATCTTCCTGTTCTTTCTCCATAGGTTCTGTCTGATCAAATGACTCTACCCAGATATGCAGGTAGTGCATAGAAGAATCTCTTCTGGTAGCACATATTTTTAGTCAAAATGAAAAGAAAAAAAAATAAAATTGGACTTTCAGATTTCTCAGTTTAGTGCTATAAACCTAATCTTAGCCCAGCATGATGTGAGGGACAATGTCATCTTAGGTAAGCACAAGTCTTCACCAAGCCCCATGAAATCTGATCCTTACATTTCTGAAATGTAAACCCCTCTGGAATCAGCTGGGCTTGTTAAGGATGACACGATTTACTGACATGCTGCACCTTGCAGGATTAAAGTCAGTTTATAGGTAAAAAATATTGGATGACATACATTCCTCTTTATTGACAGGAAAGGAAGTTCTTAAGCAGACTGGAAGGACTAGGAGCTATGTGGCTGACAAGGCTTGAGTTAATTAACTTTCCCTCCCTGGAAAGAAAAAGAGAGGGAGGGGGCAAGAACCGTGAGAGAGAGGTTCATCTTCCGGATTTGGAGCATGGGAGTGATCTGAAAAGGAAAAAGGTATCAGCAAGGGTCTCTCATTAAATTGATTAAAACAATATTAGATCACCTGTAAAGGCCAAGGAAGGTAAAAGACTGAAGGTAATGAGTCCTGTTAAAAGAAGTAACATGATTTCTCAGGTAGGATTCCTTGCTGCTGCCAGTATTATGCTCTGTCCCTGGAATTGTTCAAAGCAAGGCTGGATAAGGCTGCGAGAAATCTATTCTAGGGAAGGATGTCCCTGCCCATGGAAGTGGGGCTGGAACTGGATAGTCTGTAAAGATTCTGTTCAATCCAAACCATTCTGTGATTCTTTGCCTGGGAGAGGACACTGATGACAAGTTTTTTCCTGTGTGACAAGATAAATCCAGGCCATATGAAAATACTTCTACTAGTCGAACTGTAGAGCAAATTTTGTACTTATGGCACACTGTGAAGTAGCTCAGATGAGAACTAATGACGAACAGATTGATAACTGACACAGAAAGAAGACTTCTGTCAGATGCTTTTGTTGTAGAGGAGAAGGTTGGAGGGATTGAAATCTGATTGGATCTACTTTAATATTAAACAAAAAAACAATTTATTTTTTTACCAGCAAGAAGAGCATACCAGAGAAAAAAAAAAAAAAAAAAGACGGGAGCTGTCCATGCTTTATTTAACCAGGATATTTTATTCTGAAGAAGAACATGGTGGGTTTAATAATTTTCATTCAATTCTGGCAGAAAAGGTAAATATAGAAAGATTGCAAATAAGTATGAAAGAAATTAATACTGTATATTGGTGAGATATAAATATGTAGTTAGAAAATGAATGCAGTCATGACCATCAGCAGAAAAAAATGCTGTTACAGTTAGCAGAAAGTTTATTGTTGAACAGAAAATTTCTTTAGTCTTTTAAGTTATAAAATCAGTCTTAAAATCTTGAAAGATCAAGGATAGCACACAAAGACCCCCTACAATCTTTGAGATCCTGGGCTACATCTCACAGATTGTTGGAAAGACACAGAATTAAAAATTAATAGACGATCTTCCGTTTCTTGAGAAAAAAAAAAAGACCACTAGTCTTCTGCCTGAAGGATTAAGGGAGAGAAGCAATGGTCTTATGCCATTGATGTAACCAATAACAGAAAGGAATTAGAACAGCCAGGAGAGTGGTGTTCTGAGTGTGAACCAATGTGACACCACAGAAGTTTCCCTTCTGTGGCCATTCTCAAAAGGCAAGAGGGTGTCTGACATCTGGGAAAATTAAAAAAAAAAGGAAAAGCTGCAAGAAGATCCATCAAAAGTAAAGCAGGAGCAAGAGCTGCCACATGCCAGAAAACTGCACAGTATGAAGAGAGGATTGATAACAGCATGATTAGCACAGAGAAATTTTTCATGGAACAAGAGGAAAGCACTGCAGCCGAAGATGAATGGGCTACTACTCTAGAAACAAATGGAGCATTTATTAATTAAGCCAGAAACAGGTGCAGTGGAAAGTATGGTAGACAAAACCACGATTTGGACTGGCAGAGCAGCTAGATGCACTATTTAAGATACTCTGGATAGAAGAATGGCTTCTTCCCCAAAGCCAAACACATCAGGCAAAAGTGAGTGGTAGTTAATAAATTGGGAAGGGGAGAGGAGCCATTCAAGTGTATTAGAAGGATGAAGAAAGCAAAAATGAATCAAAATATATCAGATCTTCAGGCTCACCAGGAATGACACTGCACTGAAATAGTTAAGAAAATGTTAGGATATCTCTTCCAGGGAAAAGAAAGATTCCTAAAAGAGCAGAGCATTGAGCTGGAAAAAAAAATCCTGGTTATCCCAAATTATTCCTATACTTAGGATTATAGAGTAGGAAAGAGAGAGCACAGAAAAATAAACACAAGTAATGCCCAACATTAGGAAGACATGTTTGGCCAAAAAACCCTTAACATCCCTTTCTTTTAGGAAAATAGGAAGCAGGCTTAATTTATTTACGTCACAAAAAATAAAAAACAAAACCAATAAAAGATGACGAGAAAATCCAAGCAGTTCTGAGAATTGTTAGAACTCAAATTCAAAGCTATAAAATTAATTGGAATTGTGTCTTATGTTATCTGAGGAAGGTGGTCAAGTAGACCACAGCTGCCTGCACAGGGAATAAGCACAAAAAGTTATAATATCCATAGAGGGTAGGCTGACCTACCCTCATGGCTGACCAAATGTAGAGGGTATAAAATTATTTGTTTCACAAACACATCCAGCAAAGACGTGATTCAAATGTTATTACAGAATTGAAAGAACTTCTTTCTTTAATCCCAAGAAATACAGCAAGACTCCAGGATATCTTGCCATCAAACATTTGTCCTTTCTGAAATCTTTAACTACATTCCTCCAGTGGTTCTTTACAGAAACTCTTTCCATCTGTTTTTATTCTATCTCAATTATTACAGTACTTTTTAATAAGACAGCAGCTTCCATTCAACACATCAGTCATCAAATCCAGACAATCCAGATTAAAATTGGTATTTTTGTACTGTGATTTATCAATATCAATTTGTCAATATTTATCAATATTGACTCAAGATGGCCATTAAAATTTTTCAGTAAGCATCTTTTTCAAAGTCAAAGCAGTATATGATTGCTGTAAAAAGTGTGTAGGTGTATTTATATATATGTATAACTGCTAAAGTTGTAAGGAAAAAATACTTTACCTGCAGTCAGGTCAGAAGATTAAGTAGATTGTGTGGTATTGACAACATAAGTGCCAACATTTGAAGAAGCGCATCACAAATGTCTTAAGACATGATTTAAAACCATCATATTAAAACTATCTTATTTTAGTAAGGATATTCTTAAGATTTTATCTATTTTACTTTTTTTTTTCAGCACTTGAATGGAGAACTTTTAAAAGGTTTTTCCAGAAACTCAGTGAATAGAAAGGTATCAAAATGATAATATCATATTAAATGTTGATATGAAATGTATTTCCAAAGTCCAAAGCATCCAACCTGAATCTTCACACTAGGGTCAATAATTTTTTCTGACAATTTTCAAGGCTTATTTAATGTTCCTACAAGAAGAAATAACAATGAATGTCTGTGTTAACATCTAATACAACTCTAAGGATGTCTATTTGTGAGGCGAGATGCTTCCATAAGCTTCAGCAAACTCAAACAGTTGACTTTATCTGTTTATGTAGTAAAGAGTAAGCTCTATTCCCTTCCTTCCTGCCAAACTTGACTACTAATTGCTTTCTGAACATTTACACATTGTCAGAAGTTGTATGAGACCAAAGATGGAGCAATTATTTTCTACAGGTTATTTTTGAGGAAACGTTATAGAGAAAGGTCACCCATTGAAGCAGCATGGAAAATATTTTCAGAACCACAGAGACTGCTTAAAAAACACCTGAAATGCACGCAGTTATGTCAAACCCAGAAGCTCAAAGGCTTTGGATAATATTTAAAAATGAGAAAGAGGCAAATAAAAAACTTTTGGGACTCTTTGAATACACATCTGAGAGACACAGTGACCACACAAAATGCTATTTATAAAAGTAGATTCATCTCAGGAATGAGCTGGTCAAACTGAAGTTACACTAAAGAGCCATTCGCTGTTTTAACTCCATAATTTATTGTGAGCCCATAATCCATTCTTAATTTATTCTGAGACCAATAAGAATTAGTAACAGAACCTGAACAAGAAAGCACCAGTAGGGGTTTATGAGTCAAGTATCTTCAGCCCACAGAACTCACTGCAGTCCTGCAATGGGTTTTTGTGGTCCCCACAATATACTGGGGGCAACCATAGGGAGAGATTAGAGGAGATGGTGGGTGATGTAATCCAAAAGAAAAAACAAGCCCACAAGATTAAGTGGAAATGCAGTTTCATAACTGCTTTGGAAGAAAAGAAGTCCTCTATCCAAATATAAATTATGTTTTCAAATAGCTTCCCTGTTCTAGGGAAGACAAAAAATCTCTGTCAAGAAAAACTCTTACGCAGTTGAAGAATAGAAGTGATTACTTTGAACCAATTCTAATCTCCTGTATCTTATTTAATTACTACAAAAATATTATTATTATTTTATTTTAATTATTTAATTATCACATAAAAATAAAATTTTTATTAATATTTAAAAACAAGACCAGAGACTTGTTTATATTATTTTCTAAGAATTTATATGGTATCCATTCTACATTTCTATCTGCAAAATAAAAGACACCTTTTGCACATGCTTTCAAAGGCAATTTCTGTGCATTACATGAAAAAGAACTCCTGCAGTTCCACAGGTTTCTTATGTTGCCAACAGAGGAAAAATGTATTGAAAAGAGTTGTGAATCATACCTCTCTGATGAATGACATTCAAACATTGATACCATTTATGAAATGATGACTGTAAGTTTCAATACTTTTTTAACCACAGGAACCTGGCCTTTATCACCTACATAAATGTGTACTATGTCCTTACCATTAATATTTCACAAAGAGGGATTTTTCTCTCAAACATACTCATTCTGATTTTAAAGGCAGATGAGGGTTCAAAATTTCAGACAGTGACACAAAGCTTAATATATTCTATCAATTGATCTCAAACCTTTTTTTTGCTATCTTTAAAGAATTTAGTGGACAATTCATCAGGGAGAAAACTGATGACTTTGTGATAACATTTCCCATAGCTGAAAACATCCTCTATCTTCTCTTACATCTTAAATGAAAAAATGCAGGGTTCAAATGCAAATGGGGTAAGAAAAGGGATGGGTCAAGTAAATAATGAAGAGTATTTATGTATGGAATTACTATGAATGGAAAACGATAGAATGAGAATTTATGTTTTGTATTTCATGTCAGTTTTCACACTACGCACATAAGAGGTAAGAGGTGAGGGAAAATGTTTTATGTCCAGTAAGGCTTTTCTCAGCCAAACAATTTCCAGACTAATTTAAAAATCAGGCTAAAAGTTTCATAGGTATGAATCAAAGGTAGGTCTAATTATCTTATAAAATGCAACTTAAAAAGAATAAGTGACTGAGATTGGGGTTACTGTAATTGTGACAAAATCTTTTCTTCTTCTGAAGTTATCTGGCAGTGTGCATAAACTTGACAAGGAGTTCTACCCCTTTCCTTTGGGGACCACTTGCAGCATAAAAAGCACTAACAAATTAGTACTGCTCTGGAAAGCAGCAATAGAGGAGTTTTTAAACAGCCAACAATAGAGGAGTTTTTAAAAATTGTTAGGGTTGAAGCATCATAGCAGAGCTCTGGAAGAAAATGGGGGGTTGGTGGTAATTCTGGCAATTGGATTGGTGCTACATGTTTTTCTTCTTGCCATTCAAGACATGTAGAAACTTTTCATTCACCCCAAAATGACCAGGAAGGCCAGTGGCATCCTGACATGTATTAGGAACTGCATTGCCAGAAGGTTGAGGAGGTGAACCTTTCCTTCTGCACCTGGAGCACTGTGTCCAGGTCTGTGTTTTTTGGTACAAGAGACATGGACATTCTTGGTTCTCTAACGCAAGTATATGAAGATGGTTGGAGACAGAAGCACTTCATTTATGTGGAAAATCTGAGGGAACTTGTCCTGTTTAGCCTGGAAAATAACAAGCAGAGGATGGAGGTAGACTCTTCTCAGTGATGCCAAGCAGTAAGACAGAGGCAACAGGCAGAAAATGATGCTGAGGAAGTTTCACCAGAATGTGAGGAAGAACTTCTCTATGTGCAGGTGACAGTGCACTGGAACAGATTCTCCAGAGAAGTTGCTAAGTCTGCCGCGCTGAGGATATTCAAAAGCTGCTTGGACAAAATCCTGACTATTTCTGCGGGGCTTTGCTTGCACAGGGAGGTTGGACTAAATAACACCCAGTGGTCCCTTCCAACTTTACCTGTTCTGTGATTCTTTGTATTCCTATACAGGAATCCCTTTAAAATTAAATGTCAGCTGAAAGGCTGATAACAGACTCAAAGCACTTTATACCTGGGATAGGAATTAGGTGGCAGTCTACCAATGTTATTTTTAAAGATTGTCACTAGACTTCACTCAAACTGTTCTTATTCCCAGGGCACTAATGGAGCTGCAGAGGGGCAAATAAACATAAAAGAGACAAGAGCTGGTTTGCCTCATTATAAAATTTGGGGCAGCCTGGCAGAATAATGAATATGTTATTGTTTCATCGAGAACAACAAAATGTACCTGATTTAAAGGGGATGGAAGGGAATAGTGGAAGAAGCAGCTTTTTATAATATTAAGCCCAGGAGAGGTTTTCCTTATAAAAGTCATTTCTTCATTAAAACAGTAATTGAAATGGGACGTGCTGTTCAACAAGTTCAGTGTTTTATATATGCCATCAAAATCCCACAACGTGTCTAAAAATGAGATTCATATTAATCACTGACGTCCTAATCCTCCTGATATAAGATCTATATTCAGGGATATGTTCTCTTCTGAAACACCAGAATCAATTCTGAAAATGAGATTTTAGATTAGCTCTTTAGATAGTCTACTCATAGGCTCATCCATATGAAATTTGTTATGTGCTTTCACAGCATCTGGGGATAAAGAGCTTCTCACAGTGCCAGCATTTGTCATACATGGTTAGAAACCTAAGGTACCATTCATACACTTCACTTTGTAGTCCTTCTGAAAACATCAATCACAATCTGCCATCCTTTCCTACAGCGATTGGACAAGTCACTGTTCTGAACACAGCATAAACCTCAAGGTCATTTTTCTCTAATTATTTTGGTCTGCTCCAGAAACTTCATAAAAAGTTCATAAAAAGGCTTGTGAAAAAGACAGGCTTTTAAAAAGAGACATTTTACTATCTGACATCTTTACTTTCTATGCATTGCTCTTTATTTGTTCTTTAGACTGCATTTTACAGCAAGGTGCAGATTCCAGTAATAAATCTGCATTAGAATTCCATCAAAACTACCATGTATGTGTGTTTCACTATAAGCAGTAAAGGTACCAGAGCCTACCTTATTTTCTAAATCCTTTCTCTTTCAGTCCACATTCTTTTGAAAGGATTTTTTAATACAGTTTCTCCTCACAATTCACAGTGATAATACAATAAGAATGGGTAATGTGTGAAAGTGTCTTTCACTAGGTAATCTACAATACTGGGGGAACATTTTAAATAGATGCAAGAGGCAGTCAAACCAATGAACATGGTTTCTTTTCAAAGGAACAAGTTAGCCTAGTAAAGTACAAATCTTTCAATCCATAAAAACCCATGAGGTATACTTTATTGGACAGAAAATCCATAGCATTCCAAACTTCTTAGTCATGTTTTAAGGTCAAAATAACTCTATCCAAGTTTTACAAAGCAGAAATAGGTATAATGGCATTTCTGTTGTTTTCATATTTCTTTTGAAAGTAAATTCTTCTGCACTCTTTGCAGACAAAGCCGAAATGTGAATAATAAGATGCAAATGTACTCCCAAAATGCTTTAGCACCTTCAGTATGGCATTTGCAAAATCTGTATTGTCTTAATCATTTTCTTTACAGGCTTGCAAAAAATACAAAGTTCCATATTTTCCACAAATGTGGAAAACTAATCAAATACAAAATCACACTGTGCACTGTATGGTTCCCATCTTGTTTGTAGTTTAAAGGATCAACTTGAACAAATATCATCCCCATTTTGGCAGGATTTAGAAGCTAACTCTCTCATGCATCTTTTTGGAAACTTAATAGCATGTGGATTTACAGATATTCTAGGTAAACTGCCAACATCTGGGGATAAAGAAATTTTTCTTTGTTAAATATAATAGACACTATGTACAAATATAGTCTTTACATCCTTCCAGAGACACAAATTAGAGAAAATTTACTTATTCCTTAAAACTGAGGTTTTTCTAACAAATTGCAAAGTGTTTTTTATACTTTTTATTCTCTATCTGCCTCCAGTTTATTATAAAAATATAATTTATTGTTATGAGGTCTTTACCTGAATGCAATGAATCATTGAACTGAAGATAGAACTGGAACCTCAGATGCTAAAAAACTCCAAAAAACCTCAAATCAAAACAAACAAAAAAACCCCAAACAAATTTCCACTAGCCAAATTACTTCATTTTTTTGTTTTGTTTTCCTTTCCTAAAAATTATGGTTGCATTCCTCCATTTTAAATCATTTGTCAGCAACAGTGGCTAGAAATTTTCAGGAGATCTATTTGTTGTCATAACAGGTAGTACATGCTAAACAGAATGTTACATTCACATTCCTACCATCAAAAAATCTTTTCTTTTGTGCTTGCACAGTCCTGCACTATTATTTCTGGTTGGTCTCTCTAAAATGAGAACCAAAAGATACACAGGACAAAAAAATATAGATTTCCTGATCTCCAGAGTGATTCCAGAGAAGAACTGTGGACATTTAAAGTCAAAAACTTTTATACCAGCAAAAAGCCATCTTTTGCCCCACACTGTCAATTTAAAGAACAACGCATCAATGTTGATTCTAGGCCACAAAATCCAGGATAACAGTCCATTAAACTGTGAATTTCCTTCTCCCCACATGCCTAAGTTAATTTATCCTGATTTTCTGAGAATTTATGCTCTGTCTTTCTACCTTCCTTTTCCATTTATATTACCATGAATACTTAGCACCTCCACTGCAGGGTGTCGCAGAGTATAAGAGCAGAAATAAGCATAACAAAGAAGAAGGGAACTGAGTTAAAGAGAGCACCAGAGGTTTATTGAGAGACTAGCAATCCATCTTGCTTCACAAACCACAGCCAGGGGTAGATATTTTTCTCTCGGAATTACATGTGTATGTGTCTGAAATAACTCATTCGAAACCTGCTCCCCTTGAACTAATCTTAATTGGAAAAGGGCATTGTTCAGTCTGCTGCCACACAAAACACACCAGCAAAATCCCTCTTGATTCAGGCTGCCTTTGCCATGTCTTGCTCTGTATTTCAGTTTTGTCTGTGGAACAGTCTTCCTAAAAAAAACTCATTCAAGCACATACTTAAGTTTTCACACCCTCTTAAACCATAATGGGAAAGCTTAAAATTAAGCTCTAAAGGTCAGATTTTCAAAGGAATCAATACGAGTTAGGCATCTCACCTTATTAAGCATTATTTGAAAATTCCATCTGTGCATTTTGGCAGCTAATTTTTTATCTGTGAGGGTCTAGACCTAATTACTTTCCTGCTCATGGATGACCTCAAAAAGTCTAGTGGTTAATTGTTTTCCTGATTTAGGGCATGAGCACTGTGACCCCTACATGATACTGAAACATTCTAGCAGAGTTAAGGACACTTTTGTGGATTTATGATGCTTAAAACGTAAATGTCAAATCTATTACAGAGATCTAGGTGCTGCAAAGAGGGTAAACAGTCATAGTTCCTTCAGTTGTGATGAAAATGCATTGATTTTCATGAGCTGAAGGTCTGATTCACATCCTTTAAAACTGAATTAGTTATTATTGTATTTGCAAGTTGTGAGAATGTCACACAACTGGCTATACAACTGCAGCCCATCTCGACATTTAGCTTTTGCCAGAAGAGTTGCTATTAAAAAATATGCATGCATGGTAGACCTGCTTCCCTGATGACTGGCTTATGTGAAATAAGACATTCTGAAGGCAGGAGAAGGAATGTGAGGGACATCAACAATCATAGTTTCACAAGGAAGAGAAACAACTGAGTTAAAATAGCCTCCAATCAAATATTTAAAAAGTATTAATTATTATTAGTTGCAGAGAGAGAATTCTAATCCAACTCACTACAATTCAGCTGTCACACTTTCTGCACAAGAAATATTGCGTGATGGCTTTGCACAGGTATGCAAATGCAAGAAGGTCCCCAGGCTTTTTTGTATGCAGTTCTGAATTCTGTTGGAAGTGGTTGGTTCATTTGTAAGCTGTGACAATGTCTTCTTCTCAATCTCTGCCCCCTTGGGAAGAAGCAGTCTGAGTTTTCACAATGCTTGTGCATCTGCACAGCGTGAGTGGAACTTGATTCTTCATGAGTGTGTGATGAGCTGAGAGGATCCAGTAACCTATGCAGTAGGTAGATGAGCACTGTGTGAAGTCAGGACACCTTTTAAAAAAAAAGGTATGTGACCCCACATGGTATAAATAAATGCTCATCCCTGGGAACCCAGGAAGTATATGTACCAGGAAGTACCACCAAAAGCCTTTGCACTGGTGATCATATGAAAAAAAAAAGGGGGGGGGGGGCGCATTTTCCAACTGAAGCTGTTGAAATCTAACATAAGGTGATTGAATCCTTAAAGGATGTACAGCTCTTAGTATTATACCACCTTATCCACATCCTCAGAAAATTAATAAAGTCTGCTCTCCTGGCAGACACCTGGCCCAGTGGTATAGAAACAGCCCTTAAAAATCACATCCATCTCTAGGCTGTCTCTGAAGAGCACCTACAGTAAGTTGTTCATCACTGTATGCTTATCCAATGCTTAATTTGCTCCACTTGGTTCAAAGGCAGTCATTGCCATCCTTAGAGGGAGAGTGAGTACACAAGTGAGACCTTTAGTACACTGCCCCTCCTCTACCTCAGAAAGTCACACAGGACCACTCAGGGTAGTTACTTTGAGAAGAACTGTTAAGTCTTCTTAGCAATCTGCTCTCTAATAAGTCTTTTACAATCAAAAGTCTATAAAAATTTAACCAAGAATAAACCAAGAATTTGTTTTCTCTTCTTGCTAAGACAACAGTGACTCCACAACTGAACAGTCCTCTAGTGGGTTACAATTTAAATTTTGGGAAATTGTGTGACAATTAATGACAATAAAAAGAAAAAAAAAAACCCACTAGCACATTTATATAATTATGAACAAATAATAACAGAGAAGCTTTAAAGAATCAGGAGTGCAGCCGAATAGGCTGAAGAAAACATTTACACATCAAAAGCAATTATCTAAGTGCTCAAGATACTCTGCAGACCCAGTATAAAAGAAATAAATGCAAATTCCCCTCTAACATACTCTGGTTAAGATAATAGAAAAGTAATCAAGAACATGAACCTCGTTGGATGAACTGGTATGTTGCAAATACAAAATTAACCATATGAAATCATAAGGTAGAGCATGTGAAAATTCTCAGCAGCTTCTGCCTTCTGTTTACAAACTTCTTACAGCTTGGTCACTTTTCCAACTCCTTCAAAATGAAAATTTTTCGAAATCTCAGCTTTCCCTTTTGAAAGCTGTTGCCACAAAAAGCTTCAAACCATGACTTACAAACCAGAAGGCAAATTATGCTTCTCCAAATATATCATTAAATATTAAAACCAGAGACTTCTATAAGCTCCTTTTTCCAAGAAGAGGAAAGAAGAGATCATTTTTTTCATTGTGATTCTTACTGGGTTTGCAATTAGAAGGGCTACTTAAAGTCAGCAAAGGAGTGAAGGAAATATGCCCACTATTGCAGAACTTTAATGGAAGTATTTATAACTCCCGCTGCTCTTTCCCTAGAAAATCATATGAATGAGAGCAGAAGAAACAAGATTTGGGCAGGTGAGTCACTCTCCATGCTAGACCGATCCCACAGCTCACTCTCAGCCTTTATGTTCTCTATTTTTTGAAGATCGTTCAACAGGTCTGATGCCTTAAGTTTTAGCTTTCATGTTTTTCACATTCTGTTCTGCCTAGGGGTGTAGTTCTGAGCCTCATATTAAATGCTAGTAAGCTCGCTTCACAGAGTAGGTAGACAAAACAAATTCTTTTCCTGTTAAAGACCAAAGACGACTTCCAGGCCCAAAAGCATAAACAGCAGTAGACTGAAGGGAGGCAAAAGAAAGATAGGGCCTCACAACCTGGAGATGTAATTAGACAATTAAACCCCAACATGCAAATAGACCAAAACATAAAAATGTAAAACTTCATGACCAGTCAACCATTTTGTGACCATTCTTAGTCCACCTTGGGTGCAGCCCTGCTCAGGCCCTATCCTGCCCAAGGTGTATCATAGAAGCTTTTCAATAAATACCTACCTTATTCACTAGCTCTGTCCGGTCCATTTCAAGTCAGTCTTCCTAAGGCATCAGGTCCATTAAAACCCTTTGCTTCAAGGGAATGTTCTCATTGGCTTGCAAGAAGCTAGGGATTCACATGAAAAAATATTCAGAAAAGCATTCTGATCTGAATGCTGAACATGCCTATAGTTATTCCAGGTATTAATATTTTAAGATTCTTTTTCCTAGTAAAGCATTAATTAATTAGTTCCTTGACAAGGCTTTTGATGATCAGATAATAGTGATATGTCTGGTTCCAGCTGATGCAGCAAGACATTGTTAGTCTTCAGTATAAGGGTCTGGGGTTGGTGACGGGGTTTTTTTTCCCTATTTCTCTTCCTCAGTGTGCAGCCAGGTGATTGATAGAACATACTGAGCTGCTAAAAGGATGCATTTTCCTGGGTCATCTAAGCAGCATCATTATTAGCATAATGGGGCCAGCCCAGTGCTTTGGCATAAAAAGGAGTCATGTTTCATTTTGGAAAACATGCAAGAAAAGTACTAATAATGCCCTGCAGAAACACAGAATGTGATTTTTATGAATCACACCTAGCAACTTATTGTGAGTGTGTACCAGATGGATTTCTGATTAGGTTTCAGCTAATTTAGGAACCTTTCTACACTAAGAAATGTCCATTTAAAACCTGATGAAATATACATGGGATGATCAAGTGCCAGGTGATACCAACAGCACTTGTAATTTGTCAAATCTTTCAGATGACCTAGAAGAAAGACCTTTACAGCAAGTGCCTTTTTTCTGCTTAAGAAATTTTACACTACTTTTTTGTTTTACCAGCTTCCCTGCTGGTTGCACTGTTAATCAGAGATAAATTCCTAAAATGTTACCCTAGACATGTCTGCTGTCCTCCCCACAGAAGGATAGAATCTTTTCAATAAAGGCACTCAGTACAGATTGCAGATGGATAGATAAGTAACACCATCTTTATTCCAAGAAAAAATGATGTACCATGAAAAAAATCAAATAAGTCATCCATTTCAAGTTGGTGGTGTCCTTTCAAAGCACAGGAACAAATCAGCTTTAAAGCATTTAAAATTTACTGCATGCTCCCAGGGTTTCCACATGGCATTTGCAAGAGCATTTACCAGTTTTGTAATTGTAGCAAATTTAGTGAATTTTTTGTCTTCTCGCCTCACACTATAAAGAACTTTCTATTTTTAACTCTGAATAATTTCTCTTCTAGTCTGTTTTTTCATTTTCACTCCTATTTTAATCTACTACTCTGATACTTTCAAAATTACTATTAAATCCCAATATGCAATTCACATATTTCTAAGTAAATTACTTGTCTTAAAAATACACATTTCCCTTGATGCTTCAACACAGGAGCATCTCAAATACATAAAGATGACAAAGAACTCCTGTGCCCAAATTACCAGACTACAGGTGATATGCACAGCATTAAAAGCCTTGAATTTGTAGTTATATTTTATTCTGAAGAGAGGAATAAAAACTGGCTGGCACCATCAAGCCTGAGAGTTATTGTGAGCATGAAGTGAGTTTTGAAACCTTGAGATAGAGGGTTTCCACAATTCCATTAAACTACGGAATTGAGTCAAAGATGTTCCCATTACTACTGCACTGATACAAAAAAATGAAATATGGAGCTATTTCCACATATCTCTGCTATGATGAATGACAATATAAACACAGATGTACCTAGAAAAACACAAAGTGTTGGAGTTATATGCTGGATAGGAGTTATGGGAAAACTCTGATTCTTTTAGATAAGAAGTTTAAAAAATAAGAAAGGGGAAAATAATTATTCACCAGAATGTTCTTAATAAATTCCAAGGAATAGCAGATTGAAGCTGAAGATGTGTATTGCTCTACAAAGACTCATAGTATAGATAAAGAAGTCTGGATGAATTAACCATTTCACTTCCTAGCTGGAATTGTTTAAGCATTCTCAATATACCAAAGAATGCCCTATTAAAACTTAGATATTACATTTGTTCAGGGGACTGGTTATGCAGATTAATGTTGATTGGTTTAAGAACAGAAAAAATGGCACAAAAGCTCAAGTTAATTTAATGTTAAACATGAAAAATTGAGCTCTCTAAGGAAAATGGGCTTTTAAAGAAAGAGATTTCTCCTCAGGCATTAGCTTGGCCATATTGCAAGCAATATCGTATTAAGATTGCATTTATGATATTAAAAAAAAATAAAGTAATTTGAATTTAATTTGAAACATAAGAAATAAAGCCCGTCACATTACTATTCATTGATTCATTGATTTTAATGCCTGAAAAAAATTTCCGATCGCTCGTACTAACATCACAGGATACAGAACTGCGCACAATAATTTCTGCATCAAGTTTGCAATTTATATTAGAGCATTATAGGTATTATTTTGTATAAATCTGTTTTATTCTATGTCTTCAAAAAGGACCTCTAAGATTCTCAAATGATGACGCTATATCCCAAATTATAAATGTGATCCTATTATTATTATTCTAGCAGTGCTCAGAGGCCTGGGCTGAACTCATATCTTGACTGTGGTCAGCACAGTGCAAACATGCTGCATAAAACCAATTTCTTTTTCAAAGAGAAGATTGGTATCCAGTGACAGACAAAATAGAGGCATATGATTTAGCTGAAGGTCAGAGGCAGAACTGGAGACCTGCTTCTGTGTCATAGCTACAGAATTACACTGCCATGAAGCAGAGTCATCTTCTCTCAAATGTTACTCATGTTTTCATCAATTTATTGACTCTTCAGGGCTTTTTTCCATGTACTGTATGTTTATTGTTGTTAATCTTTATCTTTCCCAAAAATTGCTTTTGTGGTTCTGTTTTTTTAAAGAATAATGAAAATATTAAAAATCTGCAAATTATGGGCAGTCTGAAATAGCAGGCTGGACAAATGCTAACCTCAGAGATACAATTATGAGAGGTCCAGCCTCTTCTATTTACACTGTTTGGTGAGCTCTGTTCCAATGAGACAGAGAAGTGTGGTGTGGCACTTTTTGTGCCATCATCAGATTTGTGGTTGTATCAATTACTATTGCAGAAGTAGCTGACAAATTAGCTACACTGGTTTTCTTCTTGTCCTCAGTGTTATTGCTCAGCCTATTTCACACTATCTTTCAACAAGATGTTCAAAATCTTGAATATCATACATCCACTTCATGAATCAGTCACCCTGAACCAGCCTACAACAATTGCCTCAACAAGAAATAGTTCAGCCTAAATTGTATTTTTCTAACAAAAAAAAAATTAATAAGTCATTATATATACTGAGCAAGAAATAAAGGGAGAGAAGAATAATCACATTTGTTTCAATTATTCATATTTGTATGACATGAAAAGATTGTGCACTGCTGAAACATAATAAGGCCTGACAAAAGGCAGCCTAGTGCACAGGCAGCAGCTTTCCAATCAGGAGAGTACATCCAGCTCTCCCTGTTGGCTACAGACATAAGTTATGTCAGTTTTGTTTCTGTATATCTGTGACAACTGCCACTGAGTACAGTGTGTGCGAACCTCTGTGGTTCCCCCTGGAGCCACATGTTTGGAGACAAAAGAGTGATTGGACAAGGGGTAATGGCCTGAAACTGAAAAAGAGCAGATATAGATTAGGTTTTAGGAAGGAATTCTTTATTGTGAGTGTGGTGAGATGCTGAAATAGGCTGTACAGAGAAGCTGTGGATACCCCACCCCTGAAGCGTTCAAGGCCTGGCCAGCTGGAGCTCTGAGCTCCTGGAAGGTGTTCCTGCCCATGGCAGAGAGTTGGAATTAGATGACCTTTAAGGTTCCTTCCAACCTAAACCATTCTATCATTCTATGAAAGGTGAGCAAAAGAATGCTAAAATTGCAACAGAAATCTGTACTTTGACATTTCTAAGGAACATCATATAAAAGACTTTTGAAATAGGGTAAAATAATTATTTTAAAGATGACATCTTAAATTAATAATCACAGGAAAATGCAGAATAAACTTTTTATATTTCAAACTATTAGATATGTGGCCACGGCAGAATAAAACCAGGTAATAGGTCACACTGAATTATTTTGTTATTACTATATCATAAGAAAAGAGAACATAAGGTAAATATATTTTTACCTAATACAGACTCGATGAATGGTTAAAGCATATAAAACTTAATTTTAAAGGTCTAGGGGTTAGTAAGTAAGTAAAAGAATTTGCAGAAATTGTGTATTTTGTCAAAATTAATCTGCAGAAATAGAATGAACAATTCAAGTCAGGTAACGTGGTTTTAAATTTAGGAAACTGGAGGGTTGAGGGCACTTCATGCAGTATATTCGTGCATGTCTCTCTATGCTCACAAGCTCTGAGCATGTATCTGTGTGTCTGTGTGTAGGCACACTTTACATATAAGTGACTTCGGTTTTCTTCTTAATATACAACCCATATTTGCAAAAAGTGATCAATTCAGATACAAGAAGGTTTGTTTATCTATTGTACTTACACAAAAAACGCTAATTTCTTCATTTTCTAACACGATGAAATTCTGAGCCTAGAACTTCCACAGTATCTCAATTCATATGGAAAATGGGTGTTCAATTTTGAGGTAAAGTTGAGGCCCTGAAATCAGTAGGCCTAAGACTTCATTACTTGTACTCAGTTTCTACCTCAGGCTGGTATTTTACAGCAGCTAATGTCTGAGATGATTGAATTGAAAAGCAATTCTCCTTTAACACATAATTCATGTGGGATTTTATACACATCCATTTTTAACAAACGGAAACCAATTACTGAGTGCATTATTATTTTGTAAAGCATAGCATGTATTAGGGGAAAAACTAAACAGATTTACAATGCTTCAGATGGGAAAAAATATGACTACTGGTGAGGATTTCAAAACTTTCCCATTACTTTCTTTTATTGTCCAGTTAAACTCAGTGGAAAGAAATGAACTGATCTTTATGGTAACTGACTATGAGCAGCATATGTTCATTAACTCTTTAGAGTATTGGCAGTTTTTAATTTGTTTCTTTCTTCAAATTAAATATTAAATATATATATATATATATCCTCTCCCTCTGGCTTTCTGTCTCGCTATGACACAGTGAATATAATGAAAATGAAGTTTGTGTGGTCTCTTGCTTTCCTCATCTGTGGAGAGTGAATGCTTATTGATCAGTGACAGTAGGTGGAGTGGAAGTGGGCTGGGTTTTGAGGAAATGTAAATCAGGGGCAAATCTACTTAAATCAATAAAGCTATGCCAATTTATACCAGCTGAAAAGCACTACTGTATTTTTAAATTGTTACAAAGAAATCAAAAGTAATTTATGAAAAAACTGATAGACAATTACACTATGCTCAGATTTTAATTAATGTAAAAATATGACTTGCAGATTAATTTAATTAATGATTTTCTTTGACATTGTAGTATTTTGGAATAAAATAACTGCTTTCCTTTCAGCTCTTATGCAAAGCTACCTGGCAGGTGACAAGAGAACCTCAGAATGAAATGATTCAAAAGTACAAGTATAAGACATTTTTGCACTAATTTCTATTGTATAGTGAAAAAGTAATTTTCTGCCATTTAGAATAATTCATAGAATCCTAGAACTGCTAAGACTGGAAAAGACCTCTAAGGTCATTGAGCAATTACTTAAATTGCTCTCTAGAGTACAGAGCAAAAGTTTGTTGATATAACAAAGCAGGAAAGAATATGAAAACAATTATACAGGAAGGTTTGAGGATATAATCCCCATAATCTACGTGATAATTATGTAGACATCCTATTCCCCATTAATAAAAACTAGAATAACTTATTTTATTGAAATGCTATTCCTAAAACTGTTTGTAAATGTATTACCAAAGAAAATGGATTTTCCTTTTAATTCTAGTTTTTGAGACTGAATTCTCTTCCAGGTAACCACAACTACTTTAAGAACAGTGACCTTCCTTCTGTATCACAATAAAACAATGACACTTTTCATAATGAACAGTTAATTTTGGATAAGTTGTTCATTATAAAACTGAGGAAACACATATATTACTGAGAAAGTGAGAATATAAAATACTTGTCAAATATAAAACCTTACAAATTTTCTTTTGGGAAAGTATATAGAGGATTGTCAGAATGCTGGATTCTTAGCTGTAGGCAAAAGAAGGAGCTCATTGTTTTAAGAGTGGTGGCATACACTGCATAGACAATCAATTATAATTGGCATTTGGTTAGGAGTTTCCACTGAGTAGAAGATGAGCACTTTCCATTGTCAGTAGCTGATCTATTCTTTCTGTGAATCTAACTCAAAGATTGTATTTTTGTTCTAACTTCCTTCTAGATGCAAGCAGCTTACTATAATTAAAATGAAGCAGCAATCCTAGTTATTGTCCCTTGTTATTAATTCAGTGGAGTTTTTTGGTTTACTTCCATGTCAGTGGCTGTGCTCTGAATGGTGTGACAAAAGTGTAGACTTTTACACTTTCTGAAAGTATATAAAAACTTTCAGAAATTGGCTGTGTAATGACACAACACAGCCTATGAAATGACAAAAAATCAAGATTTTTCAGCTCTGTTTCAGATCAGTAGTGTCAGTATGAACAAGCCACATGGAGGAAAATATTCAAACTTAAATGTCAACGAAGTAATGTTGGCCACTGCTGTAACTTTCTGTTAGGTACTTTGGTGCCTGCATTTAGACATTCTGGTTTGAAAAGGTTGTCTCTAACCTCCAGCTATTGTAAGTTCACCTTTCATCTGGGTTTGCCTTCACAGAAGTAAATAAAAATGTTTCTGTTGATAGAAGGACATTAAAAACAGTCCATGTATAAGATAGATTTCATAACAGCTTTCCATTTTTGCCTGAATTTTTACCAATTAAAAATAATATTATAATAGGAAGAGTAACATTTTCCTCCCCTTCATTTCTCTGTCTGTATGAACAGACAGAGAAATCCAAAATAAACATTACAGATCTATTAATAATAAAGCTTTGGTGTTTTGAACTCTGATATTGGTCTTAATGAACTTCATCAACTTTTGTCTTAAAACAAATAGCAAGTTTTATCCACATTGTTTTGGTGTCTATCCTGATGGAACACAGCTCCAGCTGGTTTCTTCCAGCATGCAGAAACTTGTTTTATCTCTTTTTTTTTGTACAACAGAATAGTCCCTTTTCCTTTTCTGGTATTAATCTCCTGTATGACTGCTCAAGATTCATTTTGCTCCTTTTTCTACCATAAGATTAGCTTTCCTTCTTTTTATATCCTCAAATCATGCACAAAACTGCTGAGGAAGTCTTAGCACATCTTTGCACAAGGCAGAAAGCTTGTTGTGTTGGAAACATTAACAGGTTACATCACAGATTTCCACTTGTCTGTTTCACCTTTGGAACATATGGACTGCTTTGCTTCAACATATTGTAATGAAGAACTGCAACCCTAGAAAAACAAAATTTTAGCATAAAAAAATATTTGTTGATACAGAACTAGTATAATAAGTTATTTTGATTGAAAAATTATGCTCTTGAAGAACATAAAGGTCAATATTTTTAGTCTGTTTTATACAGAAAGATCACATATGCTCTACCAATACCCCCTCCAGTTACAGAATAGCATTTTTCATTAAGCTTACTCTAAAGATTGCATCCTTTTTCAAGCATTGGTTTCCCATAATCAGCCAACAAAATGGATTTTTAAAGGAAAACAAACAAAAAAAATACTTTTCAACAAATCACAGGGTTTTGTCATCAAAAGACAGCAGTACTTGCATCCCACAAGTGGATTCTATAGCAGGACTGGAGTGTGAATGCACTCCAGTGAATAATGTAAAAGAAAGGAAGTTTTTCTCAGACCAACTTATCTGTCATTCCCTTGCATACAAATGCAGACCTAGGCAGGAAAGCAACACAGCTGCATTAGAAAGGACTTTAGTGTATTATTGAGAGCAGAGTAGAAGATGAAAGTCACCTCTCTCGACCTGCTGGCCACACTTTGTATGCAGCCCAGGACACAGTTGGCTTTCCGGGCCACCAGCACATATTTCTGGCTCATGTCAAGCTTCTTATCAACCAACAGCTTCAAGTCTTTTGCCTCAGGGCTGCTCTCATCAGCAACACAAAAGTCCTTTCTACTCACAAGCAGTAACATTCCTAGTTGTTTTATATACCTTCCTGAATAAGAGGTCTAATAGGGTAGATTCTCAGCATCAGCAGCACCTGTGAGGACAGAAAGCACTTTGATATTGCTTTCTGCCTCTTATAGAAAATGGTGAGCCTGAGTTTGAGATAGAAGTTTTTGTAGCATGATTTTAATCATATAGCATATTTTTGCTGCATGATTAAAATATTTAGTAAATGCATTTATTTTTAGTCCAGGACTTAGGCTGTGACTAGAGTGGTAAATTAAATATATTTGGGATCATTTCCTGGCACTGACAACAGCTGGGCATAGAGTGGCTTCTGTCTATATATTAAATTCTCTCTTCCTTACCATTTTCCAGCCATGCTCAGGATTTGCACGGAAAGTGTTAGCTGGTCCAAGACAGAGCCATAAAAGGGATTTTTCCAGCAGTTAAACAGTATAAGCAATCAAGTTCCAATGTCCAAGAACTATTCACTTTCTTAGCACTTTAACATATTAATTTTATTTTATTGTATATATTTACTATAAAGGGTCAAATTCCTCTTCTATTCCTGCACTGCATAGGAGCTGAGAACAAGAGCTCACAATTAGAGGGGCTTTTGTTTAAGTCAGGAAGCCAACCGGGTTTGTTTGTCCAGGTTTTTTTGCAAAGGTGGCAAAAAAATGGCAACAGAAACATAGGTATTTAGCCTCCCTCTTTCTTTCAGGCACGAAAGAAAATAACGACACACAAACTTAGGCCAGAACAAAAGTTGATGAAGCTCAGTATCCTTCCTGCAACAGTGACTAACAGCTGACATCTGTGAAATGGGATGAGAAGGAAATAATGATGGTTATTTTTGACATACATTTTCATATTCTGCTACCAAAAAAAAAAAAAAAGTCAGATACAGCATGGGAAGTAAAAATGTTGTTACTTGAATAGTTAAATAAAGGATTTTTTTTTTTTGTTAATGAATGTTGTACATTATGCACTTATTTGAAATATCCCAAGCTATGGAAGGGCTAAGACCCTCTCATGTAGAAATTATACCTGTTTCCCAGATTGTCCAAAGCATTTTCCTGTGATGTGGTTTGTCTCTTTCTAAGCTGTGTTCTTACCAGTTGATTGGTGCATGGTGAGCCAGCCTTGCAGGGACAGATGTGTTCTCTGTCAATGAGGATACTAATTTCTTCTTTTCAACACCAATTTTTACTGATCTTGCAATTGCTTGATACCTCTGTTAAATTACTTTTGGATTTAACCCTAAATACAAAAGATCTTTGGAAAAGATTGACTGGCAGAGAAACAGTTGGACTGCAATTTCAGGCAAAAAGTATCATCTTCAGAAAAGTTAATTAAACATAACCAGCTAGATATAGTCATAATCCCTTTCCTTTATATACACAGATCCAGAAATAATTTTTATATGTTCCTCTATTTGCATACAATCCAGTAGGTTGGTATGTTAAATGAGGATTCTTCATAGCTTTAAAAAAAAAAAGTGACTTCAAGCTAATAAATAATCCATTTAACAAAAAAAACTAAAATAGAATAACAGCCACTATTTTCTCTGTGCATGACAGGTTGAAAACAGAGTTAATAGGCTGCCATGTTTGGTATTTTGGGAGATAGCAATAGGGTCACATATGTCCTGTCAAGCAGGTTTTCCTGCAGTTGCAATAGATATGCCTAGCAGTCTTGTGAAAAGAAAGCAACTGTCAATCCCCTGATACCCATTTCAATATTGCTGAAGTGAATGGGAAGACGCCTGCTACCTTCAAAATTATCTGAATTTTGTCACATTTTCAAAGCTGTTGCTTCCCATCAAATAATAAAATTCTAGGATCAAGCTAGCTCTTACTTCTGCTCAGGAGTTACCTCTCCAAGTCCTGCTTGCTCTTTAATGAAGTGGGTTTCCTGGTCACTGCCTTCCCAGTGTGGCAATGAGACACCAGTGGAAATTCTCCTTCCACATTCTTCCTTGGAAAGGAGTGCAGGGGCTGGGGGGTTACTGGGGTGTGCTCTGTATGTCTGGATGACCAGAGAATTAGGACTGGCACATTGCAGAAAGCAGAGAATTGCTGCCAGCTGCTACAGACCAGCCTGGGTATGCACCCACACCTTGCTTACTCTTAGAGGCACAGGCTGGACCTTTGCACTGAGAAACACTTCAAATGTTCTACTCATTAAAGAGACCATTCATATTACCTCTTTCTTGTTTTTCGGACCAATTTTACATCCATATGCAGCTAATGTATTAGATTATTGAGTTCTTATTGACCACAACACAGCTGCCTAACTTAAATGTATATCCAGTTGACAGCTGCACTTACTGTTCTATTTCTAAAACCAAAATATCCAGAATACATAATACACAATCTGCATATTCGAAACTAATAAACTGTCATATTTGTCCCAGCTAATAACACAGTGCTATAATGTCTATAGGTTTACCATACAAAAATGGAGACCCTTTGACTCAAATATTGACTTAGTCACAGTTCATTCATTAGGCAGTTTTCTCAGGCTTAATCTTTTCCTGTTCGCAGTTGTGGAGAGCTGAAAACCTTAATTTAGTCAACACCATGGATTTTGGGGAAAGAAGATTGCACTTAAGGGAAGAAACCATTCATACTTACATGGGAAAACACTGTAAGAGACCATTAGTTATATATTCCTTCAAATAAATAAATTTTGAACATAATTACAAAACACAAGGCATTAAAAGATAAGGCATTGCAAACATGAATACATGAGATTGAAAAGCTTTTTCAGGAATGTTTTGTGCACTTTGAACATTTTACATTAGCTACACAATGATTTTTCCATCCTGATAAACTCTCTTTAATAAATTGCAAAATTCCCACCTCATTTACTTATCTTCTCAACTGAACTGAAGAAGAAAAATAATTTAAAGGCCAGCAAACTGAAAATATGCTTTATTGAATTTACTGCCATTTTAAATATAAAGAAATTAAGGCAGTATGTGTCCTGGCTAGATTGCTAATCACCAAGAGCTCACACGTAGGTGCCAGCAGAACTTTTCCTGTCATAGGTGTTGTCACAAGGACACTAGATTACCTCTCTTTCAGCCCTCTTGGAAATAAATTATCAGAACCAGGTACCACTACTTTATTGCTCAGTGTGTCCTGAGAGGCAGATGCAGTAAATTCTACCTCTGTGACCTTTTCAGTATTCTGTGTTTTGACTGAGTGTCCATTCGAGTCACAGGTTGCTGAGGTCACAATCAGAAGAAGATAGGAATGGCAAGCGAATCAAATTACAGAATACTAAAAAGGTCAGAGTAGTACCATTGATATTACCCTTCACAGAACAGATGAGGCAGAAAAAGTTGTACCTCCGTCTCACAACAAAAATTATAATGATTCAGGAAATAGCACCAGTGACAAATTCTCATTTGTGCCAAGAAGCTGCACTGTAAAGAAATAGCTATAATATCCAATGTTCACATTTGGAAGTATGATCCTGTTGTATTTAAAAATTGAGTTTTTTGGAAGTTCTGTTTTGCAATAGCATCTTTCATTTCAGAAATAAACACGAATAAAAGACTTTTGAAAAGAATTTTAAAATTGCATTCAACTAAACCAAATAAATTGGTGTTTCTATATCCATGTCATGATTTTTCCTCCTGTATTTTATACACATTGCAGCTGGATGCACTGTGTTTTATAAAAGGTTGTGGACTTTAATTGAAATCTTCAGGTAGTGAATAGTCTTCTTAGAAATTAAAAAAAAAAAACCTGCAAAATTTTTTCTAGTGTACTGTTGGATTTATATTGATCAGTACATGTAATTAGGACTTGTACACAGTTGGCAAAACACTTTTTGTTTAAAACCATTCTTCCTTGTCCTATCATTACTCACCCACGTTAAAAGTTGTTCTTCCTCTTTTTTATAAGTCCCATCTAAGTATTGGAAGGCCATAATCTCTTCTCCTGGCTGAATAACCCAAACCCCCTCAGCTTGTTGTTGTAGGAGAAGTGTACAATCCCTCTCATCATTTTCATGGCCCCACTCTGGACTTGCTCCAAGATGTCCACATCTCTTTTGTGCTGAGGACCCCAGATTTGGACACAATATTCCAGGTGGGTCTCACAAGAGCAGAGCAGAGCAGGAGAATCACCTCCCTTGACCTGCTGATCACTCCTCTTTTGATGCAGCCCAGGATATGGTTGGCCTTTT
Source organism: Trochalopteron elliotii (assembly GCA_024734555.1). Classification (NCBI taxonomy): domain Eukaryota; kingdom Metazoa; phylum Chordata; class Aves; order Passeriformes; family Leiothrichidae; genus Trochalopteron; species Trochalopteron elliotii. The sequence goes on along the minus strand of JANPWX010000043.1, from coordinate 5,770,151 downwards.
GGACTGCAATCTCACACCATTATTGTATTTCCTGTTTACCATCTAGTCTTTTGACAGTAGCTTATAAGTTAGATGTGGAAAAAAATCAACCAAAAAAAAGCCAAACCTGCCTTCAGCATGCAGGGACCATCTGCTATGAAGCCTTAACAGACATAATGTCCAGGCAGTCTTACTTAAAAGATCAAACTTTAAATTGCAAAAGTGGTTAGTTTCCAAATAATGATAATGAAAAAGAAAATTCTCTAACCAGGATGGTAAAGTTTTCTTAAACATTCTCAAGAATTTACTCAGCCACTTATATCTATCTAGTCAGCGTAATTCAACATCCAATCAACATCATCCATCAACAAAGTTAACTTAAAAAGTAGTTTTCTACGTTAAGCAGTTGACTGCTTGACATAATGAATATACATACATCAAAATAAAAAAAAATCCTCCTGTTTTTTTGGTTGTCATTGTTTGACATTAATATCCATCACTGCTTTTCAACCAGTAAGTCTTGGCACCCAGAGGGTTCAGGAAAAAAAAAGAAAAGAAATCAGTCGGATCTCAAGAGGTTGAGAATGTTATTATAATCCATGACAAACAAAAACTCACACCACAATCCCCACATAGCCCCATTCTTCAAGGTCAAATATTCTCTGCTATAAATAAATTATAAAGGCTTCTCAGAAATTCTGGTTTTGTCCATGGTTTTCCTGTAAAACTAAGAATGTCAGGGCCATGTTCTTTATTTCTTTTTCATTACAAACTGAGAAGATATTAATTTACTTAAACATCAGTTTATCTACATTTCTACACTGTCACAATATTGCTCTGGACATACGCACAGGGTGAGATGATCCTAGAAGAAGTTTCAGTCCTCTAAAAGCTAAACCTATACGAACACATTGCTCACTCTTTCCCAGTAATGCTTGTCAATGCTTCTTCTATCTCTATCTCTGCTGGTTTTTATTTCCCCTTGTTTCATCCTTCTTACGAAGCCTTCAGTTATGGTTGGAACATCACATATGTAATAAAGAGATTTCATTTTTTCATGAAGGATATTAAGTATCTTTGTTTTCTTCATGTAAAACAACCACCTCTTTCTTTGTGTTTTTTTTTTTGGCTCATATTACTCCTAATAAAGAAATACCATTAATTTGTTTCCAAACTATATTTCTCACTTTGTTTAACAATTGTTATGAACAGATACTTTTGAATCTGTATTACTCTACAGCTGTATATAGGGAAAGTCTCTTTCAGAGGGGAAACAAAAAGCAATTTTCCTCTACAAGAGTTTCCATGTTATGTGATTCATAAACCTATCCCTTAGCAACTGACATCAAGATCTATCACAGCCAAATGAAACATGGCTAGATGTACCAAATTTTTGTATGTTATTCAGAATTTTCAAATAAATAAGCAATATATTGGAGAATTCCTGACATTTGTACACATAACCAAACTGAATTACTGAGTAGTTGCAAGAGCAGTTCATGAAGCGGCCCATGAAAACACATAAACAGATAGTTCACTTGCACCTCAGTTTGGAAATCTAGTCACATACCTTGACAAATACTGATTAAATATCACAAAGTTTTTAGACTCTGAGGAGGCTATAGATCAATTTAACTAGCTTTAGTTGGTTTAACAATGACTAGAGAAAAAAACCTTTAAGGATATAAAAGTCTTCCAGACTATTTATGCTGTGTATGTAAGTGGGTGTATTTGACATCTGTGCACAGCAATACAGATCCTGAAGAACAATTTATAGCACAGCAATTCCCATTTCCCACTACCCAGGAGATATATCACTACTATAAAAACATATTCACCTGAAAATCTGAAGTTCATTAGCTTTACAAATATAAACTAGAAACAAACCAGTTAACTATACCAGTTTTGCTTTGCATCCTGATCACTCAGCAATGTTTGAAACCATGTAGAAATTCAGGGTGAATACACAAAACAAGATATGTAAATGTTGACCATGTCTGGCTTTTCAAATGCCACAGTCCAGCAGTTTTAGCATTCATAAAGCAAAGCTAATCTGGGGGGATGATGTTTTCTCCTGATTATCCTCCAATCCTCTTAAAGTCAAATCCCCTCTCAGGTAAAATGTCACTGAAAGTAATATCATTATAACATGATTTGTTATTTCATGGAAGTCTCTGATTTTACACTGAATAGGTTTAATAAAACTAAACTGATGCTGAGATCAAAGCAGGTAAATACCTGTGCTAGCATGGAGGAAAGGGGAAAGAGAACATGATCCCAAAACACTGACGTGAAAAGTGGACTGTGCAAGAAATCTAAGGTCACAAATCAGCACCTGATGATCTGGCCAACACAGGTATATTTGAAACCCCCATTGAACTGGGCTGGAATTAGGATGTTGTAGATTTCTCTGGTTTCCCCTCTCTGCACCAAGTCGCCTGCACCGCTGACCTGTATTTCTACATCCCAGTTTCAATCAGCAGGTAGGACAATTAGTATTCACCCTGACAGAACTAACATCTCTAGATACACAACCATGATTTTATATGCCCAGTTTCCCAAATTACTACCAGTAAAGGAGATGTTTGAGAGCAAATGCCACTTTGTTCCTCCCAGTGGTGACATGTCTTGAGTAGGATGCGGTGTTCACAAACAAATGTCAGTCTACTAACTCTGGAGCAGCAGAGATATAGCAATTTGGGGATTACAGGCTGGGGATCAGAGGCTGCCAGTAAACACCTGCAGCGGTGCAAAGCAGTGGAATGTGTTCACTGCTCAGAAAATGGAGCATGTTTTTCTCCATTCATTCAGTGTCAAATATTTTTGCCCCATATTAGGGGTAATTTTCCATCCCTCCAGTATTCTCTGGAGCAATATAAGACTGATTCTTATTGAAGAATATATATGAAAAGCCAAGGTATTATTTTGAGAAAAGAATACAAAGCAGTATTTTATCTAGTTGAAGGATTTAATTGAAGTGTGGTTTTATTTAAGATTACATTGTTCATATGGGAGGAATGCCTGAGATTTAGAGACTGACATCCATTCTGCCCTGTTATGCTATGCTGGTATTTAAGTCTCCTGTTAAAATCCAGTGAAGCTGGCAAATGAGAGAAATAAGAGAAAATTACAACATAGTGTAAAATTCCTGACTGATTTCAGAGGCCATTTGAAGTTATGTTTTGCAGCTTGTATGTATATTTAAAAGCCCCACAGTCATTTCTTAAAATAAAATATACGGCAAAAATGGAGAGAAAAGGAAGAGAAGATACAGCTTTTCAAGGCTTCTATTTTATGGATTCAGATGAGTTTATCCTTTGAGGAAAACACAAAAAGTAATTCTCCTGACTGACATTTTATTATTCTAAGGTTCATGTGAATCTCTGTAAATGAAAAGTAGTAGTGCTCCTACTATTTTTTCCTAGTTGTTTCTCCTTTACTCGTGGCTTTTGGTATTTAATTCCCTTTAGTGTTCTCTTCAGTCTTGCTTGTGACCATTGTCCAGGTTCACTGGACACACATTTGTTCACTGATATGGTCACTCCATCATGGTCTTCCACGATGGAGTGGCTATATCAGTGGGCAAAGGAAGTCTTTTATCTGGACTTTCTGGACTTCTGTAAAGCTTTTTACATGGTTCTCCACATCATCTTTCTCTCTAAATTAGAGAGAGATGGATTTGATGGGTGGACTGTTAGATGGATAATAAAATGGTTGGATGATCTCATCTAGGGGGGAGTGGTCACTGGCTCAGAGTCCCAGTGAGCATCAATGACAGGAGGTGTCCCCTCAGGGACATTACTGGGATCAACACTACTTAATATCTTCATTATTGACAAACAAGATCAAGTGCACCCTCAACAAACTTGGAGATGACACCAAGTTAAGTTGTCCAGTTAACACACCTGAAGGGCAGAAAGCCATCCAGAGGGATCTGGATTAGCTTAAGAAGTGGGCCCATGGGAATATCTTGAGATTTAAATATGACCAAGTCTACTGTGTTGCACATGGGTCAAGGCAGCCCTCAGTATCAGTAAAGGCTGGAGGATGAGCAGATTGAGAGCAGCCTGTCTGAGACGGACTTGGAGGTGCTGGTGGAAGAGAAGCTAGACATGACCAGGCAATGTGGGCTTGCAGCCAAAAAGGCCAAATGTCTCCTGGGCTGCATCAAAAGCAACATGGCCAGGAGGGTGAAGGAGGGGATTCTGCCCCTCTGCTCTGCTCTGGTGAGACCCCATCTATAGGGCTACATCCAGCTCTGGAGCCCCCAGCACACAAAAAACATTGACTTGTCAGAGTCTTTGTAGCCCACTTCTGTAGATGTTTCTTTCGTTGGGGGGGTGGTAATGCTGGCTAGCAGTGAACCCCCAGACCACAGAAACAGTTTGTGTGGGTCCTTCAGCTCAGCAGGCTGTGCGTGGTTCGGGCTTGGATGAAGGAAGTGTGCTCTCTCTTGTTAGGGAAGGTGTTTATTCAGTGCAGCCATGTGGAAGGGGCTTTGCCAGAGCCCCTTCTCAGCATGGGGGAAGCATGGAGAGAGAGTGGAAAGAGAGAAAGGCTGGGCCGGTGTCCCCTTTTTCCCAGGGCAGCCCTGGGCGAGGAAACACTGACCCAGTGGGGAAGGGAAGGGGGGGTGGTTACATCAGGAGGAACCACAGGGGTCATCAGGGGTGGGGGGGTGAAAGGGACACACCAAGTACAGACAAATACAAACACAAATTACAAATACAAATTCAAAAACCTGAAACTCGCGTCTCTACACACTTCTATAGTTCTTTTTTTTTACCTAATCCTCTTTTTACTTTGCATTGTACAGCTTTTCTACACCAATTTTAGCCATGCTGGCCAGTTTTGTGGAAAGAGTGAGGTGCAAAAAGCCATTCCCTAATTCTGATTACTCACTGGTAAATCTTTGGAAATATGAGAAAAACTAGTTTTTCTCTCTGTGGCAGTTCTTCACACTGTACAAAGAAGCATGAACGAAAACCTCCCCTAACTTCTTGTACCTTCTCTTTGCTTGTATCCCAACTTCGATTGTTCACCCTTTCATTTTTGCTGTTGTTTTTTCACTCTTTTCAAAAACCTTAATTCTCCATTTTGCATTTGGGATTTTACTTCTTCTTTCCCCACTTATTTTCTGCCACTTTTCTTACATATTTGGTTCTTTCTACTTATCAGCTTTTCTTTATATCTTTCACTTAAAATGTTCATTTAAAGCATTACTTTTACATTTTGATAAGATTTTATTTTCATGGTGTTATGTGATAAATAAGAGTGTCATAAAAGAGTGTTGTGAATTTTCATGTTAACTATTCCATGGGTTCATATTTAAAATTGTTCCTCCTACAACTTGAAAAAAAATTAAAAATAATTAAAAACTGACAAATACATTTTTTTTCTTCATTAGGGAATAATGTTATAAGCAATTCTGTCTTAAAGGAAAAGGAGGATGAAATGTAAAAAAAAAAAAAACCTTCAGATATTTCTTTGCTATTTTTTTCATGAGGATCAGACTCTAAACACTTTAATTCTTAATAAGGCATTAGAATATTAGTCTAACCAAGACCTTGGTCTCTTTGCAGCTGCATCTAAATTGGAGAAAATATTTTGCAAGATGTAGAGCTTTTTCCCCACAAACTCCAGGTCCCAGTAATTTGTTTGCAGTTGTATAAACATAAATAATAATTTTATAAACAGTAGGTGACCTTCTCTTCTACACCTTCATATTAGACTCTGTAAGTGAATGCTTTAGTCCTTTAGCTTTGGCAGCAAAATATTACCTTGAAATTGGCATTGTAAAACGTTTGCAGATACATTCTGATCTGGGGGAAATTCATAACCAACAGTTATTTTTCATCCAGCTCCACTATACTGTGGAGAGCTTTAACAAAGTAAACCATAACATGCATAAAAGATAAGAATGCAGTAATGATTAAAAAAGTGACTGGAGCATGGACTGTACAAAAACTTTCCATGCTTCTTGAATGTCAACATTGTGCTGCCATCATGTTTAACACCACAATAATATTACAGCACTCTACAAAATATATTACTTTTACCTAACAATGTAAAATGTCATAGTGTATGAGAGATCAGGAAAAGTTACAGTTTATGTGTCGCCTGTTGTGAAGATAACTTTGGGTAGATTTTTAAACAAGAAAAGAAAAAGAGCCAGTTAGATGCCTTCCCATTAAAAATAATGTGGTGTCATTTGGAGGAAAAGAGCAAGTATAATACAGGTAATTGTGATTCTATAGGGTAGAAAGTAAAAAAAAATTAAAACAAAGAAACCACAACAACAACAAACTGCAAAAAAACAACAACGACAAAACAAACAAGCAAACACAAAAAAACAGAAAAATAAGCAAACAAACAAAACCTCCAAAAATTCCCAAACCATCAAACCCAAGTCCAAAGAAAAGCATGAGAAACCCCCTTTGCCTAGAATCACGAGAGTAGGTCATGAGTACTGAATGTTCCTTCTCATTTGTGTTAATTTAATTGGGTTTTTCCTCAATTAATTTCTAGTTATACGGAGATCACAAACCAGTTCAAGTACTGGTTATATCGTACAATATCATTTAATTTGGTTACCATACAATAACTTAAAAAGTAAAACCTATGCTTTAAAATATTGTATCCTGAAATAGAGAGATACACATCCTTCCTTCCTTTTCCATCAATATATGCTGTGGGCAGGGGTTGTGTAAATTTATGTCACGTTGGCACCATTTTGTTTCCATAAAAGCTGACAGAAAAAGCTTAGTCAGAAGGGGCAAAGAACCCTGCTTTAGCTCTATTGACTACAGTGAGCTTGCATCGAGGAAGAATTTGAAGTTAATAAGAGCTACATACACATATCAAAGACAGACCCCCTTAAGCATACTGTTAAGGCAGAAGTGTGCTCAACTATAATGGCATTATAAAGCTAAGCCATAAAAGCAGTCACCCCACTGACTAACATGAAATATTAGGTTGGTGGGATAAATCACATCTTATGCTTAATTCACTGGCAAATTGCATTAGAGGTGTACAGTGTGGGAGCAGAGAATGCACACTGAGTATAAAGCCTTGTTCTATCACTTAATTTCCTGGAATACTGAAAACAGTTCTTTGAAATTTGCGTGTGTGAAATCCTCATACCTACACAATACTGTGGCCTATTACAAAAAAAGAGCACCTCATTATCACATCACAAAGTATGCTAGCAGAAGAAAACCATCGTCCTCTCGCCTTTCATGCAGCCACCCATTTGTTTAGACGTATTCAATGCCAACATTTCTGAGTCAATGTCCGGAAATGTTTCTAATTGAATGATCACCAATTTTGTACAAAGGGTTCTGAGAGGGCAGCCATGCCGGGATAAAACCAAGTGTTTAGAACAGTGTTCAGAAATCTGTCAAGCCAACGTGTTCGCCTTAGCCAAGGTCGGTTGTATCTATTTGCCTCCACCACCCCCTTTTTTTTTTCCTTTCCATATCTCACTGATAAGGTCTGAGCACCATGGCAATAGCTCAGAAACTAAAAGTGAGGGGCCCACCATGTCTGCTCTGGAGTAAAATCAGAATCTATTCCAGCTTTACATGGCTTTCAATTGCAGCAGTACTTAAAGTCCATGTTATCTATAACTTTGTCATCTAATGGGTATTATATCTGAAGTTGTTCTAGGATAGCAAAAAGTGAGTAATGTCCAGGGCAGAGCAGCTCCTAAAATGTAAGTTGTAAACCCCACACCTTAGGAATGCAAGTAGGAAGACAAGACTGATAACACTGTGACCCTGAGATCATCAGCATTCACATCAAAAAGTGAATGGTACCATTAAAATTTCACTTTCAGTTTCTGTGTGGTTTAAAGCCTTGTACGTCTTCCTTTTTATTTCTTTGTTTGCTGTTGCTCCAACTCTTTGCTTTTTTGCTTCTTGCAGTTAATACTTGGACCAGAATCAGCAGCATGGGATACTTCAACTTCTGCTCTGTAAGTATCGTGCTTTGTACAGGACAATGACTAAAGACGGCAAATATTTTCTAAGTTGTCACATACAATCACCCATTTTCATAGGCTGGCTTTATATTTTTCTAAGAACTGTGGCAGCAGATGTTAATGTGGCATAAATGAACACATCAATTTTCTCACACTTGTGATGACAAGCATTAGGGAAGTTTACTTGCATTTGGCTTGATACCTGACCTCTACCTGTCATTCTCTATTACATCAAGTTACTGTATTTCCATATCAGTGTTCCTAGATTTTATTATTATCTAATGTATGGCATATTTCTTGAGAAAGATTAAAAGCTTTAATGTTTAATTTTATTTTACAATGATGCTACAAATTTGATCTTTCACTAGCACGTTACAATACTTTCTCCTAAGAGCAGGAAGATGCAAACACTCAAGGGATTTTACCTTAAAAATCATTTATGTATCATCTGTTTTAAAGCAAAGACACTATTAATGGTGTTGAAACATCAACTTTACAACTGGAATACTAGTAAGTCAATAAGCAATGTTTATATTGACTACTGTGGATTTAATACAGTGGCTTCTGAACATATTAGTATAATGTTAGCACTGATTTATAATAATCCTTCCTGCTGTTTGCTATGTCACCACTGCATGAACTCAGCTGATCAGAACAGTGGCACTTAGTGAAAAAAAAATCATATTTCATTAGTGAGTTTGTTGGGCTCCTCCCTCCTCCACCTCCTCAAATTTTTTTCTTCATTGATCTATTCCTGGTAGTTGAAATCCTTCACAGGGGTGATATCTTCTGTGCATTCCTTGATAAACCTAACATGGACAATTCACCTTTGAAGATGGTTCACAGCTCCATCTTGTTTGGCTTCATGGGCAAATGGCTTAGAACCTCTTTGTATTTCCTAAAAGTTAGAACACAGCAGCACTAAGAGGTTCAGCAGCACCAGTTTGGCCAATTGTGTATGGGCCACCTAATCCAAGCTCGGGATAGCTCCAAACCAGTCTCAGCATTTCACGTCTCCTTACTGATATATGCCATGTGGAAGGAGAAGAATCTGGTTACTTCATGGTCTGCTTCAGTTAGATGCAGAATTTCACTAAATACACTGCTAAAAAGTAGTCACTTTTTGAGAATGAGACAACATACTGCACACATCAGAACAGCGTAATTCAGTATCTCTTTTAGGGATAAATAATGAAGATACATTCAAGAATAAATGTCAATTATTGTTGGATTTTTGAAAGATATTGTTTTCAGCATGCCTTCCATGTATGTCACAGCCTTGTTGAGCCACTCCAATACAAATGTATGACTTTATCCTGTGGAAATTTTTGAAAGCACATCTTAGTGTGTACTCCACTATATACAGTGGTAACATCATTTTGAAACTGGACTGACTGACAGGCCTTCCTAAGTTTATGTAGTTTATGTAACAAAACTATATTTTGTTTTGCTCAGATCCCATGGTTTGGAGCCCCCTCAGTACAATCAAAGCTAGTACCTACACAGAAGTACATACAGTGGTCATTTCTAGCTCTAGGAGCCTCCACACTGCTGTTAGAGTCAGGACACACTCGGCAATTAGCAGCTCCCTTTCTCCAGCAGTGGGGTAATTATCATATCAGTTAATAAAAGCCTTCCAAAAACTCTGCAGTTTTTGGAAAAAAAAAAATTATTAAAAATAAAAGTTTTTATTAAAAATGAAAGTTTTTATTAAAAATAAAATTATGTGGGAAAAATTTGTTCCCGGATTCTGGATGAATGTCTCAGTATCCCAAATGATTGTCATCATTTTTTTTCAGTTTCTTTTTCTGTTAAACTGAAACTGATGTGCTGTTTGGAGGGGAAAAAAAAGGAATAATAATATAAAATAGAATCTCCCACTGAGCTTGTCACCTTGGTCTCCCAACATCTCTTTGAAATACATCAAGTACTAGCACTGACAGCTTTAACTTTATGTCTCTCCTTTGAGATTCTTTTAAATGTTAGTTTGCTGGTTTACATTTCTTCTGCTGAAATCTGTTGTTTGCAGCCAACTTCTACTGTCTTCTGTTTGGAGCTTTCTGCTTAGTTTTGCATCTAAGTTTCACTTCTAATTTATTTCTATATAGCTCTAACTCCCCAGTGCTGCCTGAGGACATGAAAAGATGATACAGTACCATTAGTGTATTAATGTACAATAATACTGAGCTTACAGTATCAAAGTAATCCTCATTGATTGGTGTCTCTGAAGACATGAAACAGAGAATAACAACATTAAGCAGTACAGTTTGCCTGCAGCAGGAGTTTTAGCTGCAATTACACTTCCAGGGACCACCTCAGTAGCTGCATTCTGGAGGGCAAGGGACATGAGAGTAGCCTTCTTCTTCAGGGAAAAGTAGCTACATTTTTTCTGTGTCTACGTAAGAGTAACCATGGCAGCTCATGGAATTTATGCAATACATGAACACAGCTTACTGACCATGGCTAGGGGTTTTTTGGTTTGTTTTGGTATTTTTCTCCCATGTTTATTAATTTTTTTTCATCTATTTTCTATTTATATTTGTCCTTCATCCCTCCCTTTTTGTCCTTCTCTCAGCCCACAAAAAATATTTTAATTACAACTGCAATAAAAGACAGCAGTATCAACCATATATTCAGTCTCTTGGTCATCTATAGATTTTGATCACTCAAAATTATCCAGAAAGATAACCCCAAAGAAGTCCTATTCTTTTTATTCCTGGATAATATATGGAACTGAAAGAAATGGTTACAAGATATGCAACATTTTTATTGACGAAGGAGACACCTTTAGAAGCTATACAATTTTAGAGAAAGGAGAGTTTAGTTTCTAAAGCAGCATCATGTCAGGGGAAAATCCCTAGGAAATGTGTTTGACAACAATTTGTACATCACAGCAGGGAGCAGAAGGACTGGCTGTGTCAAGAAGCTGGGAATCCAGGGTGACAAAACATCTGGCATAGAAGTACCTCCATCCTCGCAGGAAGCAGCCCTATGATAAACTTCAGCAAGAAGAGCAGAGCAGATCCAGTGGTGGTACCAGGGTCACCAACAACCCAGTGATTTCTTGGTAAGTCCACAGGAATGAGGCAGGCCCGAGGTCAAACTGGAAAGTCAAGTCATAAGGTACGGATGAACAAGGCACTTGGCAAGCATAATTGCAGCATGGGTCCTTTAGGACCAAGGACCTGCATATAAATGCAGCTCCCAAGCAAAGGGGGAGTGATGGGGACCAGCAAGGCTTATCCCAGCTCACCCTGCAGAGATGCCTAGAAACTACCAGATCCCACAACAGCTATGCCCTGCAAAAGTTTCTATGGCACACTGATATCTCTGCATCTTTTTAACTACTCCCATTTGGGAACACCTGAATATAGACTGCGTATACACTGTATTATTTCATACGGCCAAAGATGGAAATCAAAATGGAATGTCAAATGCATATTTCAACATGACTGGCTATTACAATCAGACTTAAAGTCTTGTCAATAGGAAAGGGAATTGTATGAAAACCTTGCATTTCTTGAAACCATGTTGACTGGCATTAAAATAAAGTTTTCAATTTCCAATTATTTTGGGTCAGAGTCCTTAATATAGATTTCCACTCTTTTGCACAATTTTCATTAATATTCCATTACTGATGTCAATATACAAAGCTCTAGGTCACCCCTTTTCCCGGTCTAATGTTAGGATTATGTTGACCATCCTCTAATACCCTTAAATTCTGATAGTTTTCCAGGATTTTGAAGGTAACAGTAGGAAGACCTCTTGTGCAAAAATCATCTAGTTTTCTGGAAAGGATAAAAGAGCTCTTAGAGCAGTTAATTTTCCATATGCTCCCACATCACATGCTACATCATATGCTACAGCTGGTCAGCTTAAATATTTCAAACATTCCTTGCCTTCATGCACAGTTATTTCCACTGATAAGTGAAAACTTAACAGTTTTTTCTAAAGAGAGAAGTTCTAATATTGACTTCTACTTTCTGCCTTTCAGTCTGCACTCTGGAAAATTATTACTTCTTGATTAGATATTCAGTCTATTGCAGGTGGGATATTTTCCACAGGATCTCAAAAAGGATGATCATGATTAGTACAGTTCTTCTACATTGGGATGCTGTATTTTGAGAAGTTTTCTTTGACATCTTTCTCTTCAAGCATGTTTACTTCCTTGTCTATATGATTGCCAGGACTTCATCATTCATATGAAAAAATCAGCGAATTACAGCATCTGCACACACCAATACTCTGTCCAATACTTAAATCTCTTATCATCTTTGCTCTAGACATTCTTTTAAGAATCAGCAGATGCTTTGTTTCCTCTCTTTCTCACAGCCTATCTTGAAGCATGTTTTGTGCTTCAGTAGCCTGCAATCCTCATTCCTTTTTCAGATCTACTAGAAAGAGATTAGCATGCTTCTCTTGTTCCAAAGGTCTTGCTTATTTCAATCTTTCAGAAATTCAACTGGCTTGTAGAACTTCACATGGCTAGCATTACGTGTACTAGGCCATATCACACATACCTTTGTCTGTCATCTCACTCTCTGAAGATAACTGTCTGCTCCAACCTAAGTACTTGCCATCTGATGAGTCCTCTCTAGGTTTTTATCCACAAGTGAGCAGCCCTTCACTTGAAAAAAGCCCTGTAGTGATAAAGGAGGAAGGAAGGGAGTTTTACTGCATTCTTCCTTTGCACAGCCTTTTTTGGCAGTGCTCTAAAAGCTGACATCTGTTACCTAAGGTAATTTCATAACCTTGATGTCCTGATTATTTCTGGAACAGATCTTTTATCCTGTTATTCTTCTCACAACACTGTCAAGAATTGTACTCATCTGCCTCTTGCCTGAATTGGTGCTGGATGATTCATTTTTTGTCTTCTGTGAGGTTCATCTTTTATCTTAGTCTGTTCAAATAATTCATCTTCATGACTTCATGAAGTGCTGAGAGGTGGTTCAGAACCGAGAGGTCTGGGTTTCCCAATAAAGGAGCTGCTCTTACTTCAGTCTGGTTCTGTCTTTAAGACAGCTTGAGATGTACCTAGCCAAGAGACAAATGCATTTGCTTATTAAGTAACAGTAACAAGAAGTAAATAAACCAATTCTAAAATAAATATCTTAAATGAATTATAAATGCATTATTATTTCAAACTACAGTTATTAATTTTCATACAATAAGAAAAATATAATGTATGAATTATTATTATGAATCATAATTACTACTGAATTACAAACTCATCAACCTTCCCTTCTACACCACTTTGTACTGGGATTCAATTCTATCCATGTTCACTCCACCCTTCCACTTCAAGTTGCTTGGGAAACTTGGAGTGGATGGTTCAAGTTTTGCCTTTGCTGCTCCAAAGGTCTTGGGTCCACAGCTCCATTCCTAGCTACAGGTGTCCACAATCATACTTGCTAAAGATTCAGCCTCCTTTGTTCTTTACATGATTTTTTACCTTGTTTACAATTTCTCCAGTTTCTGGGATGACATTTTTCCCTGTTCTCAAGTACTATTTCCAAACTGCTTCCCAGCAGACAACACCTCAGGAATTGCTTTTTTCCTCCTTAGTGGAGTACCTGTTCAAATCAATGCACATGTTAAGCCTAACAAGTGCCCCCTCAATGACTCCAAAGATTGTTATCTTTGGGTTTCAGCAGATATCCTTTCCTGCTGCTCAACAGCTTTGATCTGAGCCTGTGACGGAAGTCTGAACTTCTCAGTCATGTTTAAGATATGGAGGGGAAGTGGCTAAAGGGATTAAATTGCTTTCTTTTTTTTTATCAGGATGGAATGTCAGTCAGTTTGTCAGCTGTCTCAAGAGGAGTCATATCTAAAAACTTCCATGTTCCCTCCACTAATCTCAGCCTTTGTTTGCTGCTGTAGGAAAAGTGTCAGCTTAAAGCATTCCATCTATCAGTTGCCTCAGACAACCCTTATCAGCATCTCCTAAAATAATTTGCAAATACATTTTCCTTCTCATTCACATTATCTGGAAAGAACGCTTTGTTACCACTTTCCTCCAGGTCCCTCCACAGCTGTTCCCTAACTGAGCCATGCAGCTTTGCTGGTCCACAGAGCTTAAAACCACATGAGACAATTCAGTTATGACATTTGCTTCCAGGCAACCTCACTTCATCCAAGTAATCTGAAATGGGAGACCTAAAATCAGCATTAACAAGTTAATTGATAATTTATATTGACAATGAAATATCCACTTTTCAGGTATCCCTAACAGTTTTCTCATAGCACTTGATAGAAGCAAAATGCAAGCACACTGATATGAGTACTGGAAAACAAATAAGCAAAAGAGATTTTGTTTTAAGTCTAAGCCCAGGAGACAGAAGATACCACGACAGAATCTGGGAAATAATGTCCCCTCTAAATTGCATTGAAACATGAACAGGTTTAATAATCTAAAATGCTTCCATTTTATGGCATGGACTGGAGCTATCAGCTTACTTCACAGAAAATAATGTGGAGCCTTCTCAGGTCACTAACTACTCTATGGACACAGGCAGGAGAATACTGTCCATTTATTTCCTGTATATCAATTTATCTATCTTTAGTACCTGAATACCAAACCATTAGCTGAAATCTATTCAGGAAAAAAACTAGGATGTTTGATAACATAAAGTTATGTTTTCGTAACTTTATGATAACAAAAAAATGAGATAACAAAAGAAAGAGATAACAGGAATGATATCAATTCCCTTGTCTGAATTACCTCAGGCAACTAACTATATTATGCTCTGGTAGTACCTGTGGTCACAACCACCCTTCACGTGCATCTTTCAAAGTGGATTTCACTAGGATTAAGAGTAAGGAGAAACTCTTTGGGGAATTTATTGATTCTTCTCATTTGACTCAGATCCTATCTTACTGACACTCTCATATCACATAAATATTTTTTATCTTATTTAAAAAAGAATGTTTCCTGACTTTGCCCACTCTGTAGAGAGCTTGATTTGGACATTACTTGTGGCACAGGTGGTCTTCTGATTTTTCATTCCTTGTTGACTTGACTGAGAATGTTGCCATGTGCAAAACTGTATTTTGTCAACATGGCAAGGAGATGCTGGTAAATGTTGTGTGAGCTGAATTATTTTTGGTAATGAGTACCTTTGGTCTTTCATAAAAGGAACAGTATTGACAAACAGCTCTAGCAGTCCTAATATAAACATAAGATATAGCTCTCAGATTACTGCTGGCAGAATTTAGAGCCCATAAATATGCAGGATAATAAACAAACCTTATTTGAATTAAACCACCATATCATTAATCAAAATTTAAAAGGTGTGTTAAGGGTGAGTGATGTTAACTTTAGAGTGAGATTATAAAAGAGAAGACCATAGGCTGTTACATAAAGAAGTAAATAGTCTGAAAACAGACTGTTTATACCTAAATTAAACAATATATTACCCTATAACATTGCATATGCTTACACTTCTCCATAAATTTCTTGTTATTTAAATTTGTGTTCACAAACTTGAACATGAACAATTATCTTAATAAGACATATGATATTTGAATCAATAACTTAGGTGAAATATTTTCTGCCCTGTAATAATACTGATGTCCATAAACATCTTACTGAAATTGCCATGCCACTTGACACCAGATACTCAGGCAGGGATGCATCTAGAACTGTGTCCAACAGGCCTACTGGGCCCACGGCATTTTTCCACTACAGAAAAACAATGAATATGTCTTTGGAACTGACTTATTAAAGTTCATTCAGATTTATATGCAGGAAGCAAAGTGAATTTGGTGAAAACTGCCCATGTAAAATGAAAAAAAATATAGAAACTGCAATAAGTTTATATTCTTACTTCATCATAGGAAAGAGAGAGACATGAGAAGGATGAAAAAGCAGATTTATTTTCTAGTATGTTTTACTTCTGAATGTTTACACAAATTCCAATAAAAGCAATTTTTTTTCCTAGAGGAATGATTTTCTGTGTGATCACTAATTCTCTGTGTTGATTTACAGAACAGAACATGTCAATCCAATCAGCAAGTCACTTTGGTGTGCGTGCACTGTACAAGCTGTCTGTGAAATGCTGCCTGTGCCACTGGATTTAAAAAGCAGAGCAGCTTCAGGAGTTTTTATCTCTGCATGACTGCTGGCTAGGGATTTGAACAGAAAAGAAAACTGCAAGAGGAAATTGGTTTGGACAAGAAGAGTTTCTGTACATAATTCTTATTTATTTGAAGAAGAAATGCAGTCTCTTAGAAACAACAACAAAAAAAAAGATAGTGTGATGGCTTACTCAATATGGTTATTGCTGTGGGAATCAGCCCCATTTTCAAAGGATTGGAACTGACTTCCCAGCATTGCCTGTTTACTGGGAACAGAATTACTGGAATTCTTCCTTTTAGAAACAAGGCACATAAAAAACAAAAGGAATCTCAGAAGATTGAAGCTCTCTGTTTCCCAGTACACAGAAGACATGCATGAGAGCTTCAAGGGAAGAAGAGTGGCTCCATTTCAATGTTGTTGAACCTTTATACTTTGTGTTTGAATGGGGGTTTGGTCAGGAAATTTAAACTTTGTTTTGAAGGAAAGGGAGTACAAGGTATTGACATTTACATTTAGTACAGGACATATAATTTTACTTAAGTAAAATTAACTGCTAAAAACCACCAAAATAAAATTTGTTCTCTGGGATGGTGTTTAAAGTTTTTGTTTCTTTCTCATCTTAGTTAATAAATCACAGTGTGGGTTTGCCTCCATACCTCAATAAAAACTCATGGTTTCTAAACTCAGGGTGCGGAAAGGTCTCATTGCCAATTTCTGTGCCAGAGGAAAGCAAGAAATCTTTATATGTTATAGACTTTGGGACAACATTTCTATACCATTTATATACATTTATTCTTGACTTCTTTGGCCCAGCTTGTCAGTAGCTTTTGCAGGTGGCTGGGTAAGAACAGTTTCCAAGACTTTGATTATAAGACTATAATTTAATGGTGCTAGGGGTTTTCTTTTAAAAAAGAAAACTCCTCTCTCCTTCTTTTATTTTGCATTCTCTTCCTCAGTAATTTTAAATATTTTTATGAATAGCAAGACTTAGCACAATATTCAAATATGTTTCCTTTGCCTGGTCATAAAGATATTAGTTTTGGTTTAAAATACTTCCTTTTAACTGAATACTGTTAGTCTTACTCTTATGGGTGATTCACTGTCTTCAAGTGCAATTAGCTACTACTCAAATGCAAATGTTATAAAAGAATGGAAGTAAAACTGTAGCAGACAATACAGGAAAGCAATAAGTATCCCATTTATCTAATTTTAAATGTACATGGCTTCACAACCAAAAAAGCCACAAAGTCTGGTCTTATTTAATATAAAATTTTAATTACTTTCATAATATTTTCTGAAGTTTTGTTAATGACAGAGCTTCCAGAACAGCAATTTAGATGAAATTACTTACAAAATGAAGGAACAAAAAGGATAAACCAGAAAGGTGCAGAAGTCACTAAATAGTCTGATTCATACGGCAAAGCATCATATAAATTTCATTAAATTTGGGGCATAGCTGGGTGCAGCTCCTCAGGATTATATGAATTCTTTTAATTTTACTAAGCTTACTGTTTTGTCTACAGATCTGCATTTCCAGTAGTACAGTTCCATTCACTTAGAGAAAACTGCTAAAGAAAACTATTAAATATATACTAAAGACCTACTGATTTTGAACACAAGCAAGTAATTTATGTGATCTGGTAAGAATGCAACCTGATAACTCCAGAGAACAAAAGAAATCCGTAGTTTATTGATAAAGCTACAAATTTCCTTTTTTTTAAATTTCACTTATAAATTATTTTATCTAGTGTAATTAAAGGGAATGCATATGTCATCTAAGATTGATATACTAGCAATATTCTAAATATTACATGTTTAATGTTTTGAATTTTTTCACAGTTAATATGTTTGATGTTGACCTAAATTCTCATGAGTGATAGTAAGCAAATTTTATGATGACCAAAAAATATTCAGAAGGAAAAATAATCTATTGCTTCTGTAAAGAAACACAACATAAACTGACACAGATTGTTTGACTAAGAAAATAATGTAAAAGTACCATGAAAATAAGCAAAAAATTGCTTACCTAAAAACGATAGGTAGAAACTGAAACCCTTTTTTTAATAGAAGTTAGATTCTGCAAAAGTTGGAGGAGATAACTTCTCACTACAACTATATTTTCTTACATTGAAACTATAAATTGTATAAAAGTAAAAGGAAATACTGTTCTTTGAAAGACATATAATTCAGCCCTCAGGTTTTGCAAGACATCTGACAGCAGCAAGCCATGGTCTCATCCTTGCTTTGTAAACGTGCTTCTGGGGAAAGACCAACAATTTTTTTATATATATATACTCATATCCCCATATTTCTCTCTCGATATTCCTCTGTCAAGTACTTTCAGAACTATATTTTCTTGGTTACTTCTAGAAGGTTGATGGACCATGTTGCTAGCTAAGGCAGCCCAAACAGTATTCAAATATTTCAGCCAGATTCTTGAAGTTTTTACTACCACATACTTTATTAAATTATTGATGATACAAAGGTTCAGTGTAATAAAAATGCTTTCCCTACTTTAAAAATGTTTCCCTACTTTTTTTACTTGGGAAGAATCAGATCAGTCATTCCTGAACTTTGAAGTTCTTTTTTTATTTTTTTTAACCCTAGCAGTCCCTACACTAATGCTACATATATTGGATACTGATTATTGTTGTAGGGACCAGACTCTGAATAGGGCCAAACACTGGCCAAGAAAAGCAGGTCTTACCGGGCAGAGACACTTCCAAGCCGGTGGATGTTGCCAGTTTGCATCTCTGCAGGTCCTGTGTGCAACTACATCTGCTGCTTCCTTCAACCTTCCTCCCACCTCTCAAGACTGACCACTTGTGATTTTGAGTCAGAAAAATCTTATCTCACAGTATATAAAAAGGCAGACACGAGTTCAGAGAAGCCTAACAGCAATAATCTCTGATTTGGTTAGGAAGTATTCCTCAGACTTAACAAATCCACAGGTATCTTCTATTCAACTGTCTACATATGATTTTTTCCTCCTAATCCCTCAGCCATAAACGGTGCAAGCTGATGGACAGGTCAACTCCTGTCCATACAAGAGCCTTTCTTCATAGAATCATAGAATGCTTCAGGTTGGAAGGGACCTTAAAAATCATCTGCTGGCTGCTGCCTCCTTTCCCCAGTGGGCCAGGTTACCTGTCACTAGACCAGGTTGCTCAGGGCCTTATGCGATGCGTAGTCCTTTTCATGAGCATGTGCCAAAAATCCAGATAGGATCTATTTCTCCATTACAATGGAAAAGCTAGAAGAGAATTCTTCCAATCACATCCTCCAGTTAACCATGCTCTGTACCATTTTTCTTAGCCCTGTTATAACTTAGTCTTTTCCAAGTGCCTACCTGCTTCTCAGTCTGGCCTTTATTGTATGTGGAGGAAAGGTTTGACATTCAGGAGAAAATAAATTTCTGGAATCCATAAAAAATTAAATTTCCCTAAACGAATGGAAGCCCTTCCTGGATTAGCAGCTCCAACAGAACAACTGCAAAAGGGCTGTTAAACTTGTTTCCTGTCACCTTTTTCTTCAAGTCTTATAATTAGGCAGTGACATTTCTTCATAGAAGTAATGAGAAGGGACTCCACCAAAATCCGCTATCAGCAAGTAGAATAGTTTGTCATACAGTACAATATCTTCATTATGAAGCACCTGGAATTGCCTGCTACAATCAGTGCTTGACCAACTGTTCTAGAGAATGCTGCCCATGCTTCTACCTTCCAAATTAATTTGAAAATATTTTGAACATCATAAATGTCTCGAGTATATACACCTTCTACCTGACGTCACTCAGTTATCACTGAATGAAATGAATTTTCACATGCCTGAGAAAGAACTTCTCAGCTGTTATCTTGGACCATCCAAAAACCTAGTGTTGGAAGAGGACAGTGTCACACGGGCAGCTTTCAAATAGGTTACCAGCAAGGATGCAATTAGAAATATGTCTAACAGGTGAGAATTCAGATATCATGGTTTATTTGAGATTGTCACCTCAGAGCTACTGTTGTCTTCAAAGCATAATTGTTGACATGTAGAAGCAGGGATGTCCCTGTTTTTATTCGAAAAGTTATGGCTAAGTTCTATACTGCTGTGACATGAAAGCTGTTGGAAGAGAAATAACGTTAATTTTAAAGCTGTGTGGAGGACCATAGCCAGCCACTTCTCTGTGGATGTTATCTGTCTTAGTGTTTTCACAGCAGGAATCAATGCTTTTGAGCTTTTCTTCCATTTCACTGAACAATTACAGATGTTTTCCAGCTGAAAAATGTGGTGAATTGCTGAAAAATGTGGTGATGAAGACGGGTTAACCAGGAAGATACAAAGAAAAAGGCAGAGCCTTCTTGAATAGTAAAGTGTGGTTCAAGACCCAGTTTTGACTTTTGAGCTTTGCTTCCAGTGAGCTCATAAGTCTCAGTATATGTAGGAGTTATTGAATATCTGTCAGGTCCACTACTCTTACCTACACCTTCCAGGATTACCACCTGGGGGAATTACATCTAATTTGGAAACATCTGCTGTAAAGGTTTGTACAGAAAAACTTGACACAAGCTTACCCTCAAAATCCATATATTAAAAAAAAATCTCTAACTGAAAAGTACTTGTCAGTGTTTTGTCTCGGCAGTACAATAATCCTTAATTTAGCAAGCCTGCATTTGTTTTGGAGGAGGTTTTGCCTGTATAAATATTAGGAAAAAAGCACTAACAAAAAATCAGAGGAATATTCCTACCTAATATTCCTACTTCTCACAATTAATCATGTTAATAGACTGGAGAATAAAGTTTCTACTAAAGACATTAGCAAAACACTGAAAATGGTATGTTAATGAACAAACTTAATTTTTTCTTTCTATGAAAATGAAGATATTAAACTGTGGAAGAAAATTTGTAGATTATTTAATTTTGATTATTATTTCCAGATATTGCATTTTATATCCAAAGAAAAAATTGAAAAAACCTCTTTCTGAAGCAATTAACGTAAGAAATAGTCTTGTTTCATCCTGTTGTTTTATGTTGCTGAAAAAAAATCTTTCAGCTGTCTTAGTATTAATATTTTACCAAAAAAAAAAATAAAAAATGAAAAGCTCTGTTCCAAAAATGTCAAATAGAATATTCAATCAGTCGCAAAACACTTTCTATATTTTTAAATGCAGTTTTCATCAAACAGCACATTTTCACAAATATCTCTCTGTGAGCTCCATATTCTTTGTCGAAAAGTGCTGGACTGGAAAAGATCTGACCATATCCAGAGAGACAGATTTGTAATGAAAGCAAACAATACTTTGCAACAACTTCAAAAATATCCCTTTAAAATTTATTTAAGTTGTATTAAATTATGAGCTTTTTTCCCAATGGATTGTACAGACTGAAAAACCACAAACAAAAGGAAAACAAGTGATATGCTCCATCAAAATCATGTTTTATTCATCTTTTAATAATTATCTAGGAAACAGAATAGACGTTAAATTTGTAGATGAAACAACCACATAGAAATATGTTCCTTAATCAGTTTCCTTACATATAGAACTTTCCCACATCTATTACTTATATTAGTTTTCACTAATTATGAGGGGTTTGGTACTTTAGTACCTACAAGGCTGCAAATATGTAAACACTCCAGGAAACTCCAGTGAAATGGTAAAGTTTTCTGATTCATTTTTCAAATTATATCTTCCTCTGGGCAATTCCTTTATTTGTTGATATTTATGAATATATGTATGCAAGTGTATCTGGAATAGAATAAACATAGGTTAGAGCTCTTCCATATCCAACAGCATCAAAAGCAAAATCAGCTAATAACAGTATTAATAACAAAGATTTCAAGGAGTTCAGTTCTAGAAAAGCCCCCATCATATCCCTCATATAATTAAAATAACTTGTTTTTCAAACATTTCTCTTTCTAAAGAAGACGGATCTGAGAGTTCAATCTTCCAGCAGATAGCCAGTGTGCACAAAGATTTTCAATACAGAATTTTCTACCTCCTGGTATTCTCAGAGTAGGTGTTCAGTGCAGACACTTCAGATCAAGCAAGCACACCCAAGCTAGTTTTAGAGTAAGTAGTAAGTGCTCTGGCTGCTAACACGTCTCTGCTGCAGATCAGAGATGAGCTCAGGCTAAGCAATGTGTTGCTATGGCTACACTGATAACAATACCCAACCTGGTAAGTGTAAATCTAACATATGTCTCCTGCTATGAGACAGAGCCTCGGTGACTGCCCCGGAGCCATGCCTGAATACCCGCTCGGTAGGAATTCAATTTTGCAGAGCCATTGCCATGCGATTCAGAATCAATGGTCCCACATGTCCTCCTAGGAGTATTATTCCCTGATTTCATCAAGGCAGTGTGCGGGTACATAGTGGGTCGAATATATTTGGGTTGTTTTCTCAGCAATTTAATAAGAGAAAACGAGATTCTTCAAGACTACTCTTTTTAGCTGTCTTGAGCCTCAGAGTATAACTGATTAATGGCTATGCCATCTAGTCTCCTTATTTCGGGTATAATAACAAAACTGCACAGTGCTCTCCATGGCTCTCCACACCTGCGGGGAAAATTGAGGCTGTTGTCTGCCATTTTCCAGCCAAACAAATAAAAAGTTACTTTAGTAGGAATGAAAGAGCCCAGGGAAAATCCTGATTTTCTCTTCCTTTCTTAAAGGAAAAAAATGTTTTGTAAAGTACATAATCTGCCTCTACACCATCATTGAAACTGCTTAGCAAACACATTTCTTCCACAGGTTTAAACTGCTGTTTTTAAACATCTTAACAGGTGTGAACTGTCCACTTGAAAAGACACACACTGATTTCTGTGTGGAAAATTAAAAAACCTCTGAGGGGTGTAAATATGGAAATCTTTGAGCCAAGCCCTAAATATGCCAAGCCTCATGCTAAGATCATATGACTAATGAACTATTAGGATGGTGTGAGCACATTAAAACATACCTTTTTAATCCTTTCTCTTATATTAAATCCACAAAAATATTGTTGCCAAACTGGAAAACTCAGTAATCAAGTACTAGCTAGCAACTAGTAGTAGTTTAAACCCTTATTCCTTTTTCTTCGTCCTTTTCTTTTTATGAGTTGTGTTTTTTCTTTTGCTATATTTTGTGTGCAAAAGAAAAAGTCACAATGGCATTTTTTTTCCTTTTGGGATATTCAATGAAGAGATCAGTTTGCAAGCATTAATTTAAAAGGGTAATAATTTATTTATCTAGAATCCCCTCTACTTTTCCAATGAAGGAGAAAAATAATTTACAATGTAAAATATTAAGACATATATTTAACTTTTTTTTTTCAAATTATCTCTATAAAGACTAATAGGAAAGAAGCATCAATTTAATAGTCTTTTTTAGACTGCTAAATAGGATAATAGCTGTCCTTCCCAAAGAAAAGAACAGAAATTAGTTGGAACTTTCTGAAGGAGTAATTTCTTTTTCAGTCCCAGTTTTGTGAAAACAGAAAAGGACAAAAAAATACCCATAAGGAAGGAGAAATATGCTTTTCATGGTGTTTATGTCCCTTGCAGTTTATCTGTAAAAAAAAAAAAAAAAACAAAAAAAAACCAAAAAAACCCCAAAATCCAAAACAACAGCATTTTTAGCTTTTCAAAGATCTGCAAATTTGAACCAGCATAATGTTGCCAATTTGGAGTTTGGCTTTTTTTTGTTCTGTGTTCTGTTTTAAAATTCTTTTTATCTATCATAATGATCACTGATTCACAATAATGTTATAACAGTTTAAATCTTGCCTGGGTAAGCCTCATTAACACAAGTTTAAAAATCCAGCAAGATGGGAGACAAAATAAGAAGGAGAAAGAACTAGATACAAAGAATGTCAGAAAGAATCAGTGTCTTCTATTAACATTGTATTCAGGATTTGGTATTAAATTTTATGTAGCAATTAAAATATAGAAATAATAGTTTTCCCTTTATAAAAAAAAATAATCTCAAAACCAAACAAGCATTTATTTGAGGAATCCAACACTAGATTAAACACATCCTTCCCCTGTAAGAAGCAGCTTCTGCTTTACCTGATCCTGGCAAAAGCCTTCATTTTATCAACCCTGCATCATAGAGAAGTCCTTCATATTTGACAGCTGATGCAAATTTTCTCGGAGTTTGTTCTGTCAGAGTTTTTTCTATTTTAATAAACGAATACTCACTGATGTAGAGAATCTTGAACTCTCACACCCTAATTAAGTGGCTCACATTATCTGTCGGCTGCCTGTCCACCAAGATACACTATCTGTCTTTGTTTTTCTGGCTCAAGAGATACTTAACACAAATGACAGAAATCTGTAAAGTGCAAGATCCTGATTCTGCAGACCCATGATGAGATTGCACTCCAGGAATGTAAAATACTTGATTTCAAAGAGACACTGGAGTATTAAACTTGGTCCACTATTTCCAAGGTTGGTATCATTCATCACAATGAACATTTCATATCTTACAAAGCATTGTCTCTGTCATCTTAAGAAAGCAAACCTTACAATTCTTTCTTTCTGAACTCAGATGAGAGTCTTCATTAAATATTCTGATTTCATCAAATCACCCTTTTCCAACCAGAAGTCAGAGCTAGTTGGGGATTCTTTTTAGTGGCATCTGATTTGCAGATCTGGTCAAGAGATATTTTAGGATCAGTTATGCAATCTCACAGCTGCAGCAGTGTATTCCTGTAAATATGTGATAGAAGTAATGATGTGCATTACTGATTATCTGTCTCCACCACCTCCAGCAAAAACTTCAGAAACTTACTCTTTGTTATTCAAGCTATGTTTCTGTAGCTTCAGGAATATACCACTTCAATTTCTAGGAAAGCCAAGTTTATTTTCTGATCAAGTGGCATTTTTGAAACAAGATAAAAAAACTGCAACCTAAAAATAAAAAAGTCAATTACTGTTTGTTTCAAGGTTTACAGTATTAAAATAATATTTAACAACAGGATGAGCTGGATTCTGATAATTTTGAGTGACTCAAAATCAACTTGCATTTGGGAGCTTGCTTATGGGATTCCTTAGGCAGATCTGAAAAGAGAAAATTATTATGGAAGTTTGGAATAATAGAGAGTTTTAGGAGCAGAAGAACATGCAGATTATTTTGGGGAAAATAAAACCAGTTGTGAGTGTTGGAGAAAGAAGAGGTGAGAGAGCAGAATGAATGGATGGACAACTGACAGGCATGAGTGAACAGCATTTAAAATTATAAAAGAAAACTTTATATGAAAGAAAAATCTCACCTTGTTTCATTCCCATGTTAAAAGTATCGTTCATTGCTTTACTATAGGCAATATATAAAAGCAAGTGGTGTAAAGTATCAAATATTCCAAATCACTTTTATTTTTGAAATATAAATTGATGATTCAGAGATGCTTTCCATAATGTATCTCCAAAGTGGTGCTGCTATGAAGAAGGTCCTGCAAAACTGAAGATATAAGTGGTAATCTCTGGGGTTTTCTTCTTTCTGCATGAATATTGACTTTTTATTTCCATACTACAAGTTAAAGGTATTTTGGGAAATGTGGTATAGGAAGGATGGACATTAGAAGTCTTTTGATGGTAGGGTTGTAAAAGACTTGTGTCTGCGTGGGGTCATAAACTATGAGTTGAGAGGAGAAGAGGATTAGACTGGGATGAGCTGTAAAGAATTTTGTCAGGGAATGTGAGAAGCTTTAAGTGATTTGATCAGAATATGCATCCAGAATGACCTTGGTGAATAAAGTACAAAGGTGATATTTTTCTTCTGGGAAATAACTTTTTTGTTCTTTCCAGAAAAGGTAGTAAAGCACCTCTGTTGGTACTTTTACCCCAAGCAAAAAGCAAAATTATCTTAAGGAAAGCCAACTACTTTTGAATTATTTAAAATTAGCTTTTGAATGAAAATGTCCTAAAGATGCCAAATTAACAAAATTAAGGATTGGGTTAAGCAGGGAATGTTGAAATGTGTTCACAGGTCTAACAGCAATAATAAGGACTGCTGTGAACTGAGAGAACAAATCCTTACCTTGGGGGAGATAAACATGGTGCTTTGGGTGGACAGTGGCAGGTTTTAGTGATCTGAAAGAGGGGTGAAGTATTTTAATATGAATTACATTGGAGCCTTTATTTCCTTTTTTAATCTTATAGGGGGCCTGATTGTATGTTCTGACTAAAAAGCCCATCAAAAGATGAGGCATTTTTCAGAAGGAAAACTGAAACAAGGATTTAAAAAATCTGCATGAAAAAAGTGAAGTCATCTGAAGCTGAAAAATGGTGGGGAATTAATGAACATGTAAAACAGCAGTTCCAGAATGTTTCTGTAAGAACCTGTTGCTCACCCTATGAGAGCTGTAGTGCAATTACTTGCACTCCCAAGACAGACCTTGAAAAACTTGAAGGCATCTCTGAAATCTGTCTCATTATGTATTTTTAGACGTAGGGCTGGATTTGCAAATTATGTTGAAAATAACAGCTTTAGTGTATTCAGGGAAGAATGGCTTTGACTAAGTGCATGCAGCATGAGCAAAGGCCAGGAGGAGTTGGAAGCCACTGCGCAGCAGGAAAACAGTGATATAGTTGCCATCATGAGAACTTTAGCTGATCTACACAATGCATGGCTATAAACTCTCCAAAAAGGGTAGGCAAGGAAGGAGGGTCTTGATTGTCTGGATTTGAGTGATGGTGACGATATTGTTGCATGTTCATGAATAAGAATGAGGGGGAAGGCCAATAAGGCAGGCATCATGGTGGGAATCTGTTATAAATGACTCAGTCAGGATGAAGAGGCAGATAAAATATTCTAAAAGCATCTGGGAGGAGTCTCACATTCTTGTTCTTGTGGGGTACTTCAATTTACCAGATGCCTGCTGCAAATGCAATACAGTAGAGAAGAAAGAGTCTAAGAGGTTACTGCAGCGTCAGAAAGAGACTTTTCTGGCACAGCTGTTGATTGTTCCCCACTGAATCTGTACTTCTCAAACATAAAAGGACTTATGGGTTGGAAGGCAACTTGGGCACAGCATGATAGATTTTGATGTCAGAGAAGTAAGGAGTGAGGATCAGCAGAACTTCCAGAGGGCAGCCTTTGACCTTTTTAGGACATTTACAGGGCCCTTGAGAGACATTTCTGAAGGGCAAAGGTGTCCAAGAAAGCTGGACATTCTTCAAAAAATTAACTCTTAAAAGTGCATCCAGGCCATCCCCATGTACCCAAAGTCAAATGAGTGGGGAAGACCACTGGCCAGGCTGAACAGAGAATTTGGCTGGAGTTCAAGGAAAAAGAGAGAATTTACAGCCTTTGGAAGAAGCAGTAGGCAATTCAGGAGGATTACAAGGATATTGTGAGGTTATACGAGGAGAAAATTAGAAGGGCCAACTCTAACTTAATTTGACTGCTGCCTTAAAAGAAAACAAAAATTGTTTGTATGAATTAATTAACAACAAAAGGCGGGCTAAGGAATAACTTCATCCTTTATTGGATGTGGGGGAAAAGGATGAGAAAAAGACTACATACTTAATGCCATCTTTGACCAGTATTTCTTGGACAGACCAACTATTCTCAGGATACCCAGTCCCTGAGCTGGGAGGCAGCAACAAGGAGTAGATGAAGTCTTGGTAAGCGGAAATGGTCAGTTACCTGCTACACCACTGAGAGACACGCAAGTATGTGAGGCTGAATGGGATTCACTCAAGGGAACTGAGGGAGCTGGAAGTACTCACTGAGCCACTCTCCATCCTTTTTTAGCAGTCCTGGATGACTGGGGAGGTGCCAGTTGACTGGAGATTAGCAAATCTGACAACTAGTTGGTGGCTGATCACAAGTGGTGTTTCCCTGGGCTTATTAATGAGTGAGTTTTGTTTAATATCTTTATCAATGATTTGGATGAGGGGATTGAGCACACACTCAGTCTGTTTGCAGAAAACTCCGTGTTTGATAGGAGAGTTGAACTGATGAAAGCTCTGCAGAGAGTTTTGGACAGTTCTGGACTGATGATCCAAGACCAGTTTGTATGACACTGAGAAAGGTAAAATGCTGGATCTTGCACATGAGTCACAACAACCCCAAGGAGCTCCACAGGCTGGGGCAGTGTCTGAAAAGCTGCCAGACAGGAAAGGATCTGGGGGGTGCTGGTCAACAGCATCTGAACCTGAGCCATCATGTGCCCAAGGGGCCAAGGAAGCCAATGGCATCCTGGCCTGCATCAGAAATGGTGTGACCAGCAGGTTTTGGGAAAGGATCACCTTCCTCTATTCGTCCCTGTTGAGGTTACAGCTTGAATACTGCATTCAGTTCTGGGTCCCCCACTACAAGAAAGACATTGGTGTACTGGAGTGTGTCCAGAGAAGGGCAATGCAGCTGGTGAAAGGTCTGGAGCACAAGTCCTGTGAGGAATGGCTGGAGGAGCTGGGTTTTTTAGCCTGGAGAAAAGGATGCTTAGACAAAATATATGGGAAATTGATAGCCAAGCCAACTTGCTGCAGAAAGTCAGTGATGAAAGTAAAAATAATTTAAAAAAAAAAACAGGGATGAAAAACTTACTAAGCAGTGAGGGTATAAAGCAAAACTAGTATAATTAAAATGTATTTGTTAGTTTTTGTTACTGCAGGTTATGATCTTCAAATTTACTGGTGATTATGTGTTTCCAGTGATGTACCTCCTGGGCAGAAGCAGAGTCAAATTGCCATTCTTCAAATTACTATCTAGGATCTGTATTTCAGTGCACAGATGTCAAATAACACTTTCATACACATATAGAGGTAAATGGCTGTGATTTTTTTTTTTCTTAAATTTAGTAATCTTTAAAACAACTGATATAGATTAAATTGATTTGTACCATCTCCAGAAACATAAACAAGAGCTGCTAGCAAGAGCAGGAATATGTTATCTCTAATTACCACACGTGAACAATAAATCTGAAAGGTAATGTTTGCAAAAAGAGCCCTCCAAAGGAGGTTATGGTCTATGTGTTGTGTTGCTTATGGGGTTAGAGAATGTCGGAGATTACTGGGAGTTTTAAATTAGGGAAAAATTGGTGAATGATTTTGAACCTCAGGGATTACTTTTCTCTCATTAAATTCACAGGTACACCAATTTGGTTTTGTCTCTAATAAACACAAAGTAGTAAAAAGAAGTAGTAAAATAATCTGAATTATATCAATTACAGTGACTGGAAGGAACTGTCAAAGTTTTGGAGGGACATTTTGTCCCTTTGATGACTGTTTCTTAAACTTTCTTGATCTGAAACACGTATTTTACAACTAAAATAAAAAGCTACATTGAAGTGCTGAAGTTCCTACACCCTGTTGCCTGATTGGTGTGATGCACAACTGTACCATCACAAACAAGTACTTATTTTCCAGAAAGAAATAGCTCCACTGAAGGTAGAAATGGCTCAGCACTCAGAATGAAAATCTGTGGGATATCTCTAACTCTATGGCTTCAGAAAGTTTTTTGACACAAACTAGCTATTTTAATAATAAAACTACTCTGACCTTTGAGTCAGATAGTACATCCAGATTGCAGAGAACAACAGGATAGCTAAATAAGACTGTCAAGCATTGTCCTCTGAAATTTGATCTATATTGTTTCTTTACATTACATGATGCTTGTTTTTTTAACTCTTAAGAGGCCAGCATACAGAAATTTTCAGGTGGATGGTTTGTCACAAGCTAAAGCAATGGCTTATCTTGATACGAATATATGGTGTGGGGGGTTTTAGTTGGTTTTTTGGGTTTTTTGGGTTGTTTTTTTTGTTTGTTTGTTTGGTTGGTTGGTTGGGTTTTGGTGTTTTTTTGGTTTTTTTCTCATGAGACACTGTTTATGCCTGCATTCCAGCAAACACAGATGTCCAGATACTTATTCTCTTTGTCTGGAATCATAATTCTTGATTACATATGAATATTTTAAATGAGTCTGCTAAATAAGAGGCAGAGTAAAACATTAACTTCAGATTTGTCTAAAAAGTGACATTTTTTCCCCCAGATTCTCATAATTATCCAGATCAGCTTTCCAGTATCAGGGAGATAGAGTCCAGAGTATTAATTTGGGAAATTCATGTCAATAACCATTTACTTTTCTTCTCTGCTATTTCTCATTAAGGATTGTTATTTCACTTGAGACTGAAATGATTCATTTGAGGCATCTTGGATTTAAAATTTCCCTCCAAACTGAAATATTTATTCCTGTAACCTTAAGGATTCCTGACCTGGTGTCCTAAGATACTCCTTTAGTGGCTGAAAAGTGGCATCCTAGAAGCAAAGTTTTGAAAAAAATTGTCATTCTTCATTAATACATTAAATGACACAACTGAGGTCTATTGGTATTTTTTTTCTTTCATTTTTTCTTTTTTTTTCCTTTGCTTTTAATGAGAGGAGGATGGAAAAGGTAAAGAAATTGAATTGATTAATTCTAAGTTGTATTTAAAGACAAACTGAAAAAAGAAATTAAAGAAAAAAAAAATGCAAGACTTTTGCCAGAAGCAGTGTCTTTCCTCATCCAAAATTACAAATATAAACAGGGTTCCATTCTGAAACCTCTGAATATATCAGAGAAAAGAGATTTCTGTAGATTTAAATAAGTTAACAATCTGTTTTCTCATCATGTTGGCTCTATTGTTATTAAAGACAACACTGTAATAGGGTATGAACTATTATTAATTAGAATGGTAAGCATTGCCTTCTATAGTATTCTATGTAATATGAAGTTCATTTTGTTGAAATAGATGCATACAAGATTTTATTCTGTTATACCATCTCTGAAGTCAATGAATTTACTTCAGCTAGGAGCTAGGGTTTCGTAAAAATAGCTTTCATTAAAAGATATGGCGTTTTGTATTTCTCCTGTCTTTTACAATGTAATGAGATTTCCATTTTGTCTTGCCCAGTCTTTTCTTTTTTCTGACCTGGGTTCTGTTCAGATAAACTTGTTTTCTCTTTTGAAATTCAGTAGCAGTCTGGATTTATTACTCCTGCAAGTCTGATACTCATTTTCACTTTGTACTTATGCATCATTCTTAGTACTTTATGTATCTTTATTTCCTCTCAACAAATGTCAATTTTCAGATGACCTGATACTGATCTAAAATCTTTGCTTAGAAATGTGTATGTATCTCATCGTTAAGGCAAATCACACAAATGTATTTGAAAGCAAAATCAGCTGAGAATCCTAACTGTTTTAGCTTCTTGCTTGCTTATATATATATATATGTATCTTTTATGATTTTACTTCTGTTAATGCATAATGTTTTTGTACACTTACGTGTTTCCCTTTTCAAGAACTGAAACATGAGTTTCAATCTTCATCTTTATCATGGTCCAATATATGCTGTTCCAGTACTGAATTTCTTAAAACTTTACACATTGTGTCTTACACATGGCCACCGTTTTCATTTAGTTCATCCATCAGAGTTCTTTACTCTCTTTTGAATATCTTTTAATGCATATGCCATCTCAGTTGAGCAGTGTATGTTCTATATATGAATAGCAAAAAATTTCTTCAGTGTTGAAATGAGTAAACACTAACTCATTTTTTTGCCTTGGATTCTTATATCAAATTTTAACTATGTTTGGTTTTTCTTTAGCTAAAATGCACTGGTATTTTCTGACCTTTTTTGGAATACAGAGGTTTTTCATACAATATGTAAAGCATGTGATGCTCTGGAAGAAGACAAATATGAATATATGAGGAGTTGCAGTGGCTTGATTAATATTGCATCAACACCTTGTTTAGTAAATCATATACTTATTGCTCCTTTTAAAATATTTTCAGGATAATAATTTTTACATTGTCGACATATTTTTTAGGCCTAAAACTCGTATTAAAAGAGAGTAAATACAGCCACAAAATAGAAATATGTCATCTGTGTAACATATTGCTCAAAAATAGCTTCTGACTTCCATTTAATTCAAAGCTGATAAATCAGACATGAAGACTTCTTATTCCTGATTGTTCTAAAACATTTTAAATGTTGCATTCACTTGAGAAATTTATGGGGAAAAAAAAAATAAGGAAAATTGTGCTTTTCCAGAAGAGGAAGGGATTTTAAATGAGATGATATTGCATCTGCTTACCTGATGAGACTCCTGCTCTACCACGAGTCTAATCCTATTTCAACACTTCATGTCAGTGTGATATTGTGATTTCTCACCTGCTTTCTAGTTCATACAACATCTAAATACATTATTATGAGTCTATGGTCTGTTCTAATATTTATTGTTACAGTCTTCGCCAGGAATAGATTTCTGTACTTTATTGAATTCTCTCAAACATTAAAAAATATTATTTGTATTAAAATATTCTACCTCATCAGCAGAAGTACCTTACTACTGAAGTCAGTTACATGAACATTTTTAGGTAATAAATAAATAGATTGTGAAACTAATTCAATTCTCACGTGTGGGGGTTTTTTTGTTTAAAAATACATTAGTAGCATTTATAAATTATATGAGAAATAATCTCTGCACTTGAAAATGTAGGAAAATCCCTAGACTTGTTCGAAGATGGAAAAGGAATAAAAATTATAGTAAAGAAATATTTAAATAAAATTACTAGCATTTAGCAATTGACTTGCTCTTTAATGGCCAAATTGAAAAGACTGCTTTTTTCATTTATATGTTTTGATAAATCTGTCATTTATTTGTGGTTAGTGACCAATTTCAGGCAATTTTGAATACAGAAAATATTTCAGTAAGTTATAAATTCATTAAAGTCCATGTACATAAGATGTCATAACATAAAAAAAGTTTGAAACACTCCATAATTAAAGCTTCTAACATGTAATAACCTGGCTGTATACTTGACAGTTTTTTACATACATTAAAGTTTAGAGTACTGCAAAATGTTGTGTAAATAACAAATTAATTTCTAATGCCTTGAATTTAGAGTCATTCAGATAGAAAGGATCATGACTGCAATAAATTTATATTCTAATCCCTGACCTCAGTGCCTTCCTGTTATTTTGAAGGCCAAGGGTCATAATGCATTTTTGGTGAATATTAAATCATCAGGGTTTTACTGAATTAACTATATACAGACATTACTGTTAGTGTTACAGAAGTATTATACAAACTTGCAAAATATAGAAAAATGGCTCCTTCTGATGTAATTTCTTTCAGGATTCTCTTTTCTGCAGTGCTCTTAGGCCTAGATGGTCAAAAGCTTTTTCTGCTTTGTGCATTTAAACAGTTCTGGGAAGTACAGCTCACTCTGCAAATTGCATCATCTCTTCTGACTGGGACAGACCACAGGAGCCATGGCAGGATGACGTCTATTCTCTGTTTCTGGGTCAGTCAGCTTTAAGAGCAGCTTTAATGGAGACCAAAGGCACCAAGCCTCTCTGTTGGAACACACAGGAAAACCTTACTGATTCTTCCCATTCATTGCCTATTTGGGCAGCTAAGCAAAAGAAAGTTGAAGAATTTATTTGTATTCTTGAGCTTTTTTCCCTCTTTTTTTTCTCTCAAGAAAAATTGGCTGCAAAATAATCACTTTGCAATTTAATGCATTAAATTTTGGAAATTAAGCCTTGAAAAACTTACAGCTTCCTCCAGCAGGCTTTCTCTAAGCTGGGTTTGCCCTTGCAGTGATTACTCAGCTTTCTTTCTGACCATATTTTTTTTGAAGCTTTCATTATTGGGTCACCAATACCTCATGATAATTGGAGACAAATATGCAAGCTTTCTAATATTGCTGAAACTTCATTATTCCATTCCAACATTTTAGGTTATCTTGTTGGAAGAGCTGAACAGATGAAAGTGACAAAAACACCAGAACTATTATAGTGAAGTTATAGGGTTAAATGAGTGACTTGATGGGTGACATCAGCATTTAGCTCCATTGTATCAACAGATGCTGGTTCAAAAGGTTCTGCATCAGCTTACTTGGTCATTGGATATCCCTGGACCATGGGAGTTTTTAAACTCATAGCTAAGTCAAGGAAAATGATCAGTCTGAAATCAAAATATGCAATATAATATATATTCTTCCCTCTTTTTATCTCTCTGAAGTAATAAGGCCATTAGACAAAACACTGTAGTAGAAAAAGTGAGTTTTAGGTTCATTGACTCAATCAGTTTAGCAGCAGGACAATAAGAGGGGGATGTACTATAGAGAAAAAGTTCAGATAATTCCTATTTGAGTATTGTCATACATTTCTTCTTCTCAACATTTTTTCTTCATTATGCATTTTGATAGAAAATTTCCATGGCAATTTCCTGTATAGACAATTCTTTATACTGGCAAGTGATGGAAAGAAAACTTTCTGAAAAAAATGCTGTATAGTTTTATTTTAATATAACATTTAAATTTGACTTTTTAATTACTCTGCACTGTTTGCATGAATACAGTCATTCAAAATACATAAGAAGTCTAAAGCGGTATTTTGAAAACAAATGCAATATATCTATATAATATTTATTCTAAAATACAGTGATTTATTTATTCGAAAAGTTAATACACAATTCACTTGTTTTCTAAATTTTCAATATATATAGGCATTTATTTGTATAGTACAATCTTTCCTTTTATTCTTCTTATTAAATCAAAGCAGACACTGGGAAAAATGAAAGTAGGGAATGGTCATTATTCAAACACATATGATCCATTTTTCCGTTCTTTAAAATCTGAGTCTATTTGATTTCAGTAAAAACATTCTGAGCCATTATGGAATACAGGCTACTGAATAAGGTATCAGATTGATTTTGAAAATCAGGAAATTTTAAGATAATAAACTTTAACTAAGATGGTGCTTTTTATTTAAGTCTTTGCAAAGTGTTTGAAGGTTCCTTTAAATGCAGGAAGAAGGCTTCCTAAGTTTAGCGCATCTTACTGATGCTGGTATTGTAATCTGGTTGTCTTCATCAATACCTGCCCTCTTTTGCACCTAGTTGAGAAGATTTAAATGGTGATTTCTAAGGCAGAAGCCAATTTCTGCTTTATGATATCCTTTGAAGTTTTGTGTGGTTGTTTGTTTATAACTATGTACTTTCTTAGGTAAAGATTTTGCAAGGCCTTAACTTAAAGATTTCTATCCCAGTTAAATTTTGTAGGCATAGAATAAAAAATAGATAAACTTGATTAAAAACTGTGTTTATGTAATACATATAAAGATCAAGAATTTATAAAATTAATATCATTAGACAAAAAAAAATGTTAATGTTGCTTTACATTGATTTTCTTGTATAATAAATATCAAGGGAAAATTTTGATAAGATTATAGTTAATTGTAAGTTATTTAATCCTTTATTAATATATATGTTCTCTATAGATATACTTAATACATCTGTTTATATATACATATACACATTTAATATACATAAATTATATAATGGTAAGTTACTTAATAGTAACTTAAACTATTTGAATACATTAGAAGTGTGTAAGCCAGAAGTTTGATAATGCTTTGACAAGATAAGTTCTTATCAGTTCAGACAGAAATGAAGTGCTAACACCCTAAAATAAACTTAAAAGTCAGTAAATAAAGATTAGAAATAAATACTGATTATTAATTACAAGAGAAAATTTAAAACTGGGGAGTTTAACAATTAATGATTATGTCTTAACTTTTATGGATAATTCATTCTTATTATGAAAAATTATAAACCATCATAATAAACCATAACAATTTTGATCATATTATGCTTTAAAAATATCTTAAGCTACCTAGTTCTCTTACAATGTTGAAGAATGACATATCATAAAACTTTAGAAAAAATATTTTCCATTCCAAAGAAGTTACTCAACAGTTATTTCTACAGAACACTGCTCAGACCAGAGATATAACAATTTTTATTTAAAAATTATATTAAACATTAACTGAAAGAAATGTAAATGCTCTTGTTTCAGGAAATAAGCTAACACTTAGGTGCAGGCTTGAGGGCAAAATGATCATGTGGGGAAAGAATTGCCCCATATGTCCCTATCACTTGCTAATCTCTTTACATCTTCATTAGAAGCATTTGGCACAAGAACAGCAAGATCTGCTGAGAACCACATCAGACTCCAGAGCAAAGAATATATTTAAGCTTTTAAAGCCCTTTTATGATGTCATTTTCACTCTTCTACCCTCAAATAAAATCTTTGTGTAATGGGATATATCAAAATAACTCTACCTTATTCAGTACTATCTGTCTTTTGCCTTTTAAAGCCAAAAAGATGTCATTGTCATTGTGAGTTACATCCAGGCAGATGTTGTACACTGTAGTGATTTCTAGTGCATGACCAAGAAATGTACACTAGAAAGATTTTCAAGGTTGTTGAACAATATCAGAATTGCAGAGATTATTACCTTTCATATACTTCTGCAAAAAATAGTGAAGTTGAGAAGCTCAGTTTAAGGAAAAATAGCTCTATATTGCTCTAAATCTGTTCTTAACATGGTATCAAATTGAGATTTAGAGCCTCAAATCACAAATTTCTTTCTGATACATTTACTTCTTATAGAAGGCTACAGATGAAGAATGTTTACACAGATTCAAAAAATTATTTAAGAAACCATGGTGAAAAATTCCACTGGCATTACTACATACAAGGGTGGCATTTCTGATTGTGACCCATGACTATCAGTTTGCAGTGGTTTGGGAAAGAAGATTACATCCCTTTTTCCCTTTCTTTTCTTTTGCTACAAAGTAACTTGGTCTTTTTTTGATATAAACTTGCCAAGTCTTCTGGCAGACCATTTCTGTTTTCTGAATAGAAATGTAAAGAAAGCTACAATACATTTACTTCATTATGGAAAGCTGCAAAGATTTTAAGTTGAATAAATGAAGCTAAATTAACTGGAAATTTGCTGATTTTTAACAAAGATTTCATGAAAAATGTGTGTCATCAGAAAGATTAAAGAAGATAAAGCACAGGAAACCTAAATCATGTAGTAAATTTAGGAAAGGAAAATGGAAGCTAATGAAGTTTTGAAATTATAAATTGAGGTTGACTTTTGATCTATGTTCAGTTTATTCTCTCAATGCAAATTTTTAATTCTGTTCAAGGGAAATAAGACTTAGGACTTTTCCATTTATAACTTTCAAGTAGAGCGCTGATCACTCTCAGTTGCCTTTCAAAAAATCCATTATTTTGATGGGCACATAAAGAATGACAATTAGCCAGAATATCCTTTTCTGTGAATGTTTGGAATATTCTTCCTCCTGTCTTTGAAATCCTGTAGAATGCGATTAGTGCGATAACAAGTCATCCACACAGTGATTCAGCAGTTCAAGGATTGTCTCTCCCTCTGTCAGAGTCTGTATATCAAAGATCAGGAGATAATTTCATGTACCAGCAGCACAGTGCATTCAGCCTCACTGGTCACAAAATCCTTCTTCGCTTGGGGTTAAATATTAGCAAGCAGACATGGTATTCAGCACTTCCACAGAGCAGAAACTTTAGTGATGTGTGGGCATCTATAGAAAATTAATTTAAAAATAAAACTGCTTCCAAAAAGAAGAAAGGAAATTGTGATCTTTTGTTGAAAACATTAAAAACTTAACTATGGATTCTTAGCTGGACAGCTACAAATTGTTCTCAAGGGTTCAAAGCTTTGCTTTCTTTGTGTCCTTGTTAAAGGGGAAAAGGGTGTCAATTAGGTGCTGAAAGGTACAGAAACGGATCATTAGGATCCAGAATAGGGACTTTTTTTTCCTGTATCTGCTCTAAAACTATCATCTGAAAATATGGACAGTAATTTAAAATACTCTGTCTCTTCTCTTTGTTAAGGTAGTAGTGTTCATCCCAAAACCTCTTTCTTTCATTTTTTTTAAGCTGTTATGTTTCTCATTAAATTTATGCATTGGGTCAAATTGTGGAAAGCTCATAATTCTGAAGTTAGTCTTTCATTAAAAGTGATACTAAAAGACACAATAACTGATGTTTAAAATATTGTTAAAATTAGCATATGTAGAAGCATGCTCTTTCAACCACCATTATTAACTGAATGAAAACTTTTCATATGACGAATTTTCCTTAAGAAAAAATTGTTTTATGGAAGGCTTGCTAAAACTGGTAATACCTTTCTGTTGGTGAGTTTTTAATAGTCAATGGACACTTAAAATGAATAAAATAAATGTTATAGGAAGTGAAAACTATAAAAGGGTATGTGAATTTTTTTGAAGCTCTTACTTAGGTGTTAGTTTCCTGGTTTATTTTAGGGTGATAACTATTGCCCCTTCTGATATGAGCTAGAAATAGTCCTCATTTTTTCAGCATGTGGTAGCTCTCAAACCTTTAAGAAAATGTGCTCTAGTTTCTCTCTTTCTATCTACACATGTAAAATGGAATAGCTTTCATCAAAAGTTAGACTATTGTACATTCAGAAGTGTTCCACTGGAAATGTGGGCTTTCACTTCCACAGATATCTTTATTCCCTTTATAACACCTTAGAAAAAATGCACTATGCTTTTTTAGACTGCTCATATTTTTATTTTCTATCTAGCAGGAAAATGTGATCTTCTCATTAGGTTGTAATTAGCAAAAGATCATGTGCAAGAAGAAGCATCTAAGTATCACCTTAAACATTTAAGGAAATCATAAATAGAGCTCCTTCTTATATTGCAACAGAACCAATTCTTTTTCCCTAGATCTGATAGTCCTCTTTAGCCTGATTGCTGATATTAACCTGGAGGCCCAACAGATCAGTGCTCAAATACCTGCAGAAACTGGTACCCTCCTTACAGGCAGCAAGGTTCAGTTGCACCACATCACACTGTGTGTGTTTTGAGGCACTTGCAAGGGCAAGTGGAGGACAGGGTGGCAGGCTACTTGTGCAAATGTGGTTCCTGTTCTCTGGAACCAGAAATATGAGTATAGCTGCAGTTTGAGTAAAGCTGTGGTCAAAGAGAGAGAGCACAGATTTAATTTGACTGAGGCTTAAGTAAATATCAAAGATATAATAGTATTAGGAACATTTATCAAAGATAGGAGACTGTGAGAGGTGCATTTAATATTGTCCTAAAATTAGAACTTGTTTTATTGATTCAGTGTGTAGAAGAAGTCAGGAATTTCCACACTCTGGAATTCAAAAAAGGTGATTTGGGCATTGTATCACCATGTGTGACTTATTCAAGCAACAGAAGGAAGGATCTGTGTCACTGCCTGGTCCTGTTTCCACCCTGCAAGAGTCATAAAGCAAGTAGGGAGGTCTGGTCATGTACTGCCTCAGTACAGAGCAACATGTTCAACTCCCATCCCTAGTGTTCAGTTGTCAATTCCCACAACTTTGATCAACCCCTGCGTCAAGGCCCAGAACATCTGGTATAATTTGAACAAATGATGAAGTTAAAAATGGAATAACAGGTTAGTCTTTTAAGTTCCTCCTTCTTAGATGTGTCTTTGTTTCTGTCACTCCATCACTTTCAGTTTTCTTGCCATCATGGCAAGATGACAGCTCTCTGTGATGGCATTGGCATGTTCATACTCTCCACGACAGTTGTTAGCAAAATACAGCCCATCAGAAAAAGATAGCTTAATTTTGCAGACTTTTGGCTTTTTGTCCTGCTATTTATTTCACTTACCTAATCTCACACAGAATTTCCTCTGAAGTTTTGAGCAATATTAAGGTCACTAGAATGTCCATTAGCCCATCACAGCTGCCAGTAATAGACATTGGCTATGTTAATTACATTTCAGGCACACAGAGCCATCCCAGCTCAATCAATTTATTAAGATATTGTGGCACAGTGTGCTCAGTTGCCATGCAGTGCTGTAAGAGAGTGGTTTGCAAACCCTGGAGGTGAGTCTGCAAGCAAGACGAGAACAAGGGTCCCAGGGGCTTTGTTCAAGAAATGTCCCTTCAATCAGTGTCACAGAGAGCAGCAGCAGGTAAGTCAATATGCCAGGAGGCTGCCTGGAGAACCCTGCAACACCATGGCCCCATCTCCGACTGGAAGTCTTTACAAAATGCTTTACACAGCCTCCTTTATCTGTGCATGATGAGCATTTGCAGGCTTCTGCAGAAAATTTAACAGAATTACTTTCCTGAGAGGAACAGACTCTCACTAGGTATCCAATCCCATTACATTAAATTAAACCCAGCCTAAAATGCCTTTCCTTCTCACTTGGCCATCCTAAATTTTTAATTTCATCTAGATTTACCTTTTTATTTTCTACTGAAGATCATTGGTAGAAACCAGGCTTACTAGGATTGTCAATGATGTAAGAATTTGGTTTTGTTTATGCCATTAATTGCTCTTCTTAGTTTGGTCTGTTCAAGGAGGAGACTTGGAGCCATTGTAGCATGATGGATATAAATTATTTCAATTGTTTAATCTTAGTCAATATATAATACTATTATAGAGAGGGCCAATGGGAAAAGTAACATTTACTTTGAAGTGTTTCTTATTCTGTTGTATTTGAGCCAGGAGAAAACAGATTAAATTTCTGTAGTTATTATGTGGTGGTTGTTTTTATCTTGGTTTGGGGTTTTGGGTTTCTTTTTTGGGGTGGGTGGTGGTTTTTTTGGTTGGTTGGGTATTTTTTATTCTTGTTTGTTTCCCCTAAATGAATAAGATAAATTATAGTTATACCTGCAGATGGCTTCAAGAAGATTTTCTAAGCTATAACCTGTTATTTCAGAACTCCCATCACTCTGCTGTTAGGGTTTTTTTCTCCTTTTTTTTCCAAATGAATTTAATAACCATGAAGAAAAGTAAACTAATTGAAATTATTCCCCACAACATTAACTAAATTTAGAGAATGCAATTAACTATGTCATACACATCAACACACTTAATTCTGTAAAACACTTATCTTAGGCAGAAATATTGCCATTACTAATTATAAAAACATAATCTGCAAGAAATAACTAATAAGAATAAAATGAACAAGCAAATTGTATTAAAAAGTTGAGGGAATGCTGCAGAACAGAATTAGAGGTAGCAAAAAAGGGATTCTAACCTTAAGAAACATGCTCAGTGATGCTTCTGTTTTATTTTATATGGCATGAGTTGGTCTGCAGTTGATTCAATAGAATCTGCTTATCAGAAAATGTTAGAAATTTGCAATTCTGCCTCCTCTGCTGGAAAGAAATTATGTTTAAGAATTTCACATCATGGAATATATTCACCTAATGTTCGAACAAACTTTAAATTTCTGTTAAGATATGTGTAATGTGCTGCTGCTCAGATCCAGGATCTCAACTTCTTTTCACACATTTGGTTTTTCATTCATATAGACTAGAGCATTCAGCTGCAGCACAAGTAACACCAATTCCAAGTTGCTATTTACCTGCAGTGTAAGACAGAGATGGCCACCTCTCTTCTCCCTGTTGCTAGTTTCATCTAAAAGCTCTAGAAAATCACCAGACTTTCCCAATGAAGGTACAGAGAACTATTTTGCAGAGTATATCACTCTTACCATACATAACATTGACTTGCTCTGACCATGCCTCCAGACTGGATTTTCTTCTCCATGTAAGATTTCCTCTGCTCCCTTGTCTCTACACAAACTTCATCTTAGCACTTTAACTTAAGAACTCTTTGCATATAATTTTACAAAAACTGATAAAATGGACAATTACCTTATGGCTGTAAGAAAAACTTGTTTGCTCCCATTCACATACATTTCATACCAAATTGCTGATGCATGGTTATATTGAAGCGGTTCCATTCTTACACACTAATAAATTTGTTGCACTTTACATGGTATTATATTCAGAAAATTTCAGAGGAAAAGGAAGTTCTTTCATTTTGAAAACACTGACACTGTTGTGCTACCAGTATGAACATCTTTTACTGTCTTTTGGGGTTTTTTTGTTTGGTTTTTTTTTTTTTTTTCATCTTTACACCCAAAATTTTATTCTCAAGTCTTTTGTAGAGCCGTGGGTTCTCCGCCTCCTGTATATACAAATATTCTGTATCTTGTTAAGCCCTATCTACTTCCTTGATTTTTGTTATTTTCATCAATGTAGACTATCCTGCAACACTTTCACTTACAAATGAATTTTAGAAATAAATATATAATTGTGATTGAAAATCTCCATAATTCCTTTAATACTTTAAATGGGTTTTTGGTTTTATTTTTCCCTTATTTCTCTGACTTGTGAAACTTACTTTGCAGGTACAGAATGGGAGACCCTGGTATCAGATTTTTCTAACATTGGCAACCGAAAATCATGGATAAAAGAAATATTAAAAAGAAAAATGCTTTGCTAGTATCCTCTGCCAAACCTGCTGTGCTAGGATAAATATTGTATGAAAGTTTTATGCTCTATGTTCATGCAATAAGTACAGTGCCTTAACAGCAATGTTAAGAGAGATATTACAATTGGGTCTTGATCCTGGTTCTTTCTGTGTTTTGAGTGATCAAAAGTTATGTTAGACAATAAACAGCACTAAAATGTCAGAAGTACTTTGGGTAGTGTTAATTGCAGTATTTTAGGGTGCTGAAATTTAATGTATTTATTATTAGTTTCACAGTTTTCATTATGTGGAGGAGACGAACTGTTGTTTTTTGCAAACGTGACTTGAGTGTCTTAAATTTTATGTTTGCCTTCCCCAAAAAATTGAACTTATTCTGATATTTTGCTGCTATGAGTGTGGGGCGAATCAAGGCCAAGTGTAAAAAAAAAATATAAATTTATTTAAATACAATACCTTTAATCTCAAAAAATTCTTTTGAGACATCAAACACTACCAAAAGAAATAGAAGTTGAGGGAGATGCTTTTAGTTGTTTAGATATCAGCTGCCCTTGAATGTTTCCCTTTCCTCTTTTCAGTGAATTACTAGATTTGGCTGCTACTTTGATCATAATAAGAGGCAGGTATGATATTAAATGTTGTTGTCTGGATATTTATATCTGCTTATAAATTTAGAACAGTTTTTATAACTGCAGGGTCAGGATGCCTGCTAAATTTTGTGATGCTGAGATGCATTGGTCTGTTCTGTTATGGCAAGAACCATGAAACATTGCTGCAAATTATTTTTACTGACAAAGCAGAAGTTGCAGCACTCACACTGTAAAAGTGAATTCTTTCAGTCTGTGAATGTCAGTGGCTATTTTCAAGGACACAAATTATCTTCTGGGAAATCTGAGTAATTTATATGCCGTATTAAATTGTGATGTGGGTTCAGTTAGGTGCTGCTTATTCAAGAAAAAATCTGAACAAATATTAGCATATCTGCAAGACTATTAGAATAGGAAGCGATATAGTTACCATAGCTCATATAAGTAATAAGAAATACTGTAATATAGTTGGTGGCCAGGACTAAAATCAGCCAACACTGTGAAAGGCACTGTAATCTAGTTTGAAACAGTGCCCTGATTTGGCACTTCAGCATTACCTTCCCAATATACTGGGAAACCCTACAGGTTGCTTACATGTAAGTTGGGAGCTCCTAGCCTCAGTAAAGAGGCATTAGTCTTGCCTGTACATCCTGTGTTTGCTTACTTTCCACATCTGGAAAGGTACACAGAGGTTTTTCTACTACTAACTAAAAACAAAATTAAACTATAAACGCATTTTCTACTTTTTGTTGTTGTTGTTGAAAACTTACTTTTATTCTCCATTTTAAATTTTTTATTTTCTCATTTCTGCTACATTCATTGTCTTCATCTTAGGGTCTCCTATATTTTGTTATTTTGTCATTTGCCTTTTTTTTGTGGGGGAGGAGGTTGGTTTTGCATTATTTCTTTTTTCCAAATAAATTTCACTGCAATTCATTGTTGCACAGTAGAAAAATAAGGAGGGTACTGTCAAGTTGCCATTGGTGACAGAGTACCAATCGTGGATTTAACTTGATATGGAATTGCTTGCTATGGGAATAGGAAACACCATTAGTTTTCTCTAGTAAAGTCTTTAAATTAAAAACTTATTTGTGAATATTAAGTTTTTCAAAATCTGAATTTTCCTACAACAGAGCTCAAGTTCAATGTATTCCAAGATCCCTGATCATTAGCTGAATGTCTGAGCCGTGGATCTTTGGAACAGCCTTTACTTTCTTTATCTCATTATAGTTTTCCATTCAGGAGATGTGGGTGTCTATTCACTGAGTCTGTGTTATTACAAGAAGGATTCTTTCCTTTTCCTGCTGTTTAACATAATATTACCATTTCAAGATCTCAGTCCACTCCTCTGAGGTTGCTTTGTAGACTTTGTGTGTGCAGACTTGAGGTAAGATATATAATCTTCTCCTTGTGTTTGCTGGACAAAAGAAAACAGTAATTGATGTAAACAGCCTCTGTTTACCCTTAGCTCTTTGTTGCTTGCAGACCTGAAAGAGAAGAGCAATGCATGGAGGTGAAGCACTGCAGTACAGAGGAACAGTCAATCTGCCCCTTTAAATAAACTTACTTCTGCCAATACATAGACTCAGAGAGCTAGAAGGGGCCTTGAGGTCATCTACT
Source organism: Trochalopteron elliotii (assembly GCA_024734555.1). Lineage (NCBI taxonomy): Eukaryota > Metazoa > Chordata > Aves > Passeriformes > Leiothrichidae > Trochalopteron > Trochalopteron elliotii. The sequence continues at coordinate 5,725,815 of JANPWX010000043.1, read as the reverse complement.
GCACTCCCCTGCTTCACGGTTGCATCTCCTACTGCAAGGAATTACTCTAAGGAGATGCCTCATTTATCTTGTTCCTAAACACCTCCTGGTGACAGAGTGCACATAGACCTCTAACACTGCTCCTAACCTTTACAGTTTTTCACTAACTTCTAACTTGAAGATTCCAAGCAGAAATTAAGGTCCTTGCAAATTCTCCCATTCACCTCGATTACAGTAAACAGGTTGTCCTTATAAATTTTTCCCTTTATGAAAAATAAATATTTAAAATTGTACTAACTTTGAGTGTCTAGGGCAAAACGTACAGCAAGTTCCCAAAAAGTAAAGCAGCTCACAAAAGTTTACTTTAAAAGAGAAACTTCTTTCACAATTTCTTTTGTATATTTCTTCTAATGAAGTCCTGCAAAGCAACCCAAAAGGGGAACGTGCAAGTAATTATTTTTGTAATTTTAATTCTGATACAAATTTAGGTGTCCCCTGCCCCAAAACAGTCCCATGTTTAATAAGCAATTTGAGAGAGATTCCTCCAATATGTTTAACTGAAAATTGGCTTGATTTTTCTTGTACAAATATGCTTGCTGCATATAACATTAAGGAAGTTAGAAAGTTGTCTATGACTAACACATTGCACCTTGACCAAGAAATCAACAGCTAATGGAAAATTTATTATATTCAATTAACAGATAGCTTCCTGGAGCCAGTAGTGACATAAGTGTCTCTGTCATGTCATGTCTTTAAATATTGCATGTCCTAGAGTCTCTTAATTCCTTACAGTAATTAATGAGATCCTGATTACACATAATGGCTAGTAAAATGAATGTGGGTAATATTACTTTAATCAAGTTTATATCTAGAGAGCCTCTATTTTCTTGATATACTTAGTGTTTGGGTTTTTTTCCTGTTGAACATTTGGACAGACTTTCAGAGGACATTGTAAAAGACTAAGACTGTAAGATTCCAACTTGTGAAGATGTGCCAAATACATTAACATTTTGGACAACATTAAGTATATTGAATATCTATATTCATTACAAATTACAGAACTGTGTATTTCCAAGAAAGAATACCAAAGTAAAGAAGAAAAGACCCAACTAAATTCCTTTCTGTTGGGCACCAGACGTAGCTAGCCAGAGAAGGAGCTGGTGTGCTTTTCAGTTGTTACAAAGGCTGCAATGAAACAATTCCTTTTCACGGGGAACTGGCTAGCTCATGATATAATTCAAATGTGATTACACATTGCATCTCAAATTTAAAAAGCACAAAATACTCTCGGATTATTTGACAGATATAATTATGCAAGTTTTTGTGAGGTTTCTGAGTGCCTAAAGGAGGCAGTCCCACAGCTACATTTATAAGGGGGTATTTTTCCTCAGGTAATTGGAACTGTAAATCAGAGCATGCTCAAGCTACAGACTGTTTACAGACTGAAAGCTCTAAATTGAATTAATCTTTTAGGATTAGCCCACTTTTGAGTATGTTATATGATACATTCAGAAGTGGTTCTCAGCTCTTGCAACATCGACCTTTTTAATATTTCAAGAAAATCTATATGTTTATAGAAGCAAAAACAATTTGAGCATCTTCCAAGGTGGCAGAACCTTAATATGGCAGTTAAACAATACTTCAGAGAACAGGAGCAATTATCAGTTACCCAAGATCAGCAAAGGAAAGCTCTAATAGTAGAGTAGCAGTAGGCTGTAAAAATATGCATGGAAGCATGTTAGCTTCCCATAGAGTTTCTGCTCCATTCTCTTTGTTTCCTTATGTAATATCTTCATTTGCCTGATAGTCTGTCTTTTATTATATTTTATTTGAGTAAAACTTTCATTGCCATTTAGTGACTTCACAGGGCAAAGACAGCCGATTTTACATTCAAATGTTAGACCTCAAAATTGCAAAGTAATTGCAGGTGAGGCTGCTTCTTAGGTATCCTTTCTGAATAAATCTTGTTCAAATTTTAGGACATTGAGACAAATTAATTTTCTAACATAAAAATTAATTTTTGCTTCTTCTGGAGGGGTAGGAGGGGGATTTTTTTTCCATGGTATGCATTTTAAATCTATTTAAGGTTTATCACATTTCTGTTGCTACATATTTGACTTAAAAAAAAAAAAAAAGGAATTTAAGACACAAAGTAATATTTGTGTTTTTCACTAAGAAAGAAACAATTCACTACAGTCTTCACCAGTAATGATACCATTGAAAAATGTTGTATAAAACTGGCAATAACCTGTTCTTACCACAGAGCTATTTAATTGCTTCTGCATTTATAATAGACACAACAGATGATTAATGCTTGGTGCACTGCGCGGCAATCTTTGGGAATTACTTAAATAACTTTTGTATAATACCTTAGGCCATAATTATAAAGGTTTATGTAACTTGCAAATGATGCAAATCATGTTTTCTGCAAATATTTAACAAAACACCAGTAGAACAAACTGTGTTTCTGAACAACTATAAACTACTCTTCATTTATTTGGGGCATTCCATAACTTAAGCTAATTATGGTTGTTAGCTGTAGATAAACACATTACTAAAATACCCTTTAGTGCCTTCAAAAGAAGAAATATGAAAGTTCTACAGTTATTAAATTGCTCATGAAAAAAAGATTGAGAAAATATGTCTCTTTCAAAACTTGGAACAGAAGAGATGCCCCCAGCACCTGTAAATTGTCGTTTCCAAATTTCTATTTTTAACAAGACAATTATTGTTTATAACCACAGAAATTATTATGAATCCATATTGACACCTTGCGGATAACTTGGTCAAATGCAGTGAGCAAATCCCCTACTTAACAATCTTGGAATATATTAGTCTTATTCGCTAACTCATAATTAAGCACTGGGCACTGTTTATATTTGAAGTTCATTTAGTAGTTCTGTATTTTATGAAGCAGTTGTATCGAACAATATAGTTTGTAGATGTTAAAAAAGATCAAAAATAGATGGGAGTTAACTTCTATAAAATATTGGTCTTGCCAAAACTGTTTAACATCACATTTGTTTTTAATTAGTTAACTTTAGATGGGAAAAAATGCTACTAGAGCAGTCTACCCTAACCATTGAACTCCTAGGCTTAAATATAAGGATTTCAAATTTAAAGAGGGAAAATTAAGGCTAGATACACAGAAGAAATTATTTATTGTGAAGGTGGAAGAAGTTGCCCAGAGAAGCTGTGGATATCCCATCCCTGGCGGTGTTCAAGGCAAGGTTAGATGTGTTATTGAACAGCCTGGTTTAGTGAGAGGTGAATGTAGATAAGATAATATTACAATTGTTTTTTCTCATATCAGGTTGTGAAATTCCTTTGCCAAGAAACTTTTTGGTCTACAAAACTGCAGAATCTGTTGCAACATGTGGAGATGTGCCATGTGTGTCTAAATGGCTTATAGATCATTTGCAGAGTTTAAGGAATTAGCTGTCAAGAGGTCAGTTAAAGGAATGTTTTCTATGAGTGATGACAAGAAAAAAGCAACCATTTTGCTTCTGATAATGACAAGAAACATGAAGCAGTCCACTAAAGAGCAATAAGAGCCAAGTCCAAGATCTCCAACTTTTTCTCATTTTCTTTTTCTTTTTTTCTTTCTCTTTCTTTCTCTTTATTTTCCCTATTCTTTTTATTTACATTTTCTTTCATTTGCCACCCATGTTTTCATTTGCTTTTTTTTGTTTCTTCAAATAATGTGTTTAGATATCAAAACTTTTCAAACCTCAAGTCTTCTGTATCAAATAACATAGGGTATGAGCCATTCACTTAAGAGTCGATTATCCTTGTGGGTCCCTTCCAAATAAGAATATTCTGTGATTCTCTGGTAATTTTAGCCATATCAGTTAAAGTAACTGTAGAAAAAAGATTTCCTTACATAAACTATTTAAAATCACGAGATTAGTATTAGGGTTACTTTTATTAAACAAAGAGTTAGAAACAATGAGTGGTCTGCCACTCATGGCCTCTCTGAGAAGTACAGGTTGTTTGCATTTTTCAGAAATTTCTAAAAAAACATTGCTACAGTCAGGAACAGTCTAAAATTTTAATCTCAAGTGTTAATGTTTCTTGGAGCAGAGTTGTACTCTGGTTATTGGTGATTAGGATCTGCTTCTCATTTGCTTGACAATGCAACTGGATAGTAGTACTGAAGCCTTGAAGGGGGACAGAGGGGCTGAGCTAACACTCACTTGGAGTCCATGTCTAGTCTAACCCCATAGTGTATGGATTCTGTGCTGGTGCCCTAAGGAGGGCAGGGAGAGAGGGAGAATTGTCTGTCATGGAGAGCTAAGTGCACCCTCACAGTGAAAAAAACTATGTCTGAAGTGTCCCATTTATTTGTTTTGTTTGTGTTTTCTAACAAAATAAACATATTGATTTATTAAGTACTGTATTCATTTATTCAAATGTTGGATAAGAACTTGATCTGAGTATCTGAATATATTTATGCCTTGTGAAATGAATTTCATATATATTTATCATGCATAAACATCAAATTATGGCTTCAGTTTAAGCTGGAGTAAAACTTTGGCCATGGAGCTATATATCAGGTTAAACATTGAAACCAATATCTACATATTAATGCAGATTTTGACCTTTTTTAATGCACTTCAACAAATTAAAATACATGCTATCTTAGGTTTACCATGTGTTAAGTATACAACACTGATCAGCATTTTCTTAAGGAACCGAAATATTTGTCTGAATTCCTTCAATAGATTAGAAGAGATTCTGCTGCTGTGAAGCTATGAAAATTGCCTATATAAGATGCTCTGTTCAAAAAACAACCAGAAATAAGCCATATAAATAAATTCAAATATTTGTAAATGTTTTCCAGCCAGGATTTGTGAATTAGAATTCTTCACCATAGGTATGATTCATATTTGTAAAACTAAATAAATCAATACAATTTTTCTCTGTATCATTACATGAGTAACCAAGAGCAAAGCATCTGCCTCTCTAGGGATGCCATGTGTTGAAGACTAGAAAAACCTGCAGAGCAGATAGACTGAGAAAGAGAAGGCAGGTGGGTGATCACTGTATATAATTTCTTGTTCTACTCTCCATTCAAACCCCTCTCAAACAATTCAGTTAGGAAATCTAACTCCTTATCTCTGTAGCTGAACTGGTTTATTTCAGCAAGTCAGGCCATATGAGCTTGCTACGCAGGATATGAGCTATCTATTAGATTACTGAACCATGACCACTAACAGTAAATAACAACAGCCAGCAATTAAATTCTCTTCTTAAGTCATTAAAGACTTCAGATAATGGCCTGGAAAATTTGATGGCTTAAAATATTGACAACAACAACAAAAACCACAACCAAAAAAACCCAAAAAATTCACCAAAACCACAAACAAACAAACAAACAAACAAACAAACAAACAAACAAACATTCTATATTAATGTGATAGTAATTTTTAACTGGCAAATTTCTTCACATTTTCCTTGGATCTGTTGAGCGTTTAGAGTTTCTGAAAGACTTCAGTGCACATTTCTTGCTTTGACTTTCAAGTGTCAATGCTGTGCACAAATACCATCTCTCATGTTGTCAGAGTACAGTGTTATCCATCTACTTGGCTAATAATGACCACATGGTGCTGGATGACATACTCCTTGGAACATACCTGTGTCAGTCTGACTCCACTCCAGTCTTTTCAGGATACTATGTTAATTTTTAATGGAGCCAAACCCATTGGCTGTCCTTGTGCACATTTGGAAAGGTGGCACAGAATGAGCAATGGTATTCATGTGCATGGCCAGGATCAGTGGAAGGTAGTTCATGACAATGTCTAGACCCAGATGTTATTTAAGTATTGCTAAGAAGGAATTTTGGGAATGAGAGCTAGGCAGAATGGAAAGGAAAATGAAAGGTATGAAACAGAAGGGTCAGATGTTGAAACCAATGTGGTTTTGGTAAATATTTTGGAAGATTTGAGTACAGTATAGAAATGAAACTTTGTTAATAAGACATCAGAACATACATAAATCGATCATTTAATGTGGGACCTGAGCATAAGAAAAACTCCATGGAACATGGGGTGGAAACTGTCTTAGTCTGGCTGTACTGGAGTTAACTTTCTTCACAGCAGTCCATAGGGTGCTGTGTTTTGTGTCTGTGGCTGAAACATTGCTGATGAGACAACAGTGTTATGGATATCGTCAAACAATGTTTGCACAGCATCAAGATTTTGTCTCTTTCACATTTTGCCATACTCCCCTTCTCCCAAAGGAGTAGACTGGTGCAAGAGGCTTGAAGATAATATAATGAGGATAATTGACCCAAATTGACCACAGGGATATTCCATACCATAATACATCATGCTCAGCAAAAAAATCTCAGAAAGAGGTGAATGAAAAAAAATGTAAAACAACAGAGAGAACTCCAAGGACAGAGAAAAACAGGAGGAAGATGGCAAAGTAGTTGGTCACAGTAGTATAAGGGAGACCCACAACAGAGCAGACTTTAACTGAAGGATTATAGCCCATGGAGAACTCTTACTCAAGGAGAGGAAAAGTGTCAGAATGAAGAAACAACAATGGGAAGCTGTTATGTACTGACCATGAGCCCCAACCTCACCATTGTGCCTCTTGGATCAGTAAGACAGGCATCTATATGTAGACATCTGGATGTGCAACATAAAAATGGCCTCCTGATCCATGGGGAAACTTGACCACTTGTGCAGGTTATCTATGAAACATGCACCGTAATTCAGCAAAAAAGGTATATCTGAATGGTGAGCGGAATCAGTCTGAGTAGGTCTGCCAGATCAATTGAACTGGACCACTGCCACAATCTACCAATTCAATTCCTGTATGCTTACTGTGATGGAGGCAAATGCCATGTGGCTGAAAACAAACCTCTCAGTCCATGTCAGTGCTCAAAACACCATTCTGCATAAATCCTGTAGCAACACGATACCCCAGAAAGAATTGAGTTACGATGGGATTCATCTCTGAAAGGACCCCTGAGACACCTGGGCCAGGAAATGCATCATTGAGTGTATCACCCTATCTCCCACCAGCCCCAGAAAGATTGAACACTGTATGGAACTGTTAAGTAACCAGCCAGTGAATGATGGAAACTGGGGAATAGAAAAGCCCCAGGGTGCATATTTAGCAGAGCCTCTTGTCTGGTCAGTATAAGAGGATCAGAGAAACCTGGCCCTGGCCAAACAAAGCCTCTATTCTCTTGCTCATATGACTTTCATCATTAACAAGTCATAAATACATATTTATATTGATGGAAATCAGGAGTGAAGATCATCTTTATTGTGGTTATATTATGATGAGATGGTTCCAAGTGCTGTGGCAATACTAATACTGTGGTCAAAACTGTCCCTGTGTCATGTCTTACTACAGTTCATCTTCAATAAGTGACTCTTCTACACTGCTAGGGGACAGAGTCTTTAAAGTCATTAAAGATCTAAACTCCTATATTCCTGAATTCCCTTGTTTATCTTAATTCCCAACTGGTTTTGGATTTTACTTTCCTTGTTTCTATTTCTGTATAAAGAACAAAATTAGAATGAATAGCAAGACGTTCCTTTAGTGTCAAATTCATAAAAAAATATTCCACTAAGTGATAATTTAGGCCAGTGCTGTCTTACATGTAGAATATAAATGAAGAGTACCTCTAAAAGGAAATATAAAAGAAACTATTTTTTTCTCCTAAAAATCATCTACAAAGCAAGAATGGGGGCACTATACTTTAACTGTTTAATGAGCTTTTAATGAGAATTCAAATATACTACTCCCAACTCTGAATATAGAATTTTATTGCATATCTACATTAAACAGCACTGCCTCCTCTGAAATTGTATCTGACATGTATAAATATATTTCAATATTATTGAATTCTAAAACAAATAATGATTCCATGGGTAGAAAATATTTATAGAAAAAATGTAAATTTATTTTTTTTTGTTATACCATAGCAGAATATTCTCATAAGATGTATGCACATACGTATACTATATATAAATGTACACATATATATCTTAATTATAAGATATTGCATTTTTTTTCTGGGTTACTTGTTACTAAGCAAAAACTTATACAGTGGAAATAATTTTTGCCAGTTAAATGTATTCCTTGATTCTTGTAATTATTTCTGCAAATATTTTCATGGCTCCACCAGGACTGGAGTTCATATAGTTTTGCCTAGTATTCTTCAAACACTGGTCTTACGGAAATCAATGATCATAAAAAGGTACATGGCTACAGTGGTTAAGTATGTTTCATTAGATCAGTCTTTTATGGGTTTGTCCATAGATATTTTAATATCTAGTTATGGTAGTTACAAGCCTTAATTTTATTTATATCAGGTCCAATTTACATAAAGCAAAACCATCCCGGGCACAGATCTGCCTCACCCCTGATCAGCCTTACTTAGTGCTTATAAGCACTTATCTCCTTAGCAAAAAGGCAGCAATCAAAATGCGGATCACTCTATAAACTTTTTGATCTATATTTAATTAGATATTTGATATGAGTAATGGTTATGGAAATGTCTTGTTTGCTTGTTTATTTCAAATTGTTTCAACTGCCTTGTGGGGAGCTTCCAGCTACTAGATGATAATTGGGAGCACCATACAGCTGGCACAAACAGGTCCAGGAGAATCCTAAAACACCTGGATGATAACTTCATGGTATAGGTACTAGGGGTAGCAGGAAAGATGCCCTTCTTGATTTGCTGTTTGTTGAAAGAGGATGTCTCAGGAGTGAAGTGGTGATTGGTGGCCACCTTGGCCACAGTGACCACAGAAAAACTGAGCTTAAATCAAGTCTGACTGGACAAAAAGTGCAAGCAGACCTTCAGCCCTGGATGTGAGAAGAGCAAATTTCTGCCTGCTCAGGGATCTAGGTATGTAGGTCTCCTGGGGAAATGTTTCTGAAGGTGCTAGGGTCCATCAGTGCTGGTCACTGTTTGAGCACCACATCCTAAGAGAACAGGAGCAGGCAATTCCAAAATGTCAGAAGTCAAGCAGATGAAGGACAGGGGCAGCCATGGAGCTGTCCTGTGCAGGGACAGGAATTGGACCTCAATGATCCTTCTGATCTATTCCAATTCAGGATACCTGTTCTGGCTTTACAGACAATGAGATTTATAAGGTCAAAGTCTTGTCCTTATAGCTCAAGATAACTTGCGTATTTTGATGTCTGGTCATATATTCATGTTAGATTTCTAAGTAAAAATGGGAATATTAAGACATAAATAACACTAAAATGTAATTTACAGGTTAGAATGAGGTAAGAAACAGGTAAGAATGGTCAGTTCTAAAGCTTTTCAATTCCAACTGAATTCTCACTTGTTCAGGCGATTTAACAAATCTATTTGTCTTAGATGCTCTATAAGAATAGATTGTGTCATTTATAACAGATACTGCCTGCAGTTTCTGAGGAGAAATTAAATTATTTAACTATTTCTCTGAGTTTCTAGTATGTACTGACTAAATTTCAAGGATGAAATAGCATATTATAAGATATATATCAGAAAATCAAAGAGCTTTATGTAAGCCAGGAAATAGTCTCATACATTTCCATGCCTTATGGGGAGTTTTTAATTAACCGATTTTGATGTATTGTCAAATCTCAAACAAGCACACGTAAATGTAATATTTTCTAATTTTAAAATTAATTATAATGAAATTTATCTTTAATCATAAATTCAAAATTCTACTTTATGCAACTGAAGATGGATTTTGATCAAGGAAAGTGTCATAATCCAGGAATATTCAATACAATATCTCTACATCTACTTATATGCAAGTTGCACTGACCTCTGCTCTCAGAACATGCAATGATTTAGGAGAAGAGGAATTTTATCAGTAATTCTTAAGATCTGATTCTTAGTAACTGTGCAGTTTTCAGTTCAAGATCTTCCGTTCCAGAATTAAAGAGTAAATGTAATCAAGCTCTTGCAAACCTCAGTTCTGACTTAACGGTTGATACATGTTATTTATCTTATATTGGTCAAATCTTTTTGAAACCATGGGATTCACATGAATGAAAATGCTATGAGCCATCTCATATAACTAATGCAAAGATTAATTACAGTAGAAGGGGCAAAAGTGAACTGATTTACATACTTCCAAATGTAGCAAGTGTAAAATATTCTTCAAAGTAAATTATCACTGACTTGATGAGCTGAGAGACAGAACTATATTTGCCATGAATCGCCTTTATCTTCAAGACTAAATATAAGAATGACACATTTGCATAAAAATCTAAAATGTGGATCTCAACATTAACTGCTAATTGAATATTCCTGATTAAAATTTTAATCCTTGAAAGCAATTACTTTTTTTCTGAAGACATTTTTGATTGATTCCTTCAGTAAAGATGCTGGGAACTCTTTGGAAATAATTTTAACAGTGTTAAACTGGTGCCTCTTCACACATCAGCCCCCTGGGAATGGCTAATTATGAGCACTATCTACAGTCAGAACTTCAGACTGGTTCTACGTTTATGTGAACCTATTTCTTTCCAGCACTGAGAACACAGCTGGCAATTGAACAATACATGCTAATGTGGAAGGCCAGAACAAGTCAAATATAGTGAACTTTCTGAGAGAAACACTATTAATTGTAGAAACAAGTTATTTCTATTTTAGCTGCTGCAGAAAGATAGGCTCCTACTTTCCAATCACTTTAAAGTGCGAACGAACATATGCTGTAGATTATTATTTGAGATAAAGCTGAGGGAAAATTTTAGCCACATTCTATCATGAAACTTCAAAAAAAATTACTACAAACTAGTAAGGGACTTGAAGAGTACCACAGATTCCTGAGGGTGGGAGTGGGTGATATTAAGATTTTGGTAACTGGTGTTGATCAAATTTTTAATGTTTGCTTGCTTGCTTGCTTGCTTGCTTGCTTGCTTGTTTGTTTGTTTGTTTGTTTGTTTGTTTGTTTGTTTGAGGTGCAGCTTTTTGGTTGTCTTGTTTGATTTAACTAGAAAAATGGATTGGTTCAAACAGGAAGTACTGGCTCATTAGAAGAAAAACCTCCATTTTACTCTGTATCTTACTCTACTTATCTTTTGTGCTTGTGTAATTCTGATAGAAGGGATTTGCTGCATTTTAAACCCAACTGATTTGGGTAAAATGAAGAATCTTAGATTCTTGTGAGGATGGTCTTGGCACATTACCTCCAGCACTACCAAGAAGGGCTTTCTTCCAAGCATTCTATTTTTATGAAATTTAGCTTATTTTATTATTTTTAATGGCTAGCCTGTCTTTGCACTGATATCTCTTTTTTTTTTTTTTTAATTGAGAATTCTGTATAAGAATTGCAGGAAAAATGGTTTTCTTTGGTGGGATTTCCTTATCACAGCAGTAAACTCTTTTCTTTCTAGAATATCAGAGGTTTTACTGCCTCTTCAGCTAGTAGTACCTTTTTGAAGGGTCACTGCCAAACTGTAATCTCAGAAATCTCATATAAAGTGATGATATTGGCACTCAGAGTATTTGAATGAAATCAGAAAATTTGCCCTTGTTTTTCTCTCCAACAATATACTTAACCTCCTATGCTCATTTATATCCTCCAGATCAAGTGCAGCAAATGAATGGGTGGGTCTTTTTATTAACTTTGATACTCTGAATATATTTAGAAGTGGCTTTACAGTAATGATTTTGGTATCCCCTCTCTTTATTATTTAAAAATCTAAATGTTTCTGTGATTCCTCAGTGCACCTGGAGTACCTTATTTTCTTCTTTTTCTTGCAAGTAAAAGATTCAATGTGTATATGTGCCTTCTTATTACTATTTTTAAATATTTTTAAGAATTTTAATATTAGATGTTTTGTGGTTTGAGCTTGTTCCAAAGTAGTCAGAGATAGAGTAACTGATTGTCATACTGAGGATTTTCTTTTTCCTTCCTTAATTTTCTCTATGCAATACAGAACAAAGGAAATGTTACTTTGAGATCAACAACTGTTATACAGGACAACATATAGTGCCACCAAGAGAAGCCCAAGCCATGCCAAACAAGCCTGATCTTTTACTGAGGTTACTCTAATAAAAAGTTTGAAGTGTTCAAAAGCCTAGGAAATTGTGAACAATTCATCATTTTTTGTCTCTAGCTAGGAATTTTGCCTCAATTAAAGGTTATACTGTTACAAAAGGTATATAACACAAAGAAATGGTTTCATGAAAATCCAAGAGTATCTATTTTAATCTTACTTTCTAATCTTCCTTTGGAAGCCAGTTTCTTCAATGAATGTACATCAAGGGAATGGATAATTTTAGTTCCAGATACCTTGCTTCCCAATTCCTGGTTTTCAGTCATTTTCTAGATTTTTTTTTTTGATAGCAGATCTTCTGAAAAATATAACAATCCTTCCTCTCTCAAGTTTGTGATGATAATTGTATTGTTAATGTTTTCAATTTATCATTACAGAATAAAACTTTCTTTGCAACACAGAGGGAGTGGTTATAAAAAGCTCATCTCTTTCTTCTGATTGGTTATTCCCTTGAGACCTCTATGCTAATAGCAGTTAAAATGGAGTATCCAGTCAAAGGGACACAGTCTGAACACGTGGTTGCATAGGTTCTCAGTCTTCAGAGAGTCTCAGTAAAAGGAAGGTCAAGAAGTTATTTGTTCTGTTCCACTTTCTACCACCATCTATCTTAAAACACTGGAAATTTTGATTCAGATGGCCAGTTCTTACTGGTTATTGTGTGAGACAGCACCAGCAGCTATTACTACTTGCAATGATAAATAATGTGAACTTATTAAGTATGCTGTTGCCATAGAAATTCCAGAGTTCTTTAATAATTAATGTATTGTTAAAAGAGAAAAGTATTTATGGCATATGTTTATTGTGAGGAATTTATTTCAAGACAGTTTTTAGAGATTTTATAAGAGTTCAGTCAAAAATAAATATAATATCAAAATTTATCCACTCCCAAGAGTAGATCTTACCAAAAAAATATGTCCCACTAAAACAAATTCTAATTAGAAAACATTTTTTACTTGATTTACAGTAAGCACAGAGATTAAGATCTTTTCTATCTGTACCAAGTAAGAGGAAAGTTCTGCTTTGAAATAACAAGGTACATGGTAGTAGTCAATGGAACACAGAATGGAAACTTCTTTAACATTGCTCCATAAAGTGTGGTTATAACTTGCTATTTGAGCTATCATTCTCTAGATATTTTTATATACTGTGTCTCTAATTACATGAGCATCCACTGAAGGCAAATGTATTCTTCTTAAGACATTTAATATTTTTTTCAGAGTTGTGTTACTCAAAAGATCTATATACATTAAAAAATTTGTCAGATGCAGACTGTTATGAATCAGCTCACAGTATGCGGAGAAAGAGAAGAGCCTTGTGCTGTTACATGACATTCAGTAAATGTACATGATTTGTGGTGTGGATGAGAACATCTCCTGACTGTTCTTTTAAATTTGAAAAGTATATCAAAGGCAACTGATGTGGCTGTTTGGAATGAGGGCTGCTCAGTCATAATACTACAGCAGAGAAACAAGATTGCACATTGCACCAGGGTATAAAATGGCTTTTTTTTCTGCAGGCAACAGAGAACAAGGCAAACAGCTATTTTGGATTATCCAGGACATGTGACTGCAACTGGATTAAAATCCTGCCTTTTTAACTTTAGCTGTCCACACCCCTTGCTAAAACAGGTTGTATATTCCAAGAGTGAGCCACAAATCTGATGTGTACTTTTCCGCCTTCAGTGCACTGCAGCAGTTTTTGTTCAAGCAACTCCTGGAGCAGTTTTACCAGCCCATTACCTATCCTACATGGCCACCTTCAGTGCCTTGGGCAAACCCATGCTGTCTTCAGCCAGCTGTCAGATTCACACAGCATATTCTGCCACACTCACCTCCACAGTTCCTAAAACACAAGTGGGTGTAGGTTGAACAAACATTTTGTGAAAGTGGCACTAGATGTTTGCTCAGATCATATTGCCTTCCCTAATGGTCTGTTCCAGGTGGCCTGCAGAGATTCAATGAAAGAAGATTGAGACCTTTCATCTGTTGTGAGGTAACACTCTCTGGCGCAAAGGCAAGAGACGTGGAGACATTTTCTGTTTGACTTGTTTGGGTTTTTTTTCACTTAAAAGACTACTAATACTTTGAAAACAGCAATAATGTTGAGAACAGAATTTACAGAAATTTTTGGAGATTCAGAATGCTTACTCTTGATACATCTTTTGCTCATCCCTCAAGATTGCAGGTGGCAATCCCTGGCATGTTTGATTTAACCTCAGACTCCCTCCCCTTCTCCCCAAGAAATCCTCTGAATTCATCCTTCTTTTTCATGAAGTATTGAGAACATCTCAACAGTTATTTCAGGTGTTTTGCTGTATGGTGCTCAGGACTACTTTTTTTTGAGAATGGAGATTGAAAGGGGTAAAGTTTTCAGATCATTGTAATACCACCAGATTGGGTTATGATATTTTGCTCAAAAGGAGAGAACAGTGTTTGATGATTCTGAATCATTTTGTTGTGCATTGTAGGGATAGCATGATAAAGATCTGATCAATATTTTTAGAAGTTCAGTCTATAAAATTCCACAGCAACCACTGTAAACATTTTTTAATGAAGCATTTCTGCTACTTTGCCATGCATTGAAATTGTTATTCTCATTAAGCTTTATGAATGGCACTCTGGAAACAAGACACATTAATCAAAGTGTTTGTTATAATATCAGATCATCTATTCACTAATTATTTACAACATGCCTAAGGCTGATCTCTGAACTTTCTGCATGGGAAAAGCCTGTTCATCTGCTCTAGCTTAACTTTGGAGAATTGCTTGTACCTCAACGGTGAAGCAGCAAATAAAGGAAAAAGTAAGGAAGAAAAAAATCGTGGAGGACTTGACGGGACAATTATTTGTAGTATAAAACATAGAGAAACAAGATTTTTTTTCTCTTTCAATAACCTCACTTGGTTTTCATCTACAGGGAGGACAGTGGTCACCTCTATAACCCAATGGAACAGCCCTACTTATATACTGATACTAATTAAAAATAAAGTGAATCCCTAAATGACATGGTTATTTTTATACTATGACTACACTTTTTTTTTTCCATAAGGATTCTGCAGGAGTCGTTCTTGCTCATTACTTGCTTCTGATCTCAAAAGCTGGTTATCAACACCAAAAAAAAATTCTTCTTCTATTACTGAATTCACATAGATAAAGCAGTCAATTCTGCAAGCCACAGATAATGGCCTGAATCTCTTGACTAGTCTGTCCTGCAGATTTAGAAACACTGCTTTAAAAAAATATGAAATGATGGCATTTAAAAATTAATAAATAGAGATTTAAAATTCTACCCAAACTATGTCAGAAATGCCACCATATTTTCAGTGTGTGGTTTTACTCTTCTAGCAGCATGCATCCTACAAGTGGCCATGTAGGAACGCTGATAGAGAGCTGCCTCCTGTTTTGAGCTGAGCCAGATTATTCCCATTTCAGTGAGAAGCCTGCTATTTCTGTATTCTATAGGTACTGCTGCTGACAGGTCTGTGATGAAAGGCTCACTGTCTGTGTTTCAAAATCCTTTCCTGAAATTAAACTATTAATCCACAGGGAAACTTCTGAGCAATATTGTGTTGCTTCTTTATTGTCATATTATGCTGCAATACAGAAGGGAAACTCCCGTAAAAGTAAATTCTTTGCTTTCCTCAAAACCTGTAAATTTCACTGGGGAGCAGCTGTTTAGTGGAAATATTTGCTTCAAATAGTCATTCTGCAGATTTTTTTTACATTCAAGTTGGACTTATTGAAATAAAGAAACCAGTTAGAGATTTTCACTTGCTGATGTGTATCCAGTGAAGCTGTGTCATAATGTAATTGTTCCTTCCACAAGGACCTTAAAGATCATCTAGTCCAACCATCCTGCCATAGGATGGTTTCCACTAGACCAGGTTGCTCAAAGGCACAATATAGTCTTGCCTTGAACACTTCCAAGGGCAGGGCATCCACAACTTCTTTGTGCAATCTGTCTCAGTGCTTCAAAAAATATCCTCCTTGTATCTTGTCTGAATCTATGTTCTTTCAGTTTGAAGCCATTCTCTCTTGTCTGATCACTACCTGCCCTTGTAAAAAGTCCCTCTCCATCTCTCTTGAGGCCCCCTTTAGGTACAGGAAAGTGTTTTAAGGTCTCCTCAAAGTTTTCTCCAGACTGGACAACCGTGACTCTCTCAGCCTCTCCTCATAGGAGATCTGCTTCAGCCTCCTGATCCTTTTCCTGGACCATCTCTGGACCCACTCCAGCAGGTGTCCTTTTGTTGGGAGTCCCAGAACTGAATGTATCAGACTTTCCTGCAATAACAATTAGGGAAGCAGTTTATTTATTACAGTTGATCTTAACCTTTGAGTTAAGTTAAACAAAATTTATGAAAGGAAATACATGAAAATGCATTAAACAGGTTAAACAAAGTTATTTTCACTAGAAAAACTGTTATGATGATCAGATTTGTTATTCCCCCAGATCCACCTTGATTGTTTTAGAGCAATATATTGAAGTCTTTTCACAGAATCCCAACTAAGATTAGAAAGAGAATCAATATATTTGAGCTGGTTACTGATACTCAGTGAAACAGCTGAAAAAAAGTGGCTAGCCTAACTTCAGTACTGGAAAGATATGCATATGGTAGGAGACAGGGATGGTGGTTAAAATCCAAGGAAAATTTAATTTTCAATACAATTCCAACATGTGCTGTTTCTACTTAGCTCTTCCACAGACAAAAATTTTATAAAGGTAATAAATTGTATGGCTCTGTCTTCTAAAAAAAGTTTAAGCTGGAGACATACATTTGACAATTCGGTATTTGTGGGCTGAGTAATAAGAATAGGTAGTGATTGCTTTCTGAAATATATTTTCAAAACTTTCTAAAAGTACTGTAATGATGGAAGAAGTGATAAATACACTGCTGATTTGGCACAATTCCCAAATAGTTTAAAATATACATTCTAGATTTGAGATGACTGAATTAACTTAAACTTCTCCTGTCCTGGCACCTGGGAGATGGCTTTATCTTCCAGAATATTGTTCTTCAGTGGAAATTCAATCCAATCACATAGAGATAGCCACTAGATCTTATCACGTCTTAAATTATCATGGAGAACAGTTTTGTCCCTAAATACCACTTTATCATCATTTTTGCTCCCTTATAAGGAGATTCTGCTCCATATGGCAAATCTTACGGGCATTTTAATATCAAATGAACAGAAGATAGTCTATTTATGAAGATAGAGTTAAAAAATCAGTATCATTTATTTGTATACAGAGATTTGTAGGCAACAAAAGTAATTATGAAATGCATGGAAAGCACTGAATGGCTAGTAAAACACACATTTAAAACTGTCAGGATGCAATACACAGAGAATTCTACTTAGTCCTTAGGTTTGCAAATAGCATAGTGTGAATAATAAATATCAAGTTTATCTAACTCCAGAAGGATGAGGAAAATGGAAGCAATCTCTTGCTGCTCACTTGATGAGATGTTACTGAATGATAAACACTGTCTTACATCCATGAAATGGAATGCTCCTGAAAATTTTTTTTAGATTGAGAAAGCAACACTTCATTTTGGAGAATTTTGACCTTTGACTGCATAACAGGGAAGTAGTTCTCAAAAGGGAATCTCTTGCTGTTCTGAGTTTTTGATTTGTGAAAAACTGAGAATTAAAATGGTCAGAAGTCACAGCAACTCTGTACAAATATCTTCTTTCTTCAATGTCTCGAGTCTCTGAATAAGAGATAGTGAGCTGCCAAATAACGTTTCCCCTTGAGAGAAACCCTAAACCAGAACATAACAGTCAGTGTCAATTTTTTATTAAGATTAAGTAAATTTTACAATGTTTGCCAAACAAAGATTTGGCTCCTAAACATGTATGCAAAGACATTGCACAAGAAGATGAAAATGTTACATTCTCCATACTTCTATTTCCCTCTATGGAAAATCCTTTTTTATAGTATGAAAGGACCAAATTTCAGGCTGAGCTCAGCTCTGCATCTTCCACTTGCTCAGGTGTACAGAGTTGGCTCCTGGGAGTTGCACTGGCCCAATGGTGGGGTAAGAGCAAAACCAGGTTTAACAGAGAGCTGAGCAGGCTGGCATACACATTCCTCATTCCCTCTGCAAAGGAAACAAGATACTAAAGACAGAAGTTAGCCAAAGCTGGTAGGTTACAGTAAATCTGATGTTATCCCTTCTCAGAAAAGAAGGGACAGCAAATATGGCGGGGGTTTTTTGTTTGGTTCTTGGCTTGGTTTTTTGTTTGCTTTTTGTTTTGTTTTTTCTTTTAATGAGAAATAAGAGAGTTTGTGACTAGATTGTTTGAATCAACAGCAGGGTGCAAAATGGTATCGCTCTCCAGTTTTGGAGAAACTTTACTTTTTTCATCATTCTCACTCCTGTCCTGCGAGACTGAGGGCATAATTAGGACACCCTTGTTCTATGATTAGACATGTAGTCTAGTCACAAATCTAAGACAGCTTTGGAGGAGGATACTGGAGCTCATGATACAGCAGGATGGTCATCAGCAGAAAACCAGAGCGTACATCATGGAAATTCACTTGGTTAGTGCCCAGGAATAGCTGGTTAGTGCCATTAGAAATAAATACCACTTTGGCTGTTTCCTGATTAAGGCAAGCATAACTTTTACTTGAGGATGATCCATAAAAGTAGCCTTACAACAATCATACCCACAACAATGGAAAAGCTCTGCCCTGTTTTTATGTTAGATGATTTCTGTTCTTCCAATTTTTTCAGCATATTGGTACTGCAGTGTTAAATCATCCTCATGGCCACTCTCACACTGTTGTTTGGGATTTCCATTTATCCTGTCAAGGATTATGTTAGGCTTCCCCACCTAATCATCATTAGGTTGGCACATTAATTTCTTCTGAGATTGCTAGTAATCTCTAGAGGTTTTGCTTTCTTGTCGGTAGTTCCCTCCCTAAAACCATTCTGGACTCAGGGCTGGAAATTTTCTTGTCTGTCTATATCAGTTTGCGTTTCATGAAATCAAAATGTTTTCCTATGGACAGGCTTTTTTACCAAGTGCACTCCATCATGTTGCATTCCTCATTTATCATACCACCAATGTTTGTGTCATATGCAAATTAACTCAGCAATATTTACTTCTAAATAATTTTGTTTTCCCTTACTGTTTGCACACAACATCCCTTAGATTTTTTTTTCTTTTCTTTTTAATTTGAGTTTAGATTTTGGCTATATGTGAACAGAAAAAAGCCAGAGAAAAAGAATCCAGTATAAAAAAAGTGTCCAGTATATCATCTTTTATGTTTTTCTAAACCATATTTCCTATTGTGAAAATATATTTTTTTGTCTGCCAAAGCATATTTAACATTGTAGTTAAGTAATTTTTAAAAAGGGAGAGGAGATTTTCAAAATGAATTTTGGCTTATTTTTTTCAAAGTTTTTGAATGAACGCATTGAGTGTTTGGTTTCTGGTTATAAAGAATCCAACCTGAACTTCTAAACACAGTAAAGATGTAGTAAAAGATAACTTCATCATCTGTTGCATAGCTGATGTGTGCCACATATTAGGGAAAAAAATCATAGGACCAGTGATCTTCTATAGTTTCATAGGTGAAAACAGATTACATATAATATTCAATGAAGATATAAGTTTTGCTTTCCCAACTGGACCAAAAAGCAAGGACTAAATACCAGCAATTTCTTTTAAAAACAGAACTCTGTTTTTAGGGAAGAACTTCCATCATCACTGTAAGCTCATATTTTGCTTATCAATTTCTGCCAACTCCTTTTCTATAAAGAGAAAGCTCTACTTGTTTTCTTCAAGTCCCTTTGAATCTTCACTTGTGAAAATTCTTTGTGTTGTCTTTGGTTCACAGAAGAGTCTTTTTTCTTCTTCTTTTTTTTTTTATTTTTCTTGTCCTTTTTTTAAAATTATTTTTAAAATTTCTTTCCCCTGGAGATTGGCACTCCCATAGTTTATTTCTTATCATCCAAGACTCGAGTTGACCAAACTTCATTATTTAACAGCTCTGCAGCTTTTCTAGTGCACATAGAGAGAGCTTGTCAAAGAAGCTATGGTTTTCTTCATCACATTTTTTTGGAAAGTATCTTGTCTGGCTTTGAAGCCTGCCTCTCCCTGGGTGTTTTTTGAAAAACTTCATTTTTAAGCAAGTCAACACCAAAAGAAAAGTTTGGAACACTTTTTTTTTTTTTTTTCTTTTTACTTTTTTTTTTTTAATCTATTTTCAGTTTTGTGCCTCCAGAAATCAGTAAGGGCTTAACTGAGCCTTTAAGGTACTGGGCCATGCTGGGAATGGTGTGGATTCACGTTCCTCCAGCAGGCACTCTGGGAGGCATTCTGCCTCCGGTAAGCACAATACTCTGTACAACTATGGAGCACTGCCTGCTGCTCCCTTCCCTAATTGCTGCTTCCTCCCACAGCCAGCAGCTTCTGATGATGACTGAGTGGAGACCGTGACCCCATTTCATCTGCACCCCTTTTAGAGTTGCTGCTGTTAGTAGCACTAAAGAGAAGCTTTATATGGTTTATTTTTATTGTACATATGGTACATGTCAGAGATTTACAGTGTTGTGCTTCCCTAAAAGGCAGTTCCTAAGAGCTTAGCTGATTCATTAGGGCATATATGTATTATTAGAGATTTAACTCGAGTACTAAAATAATTAGAGCTTACAAAACAGGAATGTAAAAGAGCCAAAAGATTTATTATTTTCTTTTTCCCTGCTCATTGCCTCGTAAAATTTTAACAGTATGGAAAAATCTGTGATTTGAAAGCTTTTAGGATCCTACTTTCTGGGTAGGCTGATGAAATTTTCTTGGTGATGATGCAAAATTGTTTGTTTGTTTGTTTTTGTTTGATTGGTTTTTGGACAACAATGATGAACAGGGGTGTCTGTTTTAGATGCTTCAGTGACCAGCTGTTAAACAGGGAAAAAAGTAAGACTCAAACTGAAAGATTTTGTTTCTCTTTAAACACATCAGAATTTAATTATCTTTCAATTCACAAAATACATAATTCCTCTTCTGCTTAGAGAAAAAAAGCTCTATGAAAATTCATCAGAAAACAGCTGAAAATAAATAAAACCTGCCAGATTTGGGGGTTTTGTTTTCTTGTGGCGTTTTTTCGCTTGGTTTATTTGGGTTTTTTTTTTAAGAGATTTGAGAATGTTCATTAGCTTTCTTAGTGCTTGATGTTTATTCATATTCTTTATCTCTTCACACAAAGGTCTATAGCATAGTTCAATCATAAACAAGAAAGAAAGGACTGAGGTACAAAAAAACTTAGCAGAGGCAAAATGTGCTGTAAGGACCTATTTTGTTACAAAGAAGGAAGGTCTTAACACACAGCAGTACTGTGAATATTTCAAAGGTCAGAAGAATTGATGATCAACTTTGGCATGAAAAAGAGCTGGATTAAAAAAATAGGTTTTACCACAGAAATACTGAAATAGATCCATAGAATATTAAGCTTCTACCAGAAAATCAAAAAATAATGAAATCACTTTCCTTGCAAGAAACTTTCTTTGACAAAGGCACTTGTTTCACCTGGGAGATTATTTTTATGTAAAAAAAACAAACAAACAAAAAGAAATATCTCTATATCAAGGAGCATCTGCAGAGTGGTGGTAGAGGCTGGTGATCCAGTGTTCGTGGAAGTGGTGCCAAGGTTCAGTGCTTTGCTCTTCTGCAGGTTCCTTCTCAAGGGCTGATGGTTGCTGCAACCCCATGGTGTGCCTTACACCAAGTTTGTGCAAGCAAGCACTTTGTGAATTGCAATGACCCAGTGTGAGAAGTGCCCTTATGGAGTTTTGTAGCAGAAGCAGTTTTCTGTCTTAGCTCGTGAGTGGCTGAAAACTGACTTTGAACTGTGAAGAGATGTTTGCTTGTATAGGAATGATATCCTCAGAGGAACTGTTCTCATTCAGTGCAAACGATTGTTTAAATAATAGATTTGAGTTCTGCTCAGAAAATATATTTTAGAACAAGTTAACTAGCTTTGAAGTCACAAATAAATACATTTTTGGATCCAGGTGTTTAATAGGGAATGTGCAGTTAGCATGATAGATGTACAGACAATTGAAAAAAAATAAATCCTACCTTAAATCTTAGGTTTATGAGCAAAGCTGGTCAAACAGTTTTTCAGCATAATACATCATTTTTAATTTAGTGAGTCACTCTGCAAAAATTCATTATGGTTCAGTTAACACTAGAGATGCTAACTTTCTTCTCCCATGTGACTACTTTACTGCCATGATCACTTTTCCTAGAAACAGACTGATTTCAAGGAGAAGCTGTAGACCTTTTTGGGGGAACAGGGAAGGGGAAAAGATGAAGAGAACAGCAGATCGTATAAGTGGCACAGAATGAAGACATTTGAAATTCAATTCTCTTGTTCCATCTCTTTCCCAAGTTGTTTCTTGAATGAATAAATATTTATTTATGAATAAATAATAGTAAGAGGGAGAGAAGAAAGAGAACTAGACCTTGTCTCTTACCACAGGAGGATACCAGAGTATGTGTCCAGATTTGGCACGGTGCTGTATTTTCAAGCTCGGCCAGCCCCAGCACCGCTCCAATACCGGTGGGACTTGGCCAGTCAGGAGCGTCAGCGAGACAAAGGCAAGAGGATGAAAGAAGGGACTCTCAAGAGGTTTGGTCACAACGAGTTTATTGGAACTCCAGCATGGAGCCCTCACCTCGGGACGTCAGCCTCTGGAGTGACCCAGACTGACCCTGGGGAGGATCTTTTAAAGGATGGTGTAACAAAAGGGAGGGGTTCAACCAAGGACCAATATGATAAGACAGGGAAGTGGCTCATAACATAATAGATATAAATAATAACCATACATTGAACAATAGGAGGTGACAGCCTGGATCCTGTCCAATCACTCGACGCCTCTCCTAGAATTTTCCAGAAGCAGGGAGAGATCCCCAAAGTGATGGACAGGAACACAGGGGGTTACATGACAGGTGATGGACAGATAACTGTCTCTGGCGGGGGGAAACTTAGGGAGAACCCAGAAGCAATCACAAAGCTGTCACTGGGGAGAAGACAGGGAGAAACCACAAGTGGGTAACAGAAACGGTACATGGAACAAACCATTTTACAGAAGAACATAAACTTATGAATTAAAATTAAATTAAAAAATGCACTCCCACACAGATTGAAGCTCTTTCTTTGCCTTAGAAGAACAGTGGGTATTGGCTACGAAGGAGTGAAACTCTCAGCAAAATCACCCAATCTTACTTTCTCGCTGAAACTGAAAAACTTTTGTAGTTCCTCCTCTACTTGATTTCTAACATATCTATTGGTACAATTTTTTAATATCGCGGGATATTTATTGTGATTTTTAGCATCCTGTCACTGCAATGTCAAGCAGTCTATCAAGTGCATTTAAGATCCTTATTGAAAGGCATCATTGGAATTTCTTTGTGAAAAAGAATTTAAAAAAACACAAAAGCCTCAAAATAATTGGTCATTTATCAACACATATAGAGCTAACAAAAATAATAAAAAAAAATTATTGTTTCCAAACACTTACATGTCATGAAAAGGTTTTGCTATTTGGAAATAAAATTTAAGGACTGTAGGGGAAATATGAATAGAAATAATTCTGGATCTTGGGGTTTTTGAAGTGTTAAGAAACCTTCTAAATTTTTTTTCTGGCTGTTGTTTGCTCAAAGTATCTGCAAAAATACCCTGATTTGCTTCATTCTTGGCAAATTAGGAGTATCTGTAGAGTGGTGAATGAAAATATTAAAAAGGTAGAAGTTATAGAAACATATCATTCTTTTATGTAACAATTATTAAAAAGCCAAAACCCCACTTGAATATATAGGAATATATACGTTATTGCATATACATATGTATGTGTTTTTTCCTGTATAGAGACTACATAAAAGTAAAAAGATATTGAGGCACTAACTGAATGAAATAGTCCTTTTGTACGGGGATGCAAAACAATGGGCATAGCAGAGTGCAGCATTGTCCTGAATGTTTCTATCACAATTTAAAATACATATAACTGTAGTGTGTGATTAAAGCTCATATAAAACAACTATGGAGAAATTAAGCAGGCGTGAATTTGCAATTTAAATGAGTCTCAAGAGCAGAAGGCCTTGTCTGTGGTGGGTGCCTGGTTCAAATTAAGATTTGCCACACATGTGTAGAGTGGATTTAGGCGCATACACCATTATCCATCAACACTTCAGTTCTTAGCATCCTATGTCTGCACACTGGAAGCCTCTATGTGGAAATCAACTAACAAAAATATATTTTAGGTTTGGTTTTTTTTTTTTTTAATATTGCTGGAAGGAAATGATAAGGAGTTTATGCTACAATTAAACTGCTTTAAATTTTATTTTGGAATAAATTCCAGAGCTGAGACCTGTCTCCTGGTTTCCTCTGGGATAGTACAGTAATTTTCTCCACAGCTTAAATTAATGTGACTTTGGAATAGAACCCCCAGTAAATCATCAGAGAAATATTATCTTCTACTGAGGTGAGCCAAATTACCTCAAGCAAGAATCTTCTGCAGCGTGGATGAAGCTACAATTTAGATGCAATATCCTACCAATGTTCCCAAACTAAGTGGATAGAAATTATAGAAATAACAGCTGACATTTAGATCCTTATTTAGGAATGCACTGGAGGCACGTTGTTCTAATTCCAGTGGTTGTAATTGCTGTAATTGACAGTCTTGTGGTTTGTGGGTAATGTTTTGTCCTGTGAGAAGTAATGTTTAGTTGTGGTTAAAATAACAAGATAAACAACAATATGTCTGTCTGAGTTCATGGAAACCTGCACCACCTCCTAGAGCTAGATCAACTATATTAAGGAGGCTTGTATAGCCACTGGATGCCACAGTTCCAAGCTGTGTTTGGAAGTCATGTAAGTAGCTGCTGCCTGTAAAGAACAGGATAAGCTTTACGAATACCAAGGAGAGAGGATGTTGAAACTTAAATTCAAAAAAAAAAAAAAAAAAAAAAAAAAAAAAAAAAGTAAAACCAACACTCAACAAGCTCTCTCAAACCTACTTAGCAGTATGGAATGTTTTATTTGCATAGCCATCTGCTTTCTGCAGAGGCCAACTCTGCCCTTAATAGTTCATACAGAAGATAAAAGAGTTAACTGCTGTCACCTCTAGTATATGAAAAGTGCGGATTTTAAATGACAAGGCATGCTTCCTTGAGAGCTCCATATTTATATGTTGAGATTAAACTAAAGTAGCATCACCATCTGTTACTGTGCCATGTTGTGATTCTACAGCACCTAGGGAGTGTCAGATAGGAAAACAGGAGGAGAAAGAGGACTGATGCAGTCAATATAGCAAAAGTACAAGTTCAATAAATCCAAAGACTGTTGTAATTTAGACAGTCTTTAAAACTGAACTTAGAGCATCATGCTTACACTGCTTCAAACCTTTAATCTCACCTTTGTAATAGCTGCTTGTCTGCATTAACATAAACATATCTCTGCTGTGTTCCATGTTCTTAAAACTGATTTTTGTATAAGGCCAAGTACATGACAGGTGTCCAAGAAAGCCATGCCTATAAAATTTTCATTCTGCTTATTTTAATTGCCTCAACTAAAACTTCAATGCATGTTACATTAGAATGATGCTGAATTATGTAGAATACTTTATGGTATTCTAAGATTTTGCATTAGATTGCATAATTAGAAGAAATCATGCAAATATCATCAAAGTCTAATGCTAAATAGATTCTGTGGATAAAAAGAATTTTAGCAAAATTACCTGGTTTAATACCATTATGTATATTGTGACCATAAGGGATGAATAGCATAATATTTTTTGTATTTTACTCCAGAATATATTTCAATTTTTTAAAAAATTTAAATTTATGTACATTGGATCTCTTTCCATTCGCACTGATGGAGGTATAAGGCTTCTAGCAAGTCTTAGGATAGGGAAGAGTGGCTGAAAATCTGTCCAGTGATAAAGGACCTTGGGGTGCTTGCCAACAGTGGTTGAACACAAACCAGTCTGCACCCAGGTGGCCAAGAAGGCCAGTGGCATCCTGGGCTGGATGAACAATAGTGCAGCCAGCAAGATCAGGACAGTGATTGTCCCTGTACTGGGCACTGGTGTGGCTGCATCTCAAATCCTGTGTTCAGTTTTGGGCTTCTCACCCTAAGAAAGACATTGAGGTGCTGGAATGAGTCCAGAGAAGGGCAATGGAGCTGGGGAAGGGCCTGGAGCACAAGTCTTATGAGAAGTGTCTGAGAGAGCTGGGGTTGTTTAGCTTGGAGAAAAGGAAGCTCAGGGGATGTCTTATCACTCTCTACCATCAGAAAGGAGGGTGTAGGTGAAGGCTAGCATCTTCTTCCAGGCAACCAGCGACAGGACAAGAGGACATGGCCTCAAACTGCACTAAGGGATGTTCAGGTTGGAAGAATTTCTTCACTGAAAGGGGGGTTTAGCATTGGAATGGATTCTCCAGGGAAGTGGTGAAGTCCCCATCCCCGAAGGTGTTCAAGAAATGCCTGGACATGGCACTTAGTGCTATGGTTTAGTTGGTATGGTAGTATTTAGTCAAAGGTTGGGGGCTTGGTGATCTTGGACATTTTTTTCAAACTTAATGATTCTGTGATTCTATAGTACTTAACACAGATTGGAATGCTGTCTGACTTCAGGTAATATCCTCTGTGTAGAATCTCCAAGTGGTCCATAAAAACAATGGAACAGTTGTACAGTGCTGAAAATGGTTACAGTTAATCCTGAGTTATAATGCCACTCTTTAATGCATTTTATCCAGGGACAGTATACCACAATGAAAGGAATGACAGATACGACAGGAAGACATGAGTGAGGAGAATCAGTCTCAGTTTGGAAAAAAAAAATCTCAAATTTAGTTAGTGCTTAAAATAGTATAGCAACATGATTTCGCTATTTTTTCATCTCTGTGCTTTAAGCAGTAAGTGAAATTTTAAAAAGCACCCAGTGATTGATAAAGGGAATGGTAGTGAAAGTTAGAAGTACATGAAAGGTATCAGGAAGCAAACATGAAGGAAATGATTACAGCAAGTGTTTGCTAATAGCTTTGATGTTAATAGTATTTGAAAAGAAGAAAGTTGCCAGTGTTCAAATTCTTGTGTTCACCCTGATTATACTTTTCTAGCGGCCAAAAGGAGCTACATAACAAGCTTTAACAAGCTCTGTGAAGTTTACCTTGAAATAAACTACATCTAAATTACCATCAGCTTAGGAACCTGGAACAGAAATAACTTCTGAAGAGATTTAGATAACAAACCTGGAAGCATTTTCAGCTTTAAGAGTCTCAGTTGGCACCTGGGTAGGCAGACACAGGAGGAGAAAACACAAGCAGAAGTTGAAACAGAATTGCCTACCAGGAAAAACTGTTTGCACAGGTCACACTTTGCTTAAAGGTGAGAACCTCACAGGGACTCCCCGTCCTCAGATATTAAAACAATATAGAAAAAGTGTAGTTTGATCATGCTTTACAGTGGGTATACTTCTGCTCATTTTAGGTAGAATCTAGCAGGTTGCATGTCTGAATCAGCAGCATTTTTTGTTACAAGCATCACCCTGAAATGAAGAGCATTCTCCTTTGGACTTCTACTACAGTGGATCCATCTGATAAAAAGCTTCAGAAGGATCAGTGTAGGCTGCCCTGACACAAGGCCCAGCAGGGAGTATTACATCTACTTTGACCATATCTTCTAACTTTAAGGCTTCTGATGAATATCTGTAGCCATCCATGAACTCTCCTACTAATCAGTCAGAAACTGGGAGAACATTAGCTTTTTTATTTCTTCTTTACTATTTTTTCTTTTTTTTTGAATATATATATTTAACAATGTATCTTTTCTGATTGAAGATTTTTTTTAAAGTCCCCACCAGTAGCCTAGAGTTTGAAATCAACCTTAAAATAAAAAATTCGAAATAGTATGCAAATTGCAAGGAAGCAATGTGGTTGCTCTTCTAACTTTTATTATGTTATTTAAAATAGATATGGTGAAATATCTGTGTTTTAAATGAAAATGTCTTATTATTTTCTAGGACAAATACTTAGGTTACAATGGACTATCTTGTAGGAAATAAACCTTTCCATAGCTTTTACAACCTGTCAGGAATACTCAGCAGTCTGCTGCTCTAATTCCTCTGAGGTGTTCCTGAATTAAAATGTTTTGCCTTAGTTTTGCCAACAGAATACATGCCAAATCACAATCAAATAATTAAGAGGCTTTTCTGTTGTGCTCCAGGTGCACTTGAGTAAAAGTTTGGGGACGCTGCTTCAAGTCCTGATTCTGAACTCCGAGAAAAAGCTTTTCCAAAAACTGAGTCACTGCAATACTTCATAACTCCGTTGGAGAGATATGTAATGTGAATGTGTAAAAAAGGAAATAGTAAATATGTGCTAGTTTGGCCAATATATCAGGTAGACACAGGAAACAACTATCAGAGTTTTGCTGATGGATCATTTATTCTCAAAGTTCTTTGGTGTCAGAGGTTTAAAAATGAAACAGAAGGCATGGCTTCACGATGTTTTCCTAATGGACATAATACATCTCTCTCAATTGTAATGTCAGAAACTTAAGCAAGCTGGCAGCTAGTGACCCAGCAAAAAAAGTGATGGGTTTGCCCTCCTGTCAATCACCAAAACAAAGCAAAATAAAATCTCTCTCTTCTGAAATCTCACAGCTCTACTGCATTAGTTAATCTCTCCTCAGGTAAGTGTCTGATAAAAATAACCTTAATGCAAAGAATATAATGAAGTAGTCCACATACAAACAAAAAAGGAAAATCTAAGGATAATGGCTTTTAAAATATTAAAATATTTGTTTATAGATATTGACTCAGGAACTATAAATCTGTCTCTGTAAGGAGCTGACTGTAGTCAGGAATAAAAAACCAGGTCAGAAATCACTTTGTAGAGGTCTGGGTTCCAGCAGTTGATTCTCTATATTATGGAGGAATAAAGAGCTGCAGTGAGCCTTTAAAGGTTTTTCAGCAGGAGCTGAAGGAATACACTGAAGTTTTTAACATTAATGTATCCAACACTTTAATTTTTTTAATGTTCCCTATGATGTTAATGTATTGTTCTTTACTCTAAATATAAACCTTATTTTTCCCTCTATTTATTTATTTTTCTTTTTAATATCACGTTACCAATTTAAGGTGGGTAAAATTTTGGAAGTGTTTTGTTAAAGCATGAGGTCCAGGTGGCACCACTAGCTTGATGTTAGGAGTAGATAGTTTATGTAGGACTTTGGACTGCACAGTCTTGTAGAATAACTAAGATATTCCTCGTATGATTCAGCCATTATAATGGACAAAAATGTCTTTATCTCAAGCATATCTTCAAGTAGCTTGACTGGAGTCCAACCTGCTGGTGGTTCAGTAGTGAATCCAAGAAAACATTTACAAAAATATGCTTTGTCCTATCATCCCCTTAATAAATCAAATAAAAGCAAAGGGAATGTTTGTCAATAGACTTTGCTTTATCCAGTGTTTTCTAGTTGAACGAACACCACAATTACTTATTTCTGCTACGCAGCCTCTTGGTTTAATTGCATATTAAGTTTTAAAAGATATGTCAGTTAATTCAAGTGCTTGACCACTTTGCTATGCCTGAAAAAAACCCAGATTTTCCTGTAAGAAACTCAACCCCAGGGAGAAGAAATTATCTGACCAAATCCTGCTCCACATTTAAATTCTAACCAGAGAAAATGACTGCTTTTTTAGACTGCCTTTTGCAGTTTGCTTTATTTCTTTTCTGTTTGCAATAATAAATATAGATTTTATTTACTGTGTCCTCTCTGTCATAGCTTCTTTCTCCATCTCCCTAAACAAGAACTGCAATTCATCACTTACCTCCAGACCCCCTTGCCATAGGGCTTACACTCAGCCAATTCTGATCTTTCAACAATGTAAGACAGTCTTGGCAAAGCAGGTGAGGCTCTCACTGTAGGGAAAAATTTTCTTTTTCATTTTTGTTCCCTAACTGATGATTTTTTTCCAGAGCATCATAAGCCTAATCCTCTCTTCTGCCTCATCAATTTTGCATTGATATAACACATCCTTTTGATGGTGCAAGTCAGAAAGAATTCCAATCGGAAATTAACTTTTTTTCATATTTACATTTTTCTCATTTGATCATTTGCTTTCTTCTTCCATGAAAAGCTGTTACTTCAGTGCCATACATCTGACAATCTGTTTAATTGTTCAGCTAAACATGCCGAGGCAACACAAGTGGGGCAGTGGGAGTCGACAGACTTCCACTCATGCCCAGAACAACATATGGAACATATGGATTGTCAAGAGAATGGAGAAGCTTTCATTATTTCCTGTTATCTGTCAGTTTTCACATTATAGGAACAGCATATATCTAAAGCCTGTTTTGGGGGCTTTTTCAGTTGTGGGATTAAATTCAGGTTGTAGCTTCCATATTTGTAGCCACTCAGCAGAAGTGTTTATGTGAAGAGCCCTTTGTGGACTCATCCTGGTTTGACTAGATTGCTGCTGGAAGCTATCAAAGAGCCATAAAATCCCCAGCACTGGCTTTACCTTTCCTGTGGGCATTGACCAACATGACAGTTGTTTCACTTCACAGCTGTAGCTACAGCTTTTCCCTTTCAGCTCCCCAAACCACTCAGTGCAGGAATGGCAAGGCTTTTCTGTTCTGACCTGCAAAGCCTCTCTCATTTCTTGCTGTGTCTGTGCCCAGGAGAGGATCCAACACTGGTACAGTCTCTGATTAGACACAGGGCTCTGGAGAATGGCAGAGCAGAAGTGCCCAAGCCAAAAAAACATTGATTTCTAACTTGTGGATCTAAAATCTAATCAAATTTCAGTAATATCAGCCTGTGACCTTTTCTCTTATTAGTGAATTTATGCACAGCTTAGTCTCTCACTCCCTTAGCGCTTTGTGTGTGCCGGTGCTGCCTTCAGCATAATTATTGGAAAATTTTGAGTGCTAATTGAGCATGATTGAATTTTGATATAAATCACGTGTATTGTATGTGAGAAGAAAAGCATTTTTGTGTTTTTCTCAGAGTGGTAAGGGATTGGGAAAGCAAGATTTACCACAAGACATAGAATTCTGATTTTTCACGATCTAGTTATTTTTAATATAGTTCCTTACCAGGAGTCCGGTGACATAGTTCCATGTAGAACAGTACATGTTTCACTTAAAATCCATTAAATGAGACCCCTTGCAGGACTGAAGTGAAGCTCTGATAACACAGTCATTGATAAACCCCTCTATTTTCAGGTGTTTAACATGGCAGTGAAATTTTGCTTCTGGCAGAAGCTTGACTAATGTCAAAACATCAAAAATACATTTTTTTAAATTACTTTTTACACTTTCTGAAAAAATCTTAGTTTTCCTTTCAGAAATAATACAAAGATGATGTCCTAGAATGCTTTTCCGAGTATATTGATGCTCAGTCTGTAATCAAAGCTACTGTTTTATTCCATCCTATTTTTAAAAAAAATTATTTTCTCTCTTAAAACTGATTGTTTTTACACCTATTGGTGAAGATGCTTTAGTTTCAGCATGTATTGGTTAAGTAATTCACGTGTTGGTTAAGTAAATTAATGTGATTTAAAATAAAAAAATAGTATGCTTTGTCTCAAACATTCTCAAACAAACAAGAGTTAGAAATACTAGTTTAATTCCCACAAAGTAAAACACTGAAAATCACTTTTGAAAGTATTTATAAATAATCTATTTGTCTAAAACAGTTAAAGAAAAGTTTAGAAACACAAATTGATTGACAAGGTGATTTTTTGCCTAGTTTCTTTGAATTTTAGCTTATAAACTAAGCCCATGCTAGGTGCTCAAATACCTCAGTTAATTTTCCCATGTGAACATTCTATTCTGCTTTCATTCTGATTTCTGATAATTTGAAATTTGATAATCTTTTTTTCCCTTGCAATAAAGTTACTTTTAATTTGGAATAAGGATGAATGTAGATGATAAACTCTGAAATGCCTAGGCTTGATCAAGTTTTCTTAGTATGATCAAACCTGAAGTTTGGATGAAAATCTAAACTTACGTCTGTCTTTTCTAACATATAAGCTTAATAACTGAATTGATAGATTTTAAGTTACAGCAATAAATATTATTTGTGATTTAAGATTCCATTTTATCCTTGCAAGTTAAATATCTTATCTAAGAATTTAGGATTTTTGGCAAAAATAATTGCTAAATATTTTATTTTTAAAGACTATTTTTCTAGGCAGACTACATGTTCATTTTAAAAATTGTACTACGCAATTCTAGTATTTAAAATTTCTAATATAAGGTCAGCTGAAGCTCAGTCTCACAAAAATATGTTTACCATTCTCTTTAAGGACAACATATGAATTTTTGTAAGAAAAACAGATTCTCCTTTCTTAAGCAAGTTGCAGGAGAGACCATGATTACAAGAGAAGTACTTTAAACCAGCTCCTTGGAAATTTAGAGTGGATAAGAACTACATATATACCTAAAAGTACACATATACTTCTAAAAAGAAATTATTTTAAGAGCCCGTAATATGAATTTTTAAATCTTATAGCAATTGTAATTAGTAAACTGAAAATTTCATGGATAATTTTTTAATAAGGTCAAATTAATCCTAAAGCTTTGTTTGGATTATGAGGAGAAATTTAATTACATCAGCAAACATGAAGAAATGTGAAGCGGGAATCTTTTCTATTTATTCACTTTTTCTTAGTTTCCACTAAAAACTCTAGAAATATCCAGCTCAGGACAGCGTCTTACCTAAGAGGCTGATTGATAGATATCCACTGATGATGAAGAATTTGTCGATAGAACCACCCACACTAATGCTTTCATTTAACACTTTTTAATCTATTGGT
Source organism: Trochalopteron elliotii (assembly GCA_024734555.1). NCBI lineage: Eukaryota > Metazoa > Chordata > Aves > Passeriformes > Leiothrichidae > Trochalopteron > Trochalopteron elliotii. The sequence continues at coordinate 5,692,964 of JANPWX010000043.1, read as the reverse complement.
ACTCTGCTAAGACTAAGATTTCTGCAGCTGTATTTGAACTCCTTCATTTGCCATGCATAATTCTTACCAGGAGGACATTCAGTGTTTCTGACTCCACAGGATGAAGAAAGTACTGAAGACTGACTAAAATAAAACACAGAGATATTTCACGACATATATCTAAAGCTCTTCAACCAGGAGTAATGAAATTCTTCAAAAGAACCAAAATACTTTAAATACATAGACAAACTGTCTATAAAAGGCTGGGTTTTAGATTTAACCTGTACTGGCATTTGTCTTTCTCACATTATACAGCTTAGTATATATAGCGAGGGAACCCCAAATAATGGGAAGTTTGGGCGAGGGCAAAAACGCAGATCCGACCAATATGGTTAATGCTACGTTCTCCATTTACTCTGTCTAAAATGGCAGGTTATATACATCTCTACATAGTTTACATTACAGGTGTATTCTTATTGGCATACAGCACAGGGAAAAATGCAAACACTTATTGTTGAACAAACTCTTAAGGCAGCTACTGTGTCCACACTAATTGCTATACTTATTACCTACTAGAAAACCCTCTGTCTCTGGCTAACACCTTAAACTGTAATTTCAACTGTAATTTCATAGACTTGGCAGCTGAATTTCTACCTGCTCCACAAACTTCTACAGGCCTCAACCATGAGGCCCAATCTGGGTGATTCAATCACAGTCCAAATACAGATCATGTCCACCTTCCCTAAGAAATTCTGCTACAAGTATATTCCTCATACTAGCAGTGTCACAGACAAGAAACTTGCCTGCTTCAGAAGAACTTATAAGCATTTTTGCCATCCAGTGAGGGATTCTGGTTTTTTCAACATGTGTATCTCATTTTTAAGTATATCATTACTTGATAGTGCCGTGGTGTAGCCAGGAAAAAAGATGTAATTTCTCCTTAAGGCCCATCTCCAGTGAACATCACTTACAGTCCACAACATGCAGGGGATGAGTATTCAATGGGATGAGCATTTCCATGATTTCAGATGGTGAAGAGGCTGAAGTCTGACTGTTTCAAACACATTAGAATTCAACGTTGTTTTGCATCTTGCAGGGCTCCAAGGGAAGAGTAGTATATCATTCATTAATGCATAGATGAAAAGGAGAGAAGGCAAAGTAACTATTCCTAAATGTAACTCTAGAGAGAATGTGATGAAACAGCACATAATCATTTTCTGAAGCCTTCTGTGAAAAATCCGAAATTGTATGACGCAAATATGACAAAATATCACTGAGATACAACTGATCCGAAAGCTTTGTGGTTTTGGGAATATAGAGCTATTGGTACCAGATAATAATAACAGGCATAGCAATAATATTCAATAGATGTTACCAAAATAACATTTAAACCTCATCATGCATTATTTGAGAACTTAAAATATGTGACTTTAGGCACAGCCCTTTTCTATAATGCTTTACGCATCTAAATTGTGCTGCAGCTGGCTGCTGGATCAGATTGATATTAAGCACATCTAGTAAAACAAATTTTCTTAGTGGGGTACAACTGAACATAGAATCATAAAATAGTTTTAGTTAGGAGGCACCTTCAAAGACCTTCCACTAAACCAGGCTGATCAAAGCCACACCCAGACAGCCCTTGAACAATTTCAGGGATGAGGCAACCACAGATTCTCTGGGCAATCAGTTTCATTGTTTGCATTGCTACCTAAATCTTTAAGTTTACAACCACTGCTCATTGACCTGTGGCTACAGGTGCTGATTAAACGCCTCTGTCCATCTGTGTTGCAGGTGCCTTTAGTAGGTTGGAATGCTGCACTAAGCTCTCTCTGGAACCTTTTCTTCTCCAGACAGAAGAACTCCAACTCACTCAACCTTTCTTCATAGGAACAGTGTTCAAACACTCAGCTCTTTCTTGTGGCTCTCCTCTGTACCTGCCCTAACAGGTCTATATCTGTTTTGTACTGGGAACCCCAGTGACCCAGTGATCAGCCATTCTATGATATTTATTAGGAGCCTTTGCTTAGTTTCCTTATAGGACAAAGTCAATGTTCTTATGTCATTCCAAAAAAAAAAAAAAAAAAAAAAAGGTAAAATGTTCATTTATTTCTAGTAGTTATTTAACTGTACAGCCCACAAGGTTCTTGCTGGACAGAAAATAATGAACAGCAGATATCACCCAGGGAGGCTCCACAGAACCTTATCTTTACTATGTCTTTTAGTACTTTCCATTTTCAGATAAATGTCAATTTATTTTCCTTAGGTTTACAGTGACCTTTTTATATTTTAACAAAATATTGTAGCGTCAAAATAATTTCAGAAATACTATATCAAAGGCTCTGCTATTAATTATTCCAGTACTATAAAGGAACCATCAACTAATGTGAAAAAGGTCTTGTTGCCCAATCTGATTTGAGAAAATGAAAAATTTCCCTAATTAGCAGAAAAACCCAATGATAAAACAACCTCCCAAAAACTGCTGTCATCTATCTCCAAAGAAAATTATTCTTTCCTTTTTCATTTCCATTACAGTAGAAATATTGTTTCTAGTCAAGAATGCTTAAGAAGGCAAATTTCTTTTCGCCTTCTCCAAATAAAAAATATAAAATAAATCAGTATATTAAAATATGCCAAAATAAAACTATAATAAAACACAATATTGCAATTTTTAAACTTTGCCTTTATGAATTTACAAAGTATCTGTAAATATATATATTTGTACATTTATTTTTGTCATGAACTCAGTAGGCTTTTGAAGAAAGATTTTTTTCCTAAATAGACAGGAGCAGAAATTATATATTTTGAAATATTAAATATTTAGTTTATGTGCCATTATCATTAGATCATCTCTAGTTTCCTATTTAAGTAGGAGAAAATACCCAACCAGAAAAATATTGTATGCTTTCATGAAACAACATTATTTGAGCTACATTTTGATATTATGTTAGTTAAAAAGTTGCAGTGTTTCTCCTTTATGAAGACTTCTTTTGAAAATTTAAAAAATATTCAAGAGAAATTGAAGAGACTTGAAGAGAAAAAACTGCAGCAGTACTTAGATCTTGTAAGATACCTGACAGTCATAAAGAAAAAAAAAAGATAGAAACATTATTTCTCACCAGTTCACCTTTATCATTGTCCTGGAAAAACACAGATCCAGGGAGATCCTGACCTGCCACAGCAGCTACACAGGGCTGAAAAAGAATGGAAATGGAACCTTGCCAGGCTTTTTTTCCAGAACCCTTTGGGGTCCAAAGATATTGTATCTATCAATACATTGAGGAAGAATTCATATTTGTTTCCTGTGTTTTCTTTTAAAACTGAAATTTGTGCAAGAGAAGTGAGGGAAAAGTACTAAAAGAAAGCACCCCACACTTTTCTAGGCACTGCCCAAGTGGCTGAAATTAATCCCCCATGTTACTGGTTACCCACTGATACCTGGATAACTGTGGAGTCAGCCAAGGACTGTTGGTGATTACAGCAAAGGATTTTTGCTAATCACACACAGAGAAAGAAACAGGATGTGGCTGAAGAAGCAGGCCCTACAGAGGTAGGGCATAATTTTTTCTGGTTTCTGGGGATAAGCACAGCTCGATACTGCGCAAGTGCACACTTGCTCTGAGTTTAAGCCCCAGTACCCTGGATACCTCAGCCCCAGCCATACTGATGTTGGAGCCAGGACTGGTGATCTCTTTCTTCTTTTTTCATTCTTTCCTTTTTCTCTCCCTCTCTTTAATTAATCTCTTTCTCTATTGCTATTTACTCTACCCCTTTATCCAAAATCTGCTGCCACATGCTTATATGGGGAGGTCAGGGACTAACATACCAATTTCCATGTCAAGAGTGCAATTTTTAATAATACTTTGTAAGATTTTGTGGGGGGAATGAAAAAGCCTCTTGCTTTTGTCATTCCTTTCAACCATGTGCATCCACCAATCTTGGGTGTTCCCTACCCCAAAAGGATGGGACACCACAATTTGTGTCATAGAGGATGTCACTGGTTTTGGCAGAGCTTGAATATACCCAAAGGACTCAGTAACGCATATGCAGGATACAGTAAGTAGTTAGGTACATGTAGTTAGGTTTCCATGTTTCTCCCCTCATTATGTAAACCTCAAAATCTGTAGGATAGATATGGAAATTGAAAGGAGATGATGATTTCTTTATTTCAGACTACAATTCTGTCTTACTATGGCAGTTTGTTGGCAATGTCATTCTGAGAAAAAAATTATTAAGGAGATATCACATCCAAAACACTGCATTTTTTTCACAAGAATTTCAGTTACTCTGGAATACTTTGATGTCTTAATTTCTGTGACAAGTTGTGCTGTGCTTTCCCAGTAGAAGGAGCAGAAGGTCTGGAGCATAAAGGCTGTCTTTCCTTTTGCTTACTCCAAGTGCTATGTTGAAATACCTTTAATGCTAAGTACACATTGAGAAGTTCTCATTTGAGCTAGCTTTTTGGAAAACAAACAAATCTTTTAAACATCATCTTCTTACATAGGTTAACATTAAATAAATTATAGCTCCTTTATAAGGTAAGATTGCATAAATTGAATTCCTTGAAAATAAATTAAAAAAAGAAATGAGGTAAGTAGATTAATGGGTTAAATCTCTTTATACATTATCACTCCAAAGTCAAACTCCTGTTTCCCCACTGGCAAAATCACTACTCTCAACTTGCTTTTCTAAAATCTGTTGGATTTTTCTCAGTGTGGAGGAAAGTTGAAGGACTAGGTGGTGACTGGGGGGTGACAGATGATTCACTTGTTTTACTCCGAGGCCATCCCCAGTTACCACAGAAGATTATATATTGCATTTGATGTTGTACAGTGAATTACAGACCTGCCAATAAGTTATTAAGAGTTTTCTGAGCTGTTTGGAGAAGTTAGGGTACTTTCTGTCTCCTGTGTTTAGTTTTAAACCAGCCACTCTCTCCTGGCCGTGTCCCTCCCATATTCCTCCTATTCCCTTGTGTCAGTGAGCCTTAAATCACTAACTCTAAGATCTTATATCCCATTGCCTGTCCTCATTTTCTCATTTCATGATTTTTTTTTCACTAAGTGGAAATATCCTTAGGGCATGTTATTTCCTTTCTTTGCTTTCCCCAAGTGTTTTAGCCTTATTACTTCAGACAAAGATTTTTTCACACCCTCCTCCTCTAGTTCTGCTTGCTTAAATCATGAAGCTGTATGGTTTGGTTTTTTTTTACAGAGGATGTGCTTACTCTTTCTCTGCCATAAGAAACTGCTCCAGTCAAACATGTATTTGCTTTTTGCAAAATAATTGTTGGGTAGTTCATTTTCTTCCAGCATTTTAGATGGTTATTTTTTTTCTCATTAGGATTTCTGAAGAAACGTTTTTGTTTGCTTTGTGATTTTGGAAAACCAAAGAATTCTTTTTTCCCTGTCTCAAGGACATGCAGTCGATCAGGCTCGGCACAAATTCACATTAGACTGTGTGTCTGAAAATATTGCACAAGATCTAATTTTTTATTCTGTTTTCCTTTTTTACTTTTTCACTTTTTTCTCTCGGGAGACTCCTGCATTTCCAGAGAGTAACATAAGGGAATATATTCCTATCTTTTGTGTTTATTTAGCAGACTACTTCAAAAAAGAAATTTCTTGAAATTCTTGCAGTCCAGGAAGGGCTTCATTTAATGGTTAAAGTCTTGGAGGAGTCTGCAAAATCCTCTTCTAACTTTTCCCATTCTGATCTCTGGGTCAAAAAATATATAATTATAAACAGCAATGCACAGACAGTGATTTCTTCATATTCTAACAGTTTCTTTGGGTATTTGATATTACAGAGATTAAATGGTAATTCTGAGTTTTTGTGTAAATGGAAATGTCCTGCTCATTTAATTTCTTTGGTCTATAGTGCTTATCAAAACAAAACAACCAGGCATAAGGACATTTTTGAGCCTGATTTTTTTGAAACAGCCAGGTATATGACATGACTTAGAAGCTCCCAAGACAAAGGCAGTATTGTTCAGATGCTTTTAATAATGCCAAAGTGATTATTTTTCTCTGTATTCTGACCATCAGAAAATACATTAGCAGAAATTCAAGTGCTTTACAATCTTTACCAGTTTCTGCTGGTTTACACACAGCAAGCAGTGAATTCCTTCCTAACCAAGTTAAACAGTTGTTTAAGGAACAACCTAGACCTTTTAATTCCCTAAATATTGCCAACGAGTTGGTTAGAAATGTTGCTGAACATCTTCACAAACTCTGTGTAACAAAATGTCACTGGAAGAAGTTCTCTGCCATGCTGAGTGTAATACTATCTCCTTTCAACTGCACATCTCACAGGTAAGAAGGGTTTCTTCAAATATATTGATGAGGTCAGAAGAGATTCATGAGAGAGAAAAGCTCTCTGGAAAAGGCCATAATAGGACAGAAAAGCACAAATGACATGCCATTGTAGTCAGCACTGAATAGAGGATTATGACAGAACTGACTACTTTAAAATACTGTTCCTGTCAGCTCTTCCTGCAGATATGAGAATGAAACTCCAAAAGAAGTGAAATAAGGAAACTTTTTAGGTAATATTCAAGTTCATTTCTTTCTCTTAAATGTTTTTTTTTTTTCCCAAAGCTTACATATATTTTAAAAAGTACTGAAAAAAATCCAGTAACTTTTTTATCAGGAGAGATAAATGGGAAAATCATCAGAAAGAAAAGAAAAATAGAGTATATAAGAAAGCAAACAATAATTCTAAAAAAATAGATGGTTTCTTTTCCAATTCGTTGAAATTGAAATAATAATACCAGTTATGCTTCAACATCTCATTTTAGAGATATAGAACTTTTCCAGAAGCATGTGTAAGTTGGGGATCTGTCTCAAAAGCAAAGGGAATTAAGAATAATCGTGCTTGCTTGTGCAGTTTATTTTTACATTATCATATTATACCTGTTCAGGTTATCTGTGACTATTTTGTTCCAAAAGAAGACTCATAAAAACAGGTCGAATCAGGCTTATTAATTTTTTTTCATCTATGATGACTTTGTCACTTTAGTAGTACTTAATCCATGATGTCATATGCATCTAGCTGAGTGATACCATTACAGTGGTGAAATGACAATTTTGAGGTTTTGTGCAAATGGAAATTTCCTGCTCATTTAATTTCTTTGGTTTGTAGACCAAAGTCAGAGTATTTTTCAATACTGGCTCTAAGACAAGACGTGATACATCAGCAGTGGGCATTATAAAGTTATTGGAAAGCATCCAAAATAAACTGTCTTGTGACATCAACCTCACATTTCAATTCAAATTAAAATCTAATTTAAAAGGAGCCCAAATTAAAAAAAGCTCACTTAATTCCTTCAATTTGCAGAACTATTCCATTCCATTAGGCAGCTAATTTCTTCTTGTCAAATACAGAATAAAAGTGGCCCCTCTCTGGGGGAAACTTCTTACTTGTAGTAATTAGCTATGAAGAACCAGGGAAGTTGCCCATACTTGGATAGTAGCCCATGCCTGACCCTCAAAGTGCATCAACCCATGGGCAAATGCAATTGAAGTGTCAGTTTCAATAGTTTCACACTACAGAAGGCTAAATGAAGTTATATATTTCATAATTAAATAACAAAATTACTTTAATTTTTGTTAGAGAATCATGAAAAGTTACCTTTGTGAAATCTATGTATATAAATCCTTTTTGTAGATCAATTATTCTAATAAGCTTTTAGAGACAGTATGAAGAGGTCTTGATTACTCTTAGTAGATAAGAGCCAGGAGAATGGAAATAATAAACAACATCAAGGAAATAATAAACAACATGAAGCCAACAGAATTCTGCAGACAAAATAAAATTGCTTCTCCTGCAATTGCTTCTCCCTCTGGATTGCACCTCAAAACACACCATTTATGTTTTTACTTCTTACCTAACAGCAGGTAACAAAATAGGTGGGAAAATAAAACACATGCACAGTTCGCTGGAGGAAATAAAACACTGTACTTGTCACTTAAAACTACTTCTCTATGCTTGCTTAGACACAGTGCAATTTTTAAGAAAAGAGGAAAAAAATATCTTCATCAAAGTTCATATGCTTTTCATTGCCTATTTTTACATAAAGATAACTCATTTCTGGATGAGATGGAGTTTGAGTTGATAATCCTTCAGTTTAGAGCAGGCAGTATTTTATGCTTTTATAACAATATATATTTTATTTTAAGGGCAAAGGGGGAAAATAATTGCAATGATTTAGTACATTATTTCAATTTAAATCAAGCCAAGTGTGATGTTTGTAATTCTAAAATGTCCAAGGTGTTATAAACTGATTTGGATGCGTATCAGTGACTTATGGGGAAGAAAGTATTGGGAGTGGTGGAAAGATTTGTTTTATTTTATTATCTTGTCCCTAAAGTATCTTCATTTTCCTACAATGTGAGCATTAAGCTGGCTGTAAGTTCCCTTAGGGTTGAACATAAGCTTTGCAAAGTTTAAATAGGAAAAGCTCAGTAAATCTCAGTTAAGAAAACAAAAGCACCTTCTAACTCTGTCCATATAATAGGAGGAAGGGTAATTTTTATACTCCTGCAGAGTCCCCTTTATTAAATTGCATAATTATCTTGAAAGTAAGCTGCTAACAGATGAATGCACACACCAAGAATTCCACAGAATACCTTCAAGAATGGCATATTTGGAAAACAGCAACCTTTTATTTTACATTTTCTGCAATGCCTACAAGTAATTTTGTTAACGTTTTAAAATTCATTTCATCAGTAGGGGGTTATGATCCCACAACATCAAATTAGCATAAGCACAACCCTGTTGCATACAGTCGAGGACAGAAAGGCCTTGTTAGGAATTTATGCCAGCAAGAAATAATTGTTTTGTCCTAGAGGGGAACAAATTCTCAAAGGCACACCCCAGTTTAGCAGAAAAAGTGGGGCTGCTTATGCTACTTGCCACTCTTACCTGAACTCTTAAGTTTTAGATATTGATAGAGATGGTTTTAAAAAGTGATACTGGTTTGGATATAAATATAATCATTGTTCCTTTATAAAACAAATTGTTTTGGTATTGTGAATGCTGAGAGAATAAAATTAAGTCCTGGTACATTTCATACTCCATGCAACTAAATTTTAGCTACATGAATATTATTTATTCTAAGCAACGCCTCAACTCTTTTTTTTTTTTGTGGATGATCTTTTTGTACTATGAATATGTATGTGTCTGCATCATGTAACTGTTGAAAACATCTTTGTCACCATTTTTTCCACCAACAGGCTTCTAGTAGGCAGTGAAAAAAGAAATATGCATTAAAAAATATCTCAGATTTCTAGACTGAATAATATGTCTTTTAAAAGTATTAAAATCATAATTTCTAGTCATGGAGTCTGGTCTTGTAGGGAGCTGGAACACGATTCCCAGGTTCTTGCCTGAAGTCTGAAAAGCAAGTGTCATGGGAAGACATATCCACTAGAACAGCAAGGAGAAGTACTTTCTAGACATGGCTGAAAATATGTTACATATAATAAAAATACAGCTGTATAGACATCTTTGTTTCAAGAGGAGACTTCAATCTACAAAAAGAATTTTAGACATATTCCTCCAAAAATAAATCCAGTATTCTCACATCAGATGAGTATCAGTTTCAGGTTACTTGCTTGGCTTTTGAGTTTTATCAGCATCAGTTGTGTGAATATATTTGGTTATCTATATTATATTGAATATTTCTACAATACAAAGAGTTTTTCTTATTTAAATCACGAAAATATAGAATTTTCCTTTTATGTGGGGAAAAATGTCAGTTCTTCATTTTCCTTGAAATAAAAACAAATTCCAACACAGTAGAACATGGAGAAAAACTGAAAAATCTTGCACCTTTCTTTCAGATGATAAACATTAGCAATTTGGAAATATGTTTTCATAAAGACGGACTGAAAGGTGAGGATATCAATGTGAAAAGTGACATGATCTGGAAAGGCAAAATATAAAACCTGATCTCTATATTTACTTTTTCTCATTTTAGATGTTTCAGTTTAAAGAAAGAATAGAAATTGCAATTGATTTCCTATAAATTTAAAACAGAGACTAGAAAATATCTTTTAAATTTATAAACATCAAACTTGTGGAACCAGTGACCACTGTATGTCACCTGAATAAAGGATCTTTGCCTTAATTAGTGGTACTAGAAATAAATATTGAAAAATTATAATGAAAAACTCATTTTCCAAATCATCAGTAAACAATTAAGTTCAGAAGGTTTTTCCTTCTGAGGTGGCATTTTTTTGTGTTTCTTTTCTTAATTTTGTTCAGGGTATTTTAGGGGGGCAGGGAGCGGAGATTGTTGTGTTTGGGGGATTTATTTGGTTGGTTGGTCTTGGGGCTTGGTTGATTGGTTGGGTTTGGGGTTTCTTCCCTTAGACTTTAAGAATAATCTTCTGTGAAAGTGATACCACTCATATTCTATTTTCCTGTGTCCTAATAACGATCAGTGTTGGAAAGCCTGCACAATAGTAAATGATCACTGATTTATATTCTTACTTTTTCCATTACTTTCAAAATCTGTCAGCACCAAATAGAAGCAAACACGAGGAGATTCCATCATATGTCCCTCCTTCAGACCTGTCCCATTGTCAAAAGTCATATATGCTCTAGTTAGGATTATGGCAAGGAGCAGCCTGACCTCCTTCATGGATGTGGATAGATGCCCTGACCTTCTCCCCAAACTTCTTTATTACATTTTGGGATTCTCTAGATGATACCTACCAAAAGAGGGAGTTTAGTGGCCAGTTTTAGTGGACAATGAGAGAAAAAGATGAACTAAACTGAGAACACTGCATTGTTCACCTGAATAAAAAGGGGGAAAAAGGTTTAGGTCCATGTTTCCTGCCTTGGTCCTTTTCAATTGATTAGTAAACCACACCCAGTGATAATTTTTTTATGCTTTGATTCTTGATTGTAGCCACAATTACGTATATTTTCTAATCCAGTACGTTTTTACCTGGTGTCTCCAAATAAAAACACCTACAATGGCCATTCATATCTTCTTTAAAGCTATGTGTATAAAACTTATTTTTCCCACAGCTTTTCTGTTGCTCATTCAAATAGTAAATGTTATAAAGATTGGATTTCCATTCTGGGTTCTTCTGATTTGTATAAAGAAAGGGTGGGCTTTTTCATAGATTTTTAAATGCAAAAAATGGCTTGTCTTTATGTTGATTCCTTCCCAGAAATTGGTGTAGAATAAATAATTCATTTAATTTTTCAGGCAGCTAAAAATCCGAGTGAATGATGTATTGTACTTGTCACTGAAGTTTTCCTCTCCAAAAATTTTGGAAAATGCTATTAATTAAATCATGAAGTAGGAAATAATCAATTTGTCTGATGAAAATTAATGGCCCTTGCAATTTAAAGCAAAGGTGGGAAAAGGAAAATGATGAGTCAAGGAAATGAACCAACAGCTTAAAACCTCTAACACATTTTCAGAGCCAAGTTCTTATTAATATTTTGAATAAAGTGATCAGTTTTATTAAAAGGTAGCTAGCTAAAGATGTTTGTGAAGATAACCTATGATTAAGTTATACAATATAAAATAAAAAGCTATTGGTTTTAGTCTCTATTTTGTTAGTGATCTCCTGAATAGATTTTGGGAGTCACCTCATGTGTACATTAGGTTTTCTACTCTTTAAAGGACGTAACATCCAGTGATATTAGTTTAGTTATTTAATTCTTTCAAAATTTCCAAAATGTTCTTTGGAGCAAGAGACAAAAAAAGCCCCAAAATATCATGCAAGTTTGACTTACAGCAGTGAGAAAGAAGGAGGATTTTTTTGAGATGAGTTAAATATTTGTGGCTAGTTAGAGGGTAGAAAAAGCTATTTTATATTAGAAATGCCAGATAGATGTAAATATTACCTGAATATAGTGTACTGACACTAAGAAACTAACCTGAGATTGTTCCCAAAATAAGTTCAATTTCAATTAAATGTCCCTAGACATTGAGCATGCTTGTGATATTTGAGTAAGAAGATATCAAAAAACTGCAAATTTGTCATGTTCCAGAATCATCTCGAGCTACAAAATTAACAAATTTAAATGACAGATTAACAGAAATTAAATGAAGATAGATGCCTCTTTTGATTTCAATTGTGGCATTACTGGAGAAATGGCTTCAGCAATATTTTGAGCACTTCAGAGAACCCTGATAATGATACACATTTTAAATATGCGACAGTTGTTCCAAAGCACCAGGATGCACAATATGATTCATGTTGGTAAATATTTATGGCAAATCATTCCTTTAGATCAAGGAGATTTTTTGATTGCTAAGGCTTAGTTAAAAAACATGATGAATGAATTACCAAAGTTTGTAAAAGTAGGTCCAAATATGATATTTTAAATATCAGTTTCAGAACTGTTGTTAGACTTCCAGTATGCCACTGAGCTCCCATGAGCATCATTAGGGTCTGGAGATAGCACACTTATAGTCAGGTATGCAGTGAACTTTAATAAATCCTTACGATCAATTTTTTAAAATTAGAATAAAAATCATCTATGTCTAATAAAAATCTTCTTGCTATTAGTAGCCTTTTGATATGCTGCTTTTTTATGGGTTAATTGACCTAGGATTTCTGGAAAACCATGTTTGGCAAATGAACTTTTAATATACATAGACTCATTTGTTAGTAAATGTTTTAGGCATTGGGATGCAATGGCATTATGATTGGTTCTAAAAGTCAGAGTCTCTTAGCATATGTTAATGATAAATTGATTGTGCGCATTTATGTAAAACAGACTTCTCAGTCCTTAAATGTTTGAGTATCTTGGTAAAAAAAAAAATTCTTATTAGTCCTGCAGGTGAGATTTGGGCGAATTCCTGGTTTCGCTAACAGGAAGAAAGATGAGAGAAGCTAATCTGCTGAAAAAGTAATGTGTGGTCTAGCAAAGGGAAAACGAAAGTGTCTTGTGCAGAGGAATGTAAGATGATTTATTTATACATCTTCAGATATAAATAGTGTGAATGATGAGTTTGCAAATTTTTTGCTTATTTGGCTGAGAGGTAGTAAAATTCTAAGACAAAAATAATTGTTATATCAAATTTACAATTTAAATTATTAAAAAAATTAAAATCATTCTAAAACTTAAAAACAGTGTATCATTTTCCAGTTTTGAAAAGAGTTAGAGAAAAATGTAAATATCATGGTAAATAACTTCAGAGAGTATTTTTAATGGACATACTTTAAATAATATCTTTAAATTAATAGAGAATGAGTGTGACAAATAATTTCTTTATAGTGGTCAATTTATTTTATATATATATATATAACCCTATGTTGTCCTTACTTTGGGAGTATCAGCAAAATGCTAGAAGCCTTCAGTTTTTATAAACTTGTCAGGAGTATAAAAGAGTGATTCCAATACTTTTGAAATAACTGGGAGTACCACTAGCATTTTTCACACGGAAAAGCCTGCTAATTAAGGAATAATCTGGAAGAAAAAACTTACTGCTGAATGTGATGCTGAGGAAGACTTAATTCACTGCAGTAACGTGCCATGTTCTGGATCAAAGTTTCAAGTACAGTTTTGCATTTTAATGTTTATGTATGTATTCTTCTAAGCTAACAAGTAAACATTCAAAATGAATAGCTTTATTTATCTTCTAGCAAATCTGTGACGGTCTTAGAACTATTTCTTGCTAAAAAGTGCCATGCTGTTCATACTCAGCTATCATTTCAGTAAACCATGCTGATGCCATGATACTTACTGTTTGTTTTTCTTAATCGTCTTAAATTAAAAAATAGAATGCATATATTTAAATGATGCAGCTTTGAAAATTTCATGTTTCAATACAATTATAAAATATTTAAATACCACCAGGATAATCATCATCAACATAATGGATTATAGAGGGTCATAGAGTGGTTTAAATTGGCAGGAATCTTAAAGGCCATCTAGCCCAAACTCTTCCCATGGACAAGTTCACCTTCTACTAGACAGGTTACTCAAAGCTTTATCCAACCTGGTTCTGAACACTTCCAGAGATGGGGTATCCACAACTTCTCCAGGCAACGTGTTTCAGTGCCCCACCACCCTCACAGTAAAGAATTTCTTCCATATATCTGATCCAAATCTACCCTCTCTCAGTTTAAAAGACTTCAGGTCTTTTAAAAAGCTTCTCCCCATCTTTCTTATGAGCCCCCTTTATGTACTGGCAGGCTTCAGTAAGCTCTGCTTTCTCTTCTCTAGGCTGAACAGCCCCAGCTGTCTCAGCCTTTCTTCATAAGAGAGAAGTTTCAGCCCTTCGGCTGTCTTTGAGGCCTGGCTCTGGAATCACTCCAACAGAAATATGTCCTTCCTGTGCTAAGAACCGCAGAATTGGATGCAGTACTCAAAGTGAAGTCTCACAAGAGCAGACAGAGGGGCAGAATCACCTCACCTGACTTGCTGGCCATGTTCCTTTTGATGTAGCCCAGGACACAGCTGGTTTCCAGGCAGTATCCCTATGTTCCTCTTGGGATATATGACCTTGGTTCCACTGCCTGCAAATTTCCTTCTTGCACTTCTTTGGGCCAAGAGGTCCTTACTTACACATGCTGGTCTTAGAAAAAATTGCTCTTGGAAACAAGTCCTTACAGAACTGCCAGCTCTGTCCTGATCCTTTATCCCTGAGTTTCCCAGGAAGTCTCATCCACTAATTCCTTAAGTAACTGAAAGTTCACTGCTAAAATTCACTGCTAAAATTTATTCATTGCCTGGCCTATATCCTGTGAGAGCACAAATTCCACTAGGTCATGAGAGCTGCAGCCCAGTCAACCACCAATCCTGACCCCCCTAATTATTTCATCTGTGTTGATAAACAGGTCCAGTAATGTTTCTCCTCTGGTCAGGCTTTCTATCTCTCAGATTAAGGCATTATCCCAGACAGAGTCCAGGAGACTCCTGGACTAATAGGTTTCTCTGCTTTTCAAGAAGGGGTTAGGGTGAATGAAGGCCCCCATCAGTATCAGACCCTGCAAGCACAGTGGTACCAACTCCTCCTCTTTGTAATCCACACTACATGTGGATTTCACACTACATAAAGACTACAGCTGGTCTATCAACCGTGTCACAGTTTTAGAGGAATAAGTCATAATTACTTTGAGACGTTTCATGGTTGTTTCTCTGTTGATTCCCAATATGTCAGCAACTCCTGAATTTTCTGGTACTCAAAGTTCCATCTCTTTCTCCATTAAATCCATATTAAAATTCTCCTTATAAGTCTGTCCAGTTTGGTGTAAAAGACCTCTTGCTCCAATTTGTCATGTGAATTCCATCAGCTCCCAACAAATCTGACTTCTCAAAGGTCAATCCATGATCATTGAAGTCAAAACCATTGAGTATGGCACCAGCCATGCATCCAAGCATTCACTAGTGTCTTGGGTTTTGTAACCAAAACAATGTTTATCCTATTCCATCTGTTGAAACCCAGCTGGGGAGGTGTTTTTTCTTTATCTGTTGTAACTCCAGGAGGGAGGGGGTGACTGCCTTTCTGATAACGAGCCAGCTGTTAAAACCGGGTGGGGCATTGTTTCTTATCTCTGTTCACTCTTCCACTACCTCCATGGGGATAGTCTCTGTTAATGGGCCATTAAAGCTCACCAATGACATGACACATTACATCATCTCACTGTGAGATCCTCTACCCAGGGAGGAGGAGCCAAACCATTTCCACCTAGATAAAAAGGAGCCACAAGTGTCACGAGATATCCAGTGTTCTCATGGAACTCCCAAAGGAAGACTGGACCCATCTCTGGACCCTTTTCTCTACATGACCATCACTACTTTCAACAGGACCACATCTGCCACTCCAGGAGGGCTTACTTTTGGACTGGTTCCAACACCCTGATCAGGTGTCAGGTTGTATTCTGACTCTGCCAGTGGTCTTTTGTATTATTGCATTTATTTTATTCTACTTCTTTTTTTTTTCTCTTCCTATTAAATTGTATTTCTGACTTGGAGTGTCTCACTGGTTTTGCTTTCAAACCACTACAACTAGTTTAATTATTCTCCGTCCTCTTGAACCGTCTTCCTCTGATTGTGACGCTAGAGAACACCTGTGCTCCAGCCATAAGGAGCTGAGTTATCGCTCAGTCTGGCACAGTGCATAATATCATTAATAAATCTGCCATTGAAATTCTCAAATATTGTGTTTCCTGTTGAGCTCCTCTAGTTATTTGATGTACTTACATCCTTGATGACTTTAGTATATTCACTGTGTTCTCATGAAATGTTCCTTGCAGAATACAACGTAGCTCTTCCCTCATTACCAAGAATTAGGAAAAGGCCTTTCATAAGCAAACTCTTAACAACTATTTTTTATGTAAAAACTTTCATAAAGAATACTTACTTATTACACATATTCAAAGGAGGCTCATGAAACCTGCAATAAAGACTCCAGCTGACTACTGCAAGTCTGGAATATGAGTTGCAGTAATTTTTATTGATCTAGCAAGTTGGTCATGGGAGTTAGTCCTGTGCAAAGTCATACTCCTTCTTTTAACACTCTTCCAGCATTTAATTTCGTGTTGTGCTTTCTGGAAACAAATGGGCCTTGATGGTTTGAGAACTGAACATGTCTGTATGATGCTGAAACAAAGAAGAAGCTCCAGACTGAGACCCTGGAGAGCTGATTTACCCATCACTTTCAACTAGCTAAGAGAAAGCTGTTGACAAAAAAAAAATATTTCAGTGAGGAAGAATTCACAAAACTGTCTATGAAATATGTTTTCTATTTTTTGGCAAGATATAGTACCTCGTCTCCTAGATGATAACATACATTTTTTACCAGGCTAGACACTCAAGAGTTTTTTTGTGCATAAGATGAATTTTAATAGCTCCCACAGGGAGACATTGAGGAAATTGTCACACCATGTTTGATCACTATCTCCATCTAGGTTTGACACTCTCAGAGGAAGGAGACATACTTGCTGCTTTAAAGAAAGATAAATTCTTCCTATTCTATTCCACATGATCATGTGTAATTATTATCAGACCTGTTTGCATAGGAGCTATTCTCTATGGCAACAAGGAGAATTTACATTTTAAACTGTAAGGTTAGATTCTGTCTTATTGGGGATACATTTTGCTAAGGCAGAAGTTAATAGTCATAAAACTGGTAATTCTGTTAAAAAAAAAAGCAAGTCCTTTTTATTTCCTTCAGTGTCCACTTATGGTTGTGAATCTTAAAATTTAACAGCAGACTGCATAGCGGAATACATGCATATCTAGGTCAACAAACAGAAGTAATTTTTTATTGATGAAAACAAAAGAAAAAAGAGCAGTTTATTTTGCTTTATTCTTTTTTCAAGTTCTCTAGCTTTAAATTGCAGGAAAGGAGTGTTCCTTTTTTTTTTTTTTCTGTAATACAAGAGATTTATACTATCTCATAAAATTTGTGCTGCAAAGCATAGCAGCCCTAACAGAACTGAGAGTGCTAGGAAGATCATTGAATGAGTCTTTATTTTTTTTCCCAGTTAGACAGAATCAAAATTATTTGACTTTAAAAGACAGAGGAACATATTAAAAAAACCAGGATATTCCTACTCATGCTTCATATGCAACTGGGAATGGAGACAAATTTCACAGAATATTCTGAATTGGAAGGGACCCTCAAGGATCATTGAGTCCAAGTCTTCAGTGAATGGACCATACAGTTCTTATTAAAAAAAAAAGTGTTAAAAGAGCAGGAAGATAACAGTCTCTTCAATTTAATTAAAACTCTTAAAGGTAAGCTCTAAGTTGCTTTCAGAAGTCTGGCAAGGATGAAAGCTTTTCATTTTCAGCCCTCAAATAAAGTGACTTCAGTTAATTGTAACTGTGGAAATTAAAAAATGTACCTAATTTAGACATCAAAACTGGGAAAAAAATTCGAGATCTCTCTACAGAGTTCTGCATAGTGGTGAAAGAACTCTGAGACCATCTGTCCTACAGAACTGTCAAAAGGGAAGAGCAACTTATATGCAAAGCATAAGGAAAGACTGACTTTATCAAGGAGTTTGTCCTAAACAACGTGAAACACTGTGCCCCAGTTGCCTTAATTACACTGCTGCATCTGAACACTAACTTCCCTGCATGTTGAAGGGCTCCTGCGGAGTTCTTCTGTAACTCCTTTCCTTAGAAGTTTAGCAGCTTTAAAAGATCCTGGCATTATCTCCGCTATGCCGCTAATGGCTGCCCTGGTTCCCATTGGCTCCAGTGACAGGTTGGGTAACTGGTGTTGCAGCCTCAGTGTAGCTGCTATCTGCAACTGCAGCCTTGATGAGGTGAGCCTGACTGCCCTGCACGACCAGGGCTCACTCGACACCCTTGGTACACCAGTGAGGTGAAAGATCAAACATGGGGGCTTGTCTGTAGGATGCTCTAACTCTCTGAAGGTAGAATTTGCTCTCAGGAGGCATTTTATCTGTGTGGATGTCTAAATCCCTTTTTCCCCTCTCATTTTCACGTGTTGCAATTATGAAGAATTCAATAAAGAAATAAGTGAGCCGGGAAGACACATATCATGCGGGTAGGACAGAGAAATCACAATGTAGACAATCGAAGCATCACTGAGCTTTGAAAGTACATTTATTTGCCTGCCAGGTAGATAAGATACACATCTGAGAGAACTCAAGAACAAAGTAATTCTTGTTTCTTCGGCTTCTGTTAACATGCTTTGGAAATTCAAACTAAGAAGATTTTGTTGTTGTTGTTGTTTGATTTTTTAACAAAGTTGAGCTGTTTCAGAGTTTTTCCAGAGCGAGATAATTGTTCCACTGGGATTAGAGGAATTTTAAGAACTGCTTAGCAACAGCCACCTAATGGCTTCAAGCTGTCTTCAACCACCTGTATAACCACTTATTTCGAAGGTGTTTCTGTTGAGTGCCAAAAGTCGAGTATCCAGCACGAGGCATAAGTGAGATTTGGGGGAAGTGAAATTCTGCACCAGACTCCAGGCAGACTGCCCTCCAGGCTCTAGGGAACTGTCGAAGGGCTTGGCACTTTTCTCTCAATCTGCACACATCATCAGAAATGGAAGGAAAAAAAAGAAACTGACAGACTTTGCTCCTTTGGTAAAGTCCAAACTGTCTGCATACCCTTCTTTTGATATGTCACTGAAAAAGAAATGATTATGAAATACAAAATAATCAGACAGTCTGATTTTTTTCACTCTTTGTATGTCTTTTGAGAGTATTTTCTCTATTACCTTTAATTGTCACAAGAAATATCATGTAAATGCTAACTACTTGCAAACAAAAAATAAAATTGACCACTGAAAAGTATAGTGAACTGAGAAGATCACCTACTTTACATGTTAATAAACAAAGCAACAATTCTCTGTGCCATAAGTTTGTTGCCTGATGAGCCGTCACTTAGGACATTCAAAAATCTGACAGGTTATTTTTATACAAGTTGCATTAATGTAATTAGAATATACAAGGGGTTTTAGCACTTGAGCTTCCTGACAAATGGGCTTATAATAGGAACTGGTCAGTTTATCTCCTTTTCTGCCAAGTACTCACCTTCAGTGAAAGCTTTGCATTGCATTTTAATTTGTCTTAAATTTATTCATAGCTAGATTAGCAGTTTCTAACAATCATTTGTTTTGCCTTTTTGCTTTCAGCCATCTCTTCTTTTTATACCACCTGCTGTATTTGCCTTCCGTTCAGAGCATGCTTTTGACAGTTACTAATAATGCAGATTAAATTTACTTACTATGACAGGCAAAACACTGTGTAAAACCAAAACAGGAGAATCCCATATTCCTTTTCTCAGTTTAAGCAGCAGCTTAAAAGGCCAAAACAATTTTTTTAAGAACATAAATTAATTGGGTGTCTTATATGACTTAAATATTGACAGTATGAAAAGCAGAGTGTGGTGGTGTAATATTGCAAGGTTTTAACAGGCATATATACATCTCAAGAACAAAATCTATCTACAGGTCAATTTTGATTGAAGCTCATTAGCATTTGGTACTAATCAATATAGAAATATTTTTATGGAATGAAAATTAGCTTGATTCAGACATCTTATTAGCCTATTTTTTACTATTTATTTCTCATCTCTAAAATATCTGTCATTTCTTCTCCTTCATGATTAAAAAAAAAAAGCTAGAAGAAAATTATTTACAGATATCACCTTTTAGATATGGTGATCAAGTCCAGATAGAAGCTGTGTTTATTATGCATCTAAGATGTGTGGTTAGATAATGGCAGAAGCAGCGAGTGTATGATACGACTGCCCCTTGCACCAGTGGATCACTGACCTACAGCATCCTCCACATGGCAGCCTGGCAAAACTCCTGAATTGCAGTAGTCTATACCTTTTCCATGTATGTAACTTGGAAGACGCATGAATTGCAGTGATTACACAGAAAAAGCTATAGTGCCTCACACTGCATTATAATTGAATTGTTCCATAATTGGCATTGTTAACGGAAAAAGATTGGGTTGTTGGTTTTTTTGTTTAAATCTAGGTCAAGATAGAATAAGCATGTTAGATACAATTTAGCCCCCAGATGCAAATATAAGGACCCTTTTAAATGGAAATAGGAATAATTTAGAACATTAGAGAAGAAAAGATGACCTCCAAAAAAAGGAATTTTTGTAGAGACATAAAATGTATCTTATACAATATGTATATAACTGTGATTCATAGGTAGTCAACTGTGCAGAATTCCAAATTAGATGGAAATTCACTGACTGATATATTTTTAAAAAAGCAAAAAATTAAGTGAATATAAAATTGAAGCTGTTTAGAAATGTTATTTCTCTTTCCAGCTGGGGCCTCTTCCAAAGATTTTCATTAGACCTACAGATTGCAATGCAAAATGTTCTGCTGTAAAAAGGGGAAGAGGACTTTTTTCGTGGTGTCTACATTAGACACCTAATTTGGGAGACAGTTAATTGCCTAGGCTCATTATATATCCAAAGAATAAAAGTAAGCATCTCCAAAGGGCACCTCAGAGCATCTCAATTAGGAGGAATCTACCTCCATTTATTATACAGAGAACCGAGACTTTAGTTTTATGGATCAGTGTTCTTAACCTGTGCAGGGACTGTGAATCTTACATTGAGTAACCAGACATTTTAAGGAGGCAGATTTCCAGGAAACTGGTTATTTGTCACCTGCTGCAAAGAAATATGCAGGTTTCTCTCCAGCTGTCATTAACAGAGACTTCAGCCAACACCAAGTAGCTCATTTAATGCATCTTGGTGAAGGAACAATAAAATCATCCAGACTTGAATGGTAGCAAGATGGGAGTTTGCTGTCTATAACTGAGGACAACAGTGCAAAATGCATGGAGGCACAGTCAGTAGAGAACAGGGAATGCTAGCAGGGAAAAGGAAGCTGCAATAAGAGGGACAAAAGCAAAGTCTAGGGTGAAGGAAGCAAAGCAGCAGCAATGACTAAATGTTTTGGTTACTTCCACAGAACTTTCAGAGTTTGTGAAGGAGAAATACTAGGAGCATCTGCTGCAGTAGGCTACAGTGAGTGGGTTTTGGATCTCAGAAGCTGCCACAAAACAGACAAAAAAAGAAAAGTGCTGGGAAAGAGCATCCACAACAGAGCTCTGCAATAGCAACCTCCCATCATTAAAACAACTTGTATGATGCAGTAGTGGGTGTTACAAGATTACAAAATTCTGACTTAAAAGAAATGGCAAAATGATCATGGCTGCATCTGCTAGTAATAGAGTAAAACTCAGTAACTGTGTTCTGGTACATAATTCTAGATTAAAAACTCATTATTACATACCTGAAATAGCTACATGTACTCAATCAGAAGCATTTCCAATAGGAAGATAGAAAAGGAAACCATCAGCAATAAATTAATACATATGAGAAAATATTTCAGGAAATACTGAACTTCATATAAAAAAATAGAGACACCTCAGGAATGATAAAGGAAGTGCTGAATCTGACATATTTAGTGATGACATATCTTAAAAATGGTAGAAATACTTTCTGATAACATAGGTGGGAGTGACAGAGATGCAGAACAGAAATTGGGAAATAAAAGCACAAAAGAGAAAAAGAAATGTACCTCCTGAAGCAAACAGATCTGTGAATCTAGGCCTAAGCAATTAAGAAAACACAGATTACTGTATATTTAGATAATTAAAACTCATTTGAACTTGATACCAGGTGACAAAACTTTCTATCACAGTAGCTTGGTCAATGTGGATAGATCATCCTATTGAATAGCATTTTTCCATGGCATCAATGCGGGTAAAAGATTGAAAGAAAACTGAGTCCCTTGTGTCAAATGAACTGATATAAATGCATATGCAACCCACACCAGGATGCATTCTCATAATCTGTACTCTATATGCATTCAAAATAAGTTCTGCCTTCTCAAATCATAGGATGATTAACTATTGAGAGGTGATACTAAAGCAGAACTGTGCCTTAAAACTTGACTGTCTACACTGAGAATCACAACAGAAATTGGGCACAGGACAAAACAGGGAGTCCAAGACTACTGAATTTAGCACTTGAGATATTCTGCTAGTTCATATGCATCTTGAAGATATATATGAAAAAGAAATTAATCTATTATGTCAAAGTGCATATGTCCACTGTCACTGAGTTTTGATCACTTGTTAAACTACACTAGTCACTTTATCTAGCTTTGGTCGCAACTATTGGGTATAGAGCTTTTCTAAAAATTACTGCTTCATTGCAAACCCTTTTTGTGTCTGTGATTTTATATCTAACTTACTCACTGACCCAGACATTTCAGAGACTCTCATTTTTCTCCTAACTAGCCTCAGTATTACCAACAGTTTTTGTCATAATGATTTGGTACTATGTGACATTTCCAAATAATTCTGTTTAACATGCAGTAGATGAGGACCTGTGCTCTATTGGGGTCATGTTTTGTCACCCAAAGTCTTCAAGTCTTTAAGTTGAAAGCAGTATCATCAAACTCATTGTTTTAATTTAAAACTGATTCATAGCCAGGGAATTAAATACAGTCTTTAAAAAGCCAAGACATCATTTGGCCTTCTGGATCTCTGAAGTCAGAGAAAAAAGATGACAATTAGGCAAAGAATAGACATGATAGAGATGTTAGTAGAGCATCATAATTATTAATATTTTTGAAAGGAAGTCCAAACATGAAAGAAATCAGAGAAGAAATGTGCAACACAGCTAGCTTTTATCTTTTATTTGCTATGAGAAACAGCCCCCAGAAAGAACTTCGAAAGATTCAGGCACAATAATAGTATGTTATTAATAAAAAATACAACAGCAAGATGAAGGAAAAATCAAGGGACTAAGAAAGATACATGAAAAAGAAGAAACAAAGGAGACAGAGAATGAAGCAAAGAAAAATAATTCATTGCAAAATTTCATTCCTATCCTTTTATTTTCCCCCATCCATCTTCCTTTGTTCTTTCTTTGTGATATTTTGAGATATGAAGATTGAGTTCCTCCTTCTAAACATTGACTAGCATGCTGTGATTGACATGTCATCTGACAAATGTTTTGCAAAAAATTGAGCTATATATCATGTATAAATTGTTCTGCAGTTGTCTTCATAAAATTGCTATGTTGCAGTTAAAATTTTTTGAGAAGCTGCTCGCAATGGTAACATCAGTCCACAGATAAGAACTGAAATGTTTTTATTTCAGACTGGTTGACTCATCTTTCATAATTCTATGAACAAATCATTTGCAGTTGGGTTGTAATAGACTCTGGTGTCATTTTTATTTTCCTTAATACCTTTCTTAGTCCCAGGGAAACATATTAGATAACATCAATTCCAAACAGAGCCAGTTTTATCTCCAGTATTATTAACTGCACTGAGTTCACAGTAGTGTTCCATTTTTAAAAAAAGACCAACCAGTAACAAAAATAAAAAAACAAGAAGACAAAGCCCCCACTTAATAGCACTGAAGTTAAGAGTTTAGCCTTTAAAAACACACATCAGATTCATCATCCTCAAGAAACCAACTTTCTTATACACTTCTGTTTTATTGTTAAGTAAGTCATGGAGTCACAGAATCACAGAATTGTTTAGGTTGGAAAAGACCCCTAAGATTATTGAGTCCATCCATTAATGCAGCACTGCCAAGACCATCAGTAAAGATGTGGCACTTCTGTCCCCAAGTGCCTACGCATCTATACATCTTTTAAATACCTCCAGGGATGGTGATCCAACCATTGCCCTGAGCACCTGCTCCAGTGCTTGATGAAAGGGAAGAAATATTTTTTTCATATCCAACCTAAATCTCCCACTGCAACCTCAGGCCATTTGTTTTCATCACATTTTACCTGGCAAAATAGATAAGAAAAGCCTATTTTACATTATATTGACCACCTCAAGATCCCAAATGCAGAAATTCACCTTTTCACTTGCCACAGTCTCGATTTCCCCATACAAGTTTAGCACCACATCACCACTTTCAAACAGATAAAGAAAGGAAATATGAAGCTGGAACTACAATTTGTCCAGAATTTTCCCCTAAATAAAAAGACACTGAAAATCTATGACAGCTTTCAATTTTAATGGATGTACAGATTGTAAAAGGATGCTCTAAAGCTGCTCAGAGATCATGTGGTCTCTGAAATGCTTGAAAAAAAAACCCTTTAACTCAAAATAGGAAAGATCAGTGACACTGACACAATGAATTTAAAGTCACACGAAGATGTAGCCTAGACATCTAACCCTTCTTGAATTAGACAGCCAGAACAGAGGATTTTTTCTATTTTATTTTCTCAAGTACCTTAACATTTTTTTGCCTATTGAGATCATGCCTTTTGGAAAGCATGTGTGGTAACACAAGGAAAGCCTCTTACTTGTGCTGGTATATGAAACTTGGGGTTAAAAAGGTAAAAATCAAATCTGGAATATAGAGGAAACATTAGTTAGCTTACATAACTCATGTTATACTCAAAATAAGCTAGAATCACACAATGCTTATTTTGCTTTTTTCTCTAGGTAAATATACTGTATATTCATTTCTGACTATGAAAATTTAAACATCTTGAAAAATTATATTCTTTGAAAAAAAGAGCTTTATTATTCTTTCTCTTTTTCCCCTTTGTTTTTGAGTACAGAATTCCTTATCTGAAAGTTCCCAACAGGGAATGAAGATAGAACTCATAGAAGTCTAACTGTCTGAATGCCATCAGGATAAAAAGAAGCAAAATATGTCATTATTTCCTAATTATAGTTGTATGTATACAGGTATCAGATGTCTTAAGTCTTACCCTCCATTAAATAGAATTATGTGGCACAAGAAAATTTTTAGCATCGAAAGAATCTTTGAACTGCAGTCACATGGTTGCAAATATTATGTCAACACAGACAGGCACTAGCAGCAACTTTAAAGTATTCTGTTTCCCATTATACTTGAAATTTTCTTTAATTTTTTTTTCTAACAGGTATTTAATTTATATTAGTTGTGGGTTGGGCACTTTTGACTGATTTTTGATGTATTCTTTAAATGTGTTTCTCTTTATAGTAGTGTATATTTACAGTAGTTTATAATTCTTGAAATATTATTAGCCAGATACCAAGATTAAATTTTGGAAGAATCAAAATGTTCCTCAAAATTGCCACATAAAGTCATAAAAATCACACGATATGCTGAATTGGAAAGGACACATCAGGATCTTCAAGTCCAACTTCTGGCCCTGCTCAGGACACCTCAAGAGTCACAACATGTACCTGAGAGAGGTCTCCAAACATTTCTTGAGCTCTGGCAAGCTTAGTGCTCTGAAGTCAGATGTGAACTTTGCAACCAGTTGCATTTTCTGTAAGTTTGAGCTTTAACTTTACATATGAACCCTACCACACTTCGGGTTATTCATAATATGCATTCAGATTTGCTATTCCCGTCTTTTCTTCTCTGGTGTAGTCTTGGAAAAGAAGAGGTGATCGTATTGAAGTGCTGCAATCTAACCCTTGCAGTCTGAGTGCCCCATTGTGGATAACAATAACAGTTCGTAAGGGGGTTCTTTTTGCTCTTCAGAACCTTTTTGATTAGGCTGAAATTGCTAGTGTATAATTTAGCTATGGTGAATGGTGAAGAGAGTATCTTTTGAAAATGAAAGAGAAAAACACTGATTTTCACAGAAGTGTATTAAGGATTTAAGCATACATACTTAGATTCTGATTTTGAAGAACATTGATTGTTTTCTTCTTTTGTTGAGCACACTCAGCTTCTAGTAAAATTCAGCTGAGTCTGCAGATTGCAGCAGATAAAGGTGATTTTTGACAGGTTTTCTTTTAAGAAAATCTGGCAAATATAAACAGGATAGGGTCATAAACAAAGTAATGATTCTTTTGATTCCACAGCTCTCTAAAATGAATAATGCTGAAAAATATTTTCAGATTGCCAAGATTAAATAAAAATGTGATTTATTAAGAGATTACAACAAAGATTGATTTCTTTTGTTCTCAAAAGAAAAAAAGTTCAAATGAAGCACAGGACCTAAAAGTTTTAATTATTAAATTTTATGCAAAGTTATGTTCCTGTAAAAATTTATGCACTATTTTGGAGATCCTTTCTGGGACAGAGACAGCATAAAAAACCACTGCAAAACTGAACTCCATATTTCTAGATATTTTCTGAAAGTATAGCAGTTGAGTACTTTACACAGGAAAGAGACAGTGAAAAGGGATGTTATTTCCTTCTAGAGCCCTCTGAGAAATGTCTCTGAAATTGTGGCTCAGCATAAACACATAAAGAGGACATAAAACCTTAAAATTTTAATAAATGAGCTATTCATTTGATTACTGATGATGGATTGACATTGATTTCCTTTCTAATTTGTATGACACCACCCCAAAGTTATAAAGGGGAACAGCCTTTTGTTCCAAGGATCAAAATTCACTCCCTGTGCTGCTGCTTTTAAAGAGCGGTTGAAGCTGTCAGCTGCAATTGGCAAAAGAGAAAACAAATAATGAGTCCTTAAATTGGGTATGATTCACTGCTATGGGAGACTTGAAATGCTACAGGGTATATGTCCCAGTAGTTAAAGCCTTAAACAGGGCTTCACAATGTTGTCTGTATTCCTAAAAGTCAGTTTTTGCAGCACAATTTTGAAGTGATACAATGCAAAACGACTATTCTTTACAAGGAGTGGCTTTGCAAACATCTCATTGCACCTGCATTAATCAGATATGAGACAACAGTCATAGTCATAGAATGGTTTGGGTTGGAAGGAACCTTAAAGACCACCTAGATCCAGCCCCTCTGCCATGGGCAGAGATACCTTTCACTAGACCCCATTGCTTGGTGAACTACATCACAATGACACAATGTGATGATATGTGATCAGTGGGCAAATGTCAGGAGGCATTTACAATTCCCACATCTGGTGATGCTGAATCTCGGGGAATACAGCTGCATTCCCACAAAGTCAAAGTCTAAACCCTGACACTGGGCTAGAGTCTTTTAGCTAGCTCCGCCTCCACGGCACAGCTTCGTGAGTGAGACACGTCTACCAAGCGGGCAATGAGACACGGCTTAGAGCGTCTTGCTCTATGGCACAAAGGTCTTTGGATCGGTGCAGGCTGGGGACAAGGAGTGAGAGGGAGGTCTTCTGTTTGTGATCCAGAAGGGCTTATTCTCCTGAACACTCAGCAACAGAAAGAACACAGAATACAGTCTGCAGCAGCTTCTAAACGGGGGAGGTCCCAGGGGTGGGTTCCAAATTCTACCCAATAGAGAGAGGATGTGGGAGGAGAACGAGGACGAGTTTCACACTTCAGGAATCAATGGGAAAACAGTGGGAGGAGAACAGCTCACATGGGCCAATAGGGTGTTGAGGATTAGGGGAATACCGGGACAGCTTTAGACAGGGGTTGGCCCAAGGGAACGATTGATTTAGAACATTCAGGAAAAAGGGGTTGGGTTAGGTGCTACTGACAGCTCAGGGGGTGGAAACAACTTTCGGGACAAAACCATTAATTCAGGGAAACGGGGGGATACAGAATAGTCCATTAACAATGGAACTTAAACAAACTACAACTAAACCCCAGAGACTGAGAGTCATATTATGGTGGTGCTCCTATGTACAGTGTTGCCTCATGAGGCCCTTGACTGCTTTATGCAACACTTCAGCTTACATGGGTGTTCAGATACATGGGAAATAAGTACAACAACTGCAATTTTACATAAACATGAAGGCCACCTAAAAAGTATTTTAATCGAAGGAGAAGAGAACGCTTGGAAGAGGTAGCCCTAAAGTTTTTATGTGAAGGTGGCAGGCATTCTTTCATGTAAAATAAATATCTTTCTTAAGGACAGTTTTGATTGCTCTGTGGCACCAAAATCTGCTGACTAAAAAAACTAATGAAAAAATCAAAATAATGAAAAAAGCAGCTTATCTATCATTATTTGTATAGTGAGAGTAAGGTGCAATCTTTGTGATTTGCAGCACAAAAACTTTCCTGACTATTGTCCTATTTGTCTTTTTGAAAAAAGCAAAACTATTAGACTAGGAGATTTAGAGCAGAGGTCTTAAAAATGCATCTAAAAGCTTATGTAGCAAAAAAGTTAAGAACATCTTTTAAAGTTATTAAAAACTTCATTTGAATAGCTAGGAGCTTCTTTCCAAGCTTGTTAAAAGACATTCAGAATTTGTGCCTTTGTTCCCACCAAGCCTTGAAGGCTTAGAATTTAATTTAAAATACTAAAGTTTTATTTTCTCAAGCTCAGAGGCTCCTTAAAGCCTAAGTAATTCATAGGACAATCAAATTCCCTTGTATATGACGTGACATAATTACTTTTAACAAAATTTAAAATGATGCCATGAACTTTACTAAGTCTTCTGGCCTTCATAAACTCTTGCAGTAATTATCTGTCCCAGAAAAAGGCTTTTGGAGACATGAATTGGTTATAAATCACTAAAAGCATTCTTGTCGTACTTTTTAATTAGCTGATTTGCTTCACTTATTAAAAGATAACTTTTCTTTTTGGCTCCTGTCTGTCTGAAATAAGTTTGATTAGACAAAGACATCTTGACACCTAAGAAGAGTTGTTTTTTGTAAATTTAATGTAAAATAATTGCTCTTTGACATCACAGATTAATACGTAGTGTCAGTTGTGCCAGAAAAAATACCCAGAAAACCAAACCCAAACCTCAAAAGGTTTCACTACCTTCACTACAGATTTTATACACAGCCTGTTTTGATTCTGGATTGCATTGTAGGTTCAAGAGGTTTAGACATCCTTTGTTGACATGTCAGTGTATGTAAACCCGAGTTTATTAAAAATCTTCCTACTTAATACTGACATTACCAGCTAACGTTAACTTTGCTGTTAAAAAGGTGTTTATGTGAAATCCAGAGTAAATGTGACACTAATAAAACCTGCACTGTAATATACTGAATCTTTTAAGTCTGTTGTTTGTAAAGCAAAACTATCATTAGGATACAGCAAGGATGTGTGCTTCATGCTGAAGATTTTTTATGATGATACATCAAAGAAACTGCCTGATAAATCTGATTCTTAGATGATAACTGTGGAAATCTTGCCAAAGTCTTGCATTATTTGGTACACTTTGACTAGATAATAATGTGATATGAAATTTAAAACTACTCAGTAGGTGATGTAACTGGGTCTTTTCTGTTTATTGAATAAAAAAATACTTTATATTAGGAAATAGCTACTTTTCATTGTCGTTAATTTAACCAGCTCAGTTTTATATAGGAAGAATGTTTTGAGAGGCAATGTTTTCCTAAATTCTGTTGGTTCAATAGTTAAGGTACCCCCCGGACTGGGTTAGGAAAGCCTTCTGAATATATTCCTGGAGGCAAGGACATCTGAGATAAAGTATACCACAAATAAAGAGGTTTTGGTAAAATGTTTGGAGCCAGTATTGTATGATATATTTCATATTAATAGTCAATCCATGCTAATGTAGAAGTCACTGGGGAGAGCTTAAGAAACAATAGCAGTAGAAAATGTGAAACAAATGTAAAGGCTGATTTTTTTTTTTTTGACAGCTTTAGTATCATTTCTTTAATATAATTTCATTTTCCTGATATTTTGTAGGAAGAAAATGGAGGATGCTTAGGAAACTGAGAATGTTTTTTCTTATCTTCCTGTGACTGCATACAATAACTGTAGCAATCCCTGATACATGTTCAGAAATACAAAGACCAATTACAGACTCAAAACTGATGGTGTGAATTATGGTTGTCTCTCCAGGAGAGAAACAGTGCATTCCTGTTCCTCTTCAAAAGTGGTGGCTCAGCTGAGGTAATGTAGGTTTGTATTACAAGAATCCCTTTCTTAATGGTACTGTTTTACTCTTTCTGTATAAATTTCATTGCTGTAGTAGCTCATATTTATCTATCAAACATGGAATTTATGTTACTCATATACTTGGGATGTGATTGGAAACAACTGCAAACTCACAAAGGCATTCACCTTCTAGTTCTCTCAAATAAATTTATGTGCTGCTACATGTATTTTAGTTCTCTGCATATTTTAGAATAGAAAACGGAATTTGGACTCTGAATGACTGTGTTATATTTTCAAATTTATTTTTCTTTCTCCATATCCTCTTCTTGGCCCAAAATTCTGTAAACACCTGTCCACCAAGTGGCAAAGTTTCAACAGGAAAAGCAGCAATACCATCCTTCTGATGGCATCCTAATTTGCCCACCATTATTTATATTAATATTAAAAAATACTTATATTCTCATGTAAAGAAAAAATCAATCAAGCATTCTCTGGAGGGTTAAAGGCTGTGGAAAAAGATGTCTCTTATCAATCCAGAATTAATATTCAGAGCTCTGGAGAAGCTGAGATAGCAGGGAAAGTTTTTTGCCTGTCTACCTGAGGCAATCAATAGCCTTCTCACTCTGTTAAACTATAAGCTGGTGCTGGTGGTGTGTGATGAGATCAGGCATGCAGCCCTTGGGTGCAGATTCTGCTCTGAGAAGAGGCTGTCCAGGAGCACCACCAGCATGCCCAGCTTCCCCATCTGATGATGTGATATGTGCTGTAGATTCTCTGCATTCTGTCATCTTTCCCTGATGTTTCCCAATTATACCAGATTTTCAGTGTAGCCAGAAATGTAGGACTGTTCATGCATTGCTTTGATGAGGATTGCACAGAGCGTGTTTTCTCCAATTTAGATAGGATGGAGTTGGGTGTGAATTTCAGCAAATTTTCTGTGACCTTAATCACTAAGTTTATTTTATTATTAGAAATTAGGAAAGAAAGGAAGAAAGAGGGATAATTAGATTTCTCCCTGCTTCAGGCTCCATCAAAGATACATTAAAAATCAAGCTACAAAGAGATATCTAACAGTACTTTTTAAAGATAGAAAACTAGTTAAACAAAATGGATAAATACTTCTAACTTTTCCTAGCAGATAAAGCCCACACTGAGTACTTTGAATTAATGCAAGAATGTTTTACATAAAAAATGAAACATAATATGAAGATCTAAGAATAAGTTACTGTGCTTATCTATGTAAATTGCTTAACATCTTTCCTCTTTTGTACAAGACTTTAAAAAAATTCTGATTTCACTGTATCTTCTTTTCTGTCACTTCCATCCTTTTTGTGCCTTTTATTTACACTTTCCTGACCTACAAATAATAGTAAATGCATCCAGCAGTCACAGACCAGTTCCTCTCCTATAAAGAACTTATAGAGTCCATTAACCTATAGAGAAGTTGGCCATGCAGCAGTCACTCATCCAAGTGAATCTTCTTTGTAATTATGTGTGTTGCAATTATAATTAGTTGATCACAGCAAAATGCTAATTCAGAGGAACTGTTTGATGGAACTAGTTTTTTTCCAGTCTTGGACTCTTTGAAACAGAGGTATCATACAGTTTCATGGCATTTATGTCTTTTCTTTCTACCATTAGGAAACAACCTCATCAGTTTAGATCAGGTTTTAATCATAATCATGAAGACACTCAAGGCCATGTGCAATTGGCTGCACTCCCTATACCTGAGGGGATACAGCTGAAGGACCTGCTGAAGCACAGGGATTGTCACATCTCATTGTTTGGATGTGATTGACTGATGCAGTACCACATAATGCTTTAAAGAAAAACTTTCCAAAAACATGTTTTTCCTTAAGCAAATACATTAATTTTTTAAAAGATTATGTTAAGCTTTCTTTTCCTTTTTGTCTTGTTTAGGGAAAGAGAAAATAACAGATAAAGATGCATCTATTCTGCATAAGAATTTTGATGTAAGGAAATAACCAAGCATTAAGAATATCCATCATTCGCAGTAATGATGCTTTCTGTACTCATTTTGCAATTTATTCCAAAGAAAGAGAGGCTCTCATTCAGATCCTAGACACATTTTTCACTGTGCTTAACTGTTAGATTTGAAGAGGCTGCAAAGAAGTTATGATTAGTATCAGGTACAAGTAGTACTGCTGATTTCTGAAATAGTCTATGTGATTGTATTATTCTGTGATTCACTCTAGTTTTGGTGGGAGACTGTAACTCGTATATGAGCTTTATGCTTAACCTTTGAGATGAGTCTACTAATACCTCCTCATTCTTACACTTAATATAGTTTGCCCTGGAATAAAAAAAAAAAACAATAAGATTTCACTATTTAGGGTGCTCTGGCAAGCCACTTAACAGAAACCAGTCCCTGGGGTGGAGGGAGTATTTAAAAAAATGTGGGAACTTGTGCCATAAATTTTTATCTTACATCTTAGCTTGGATTTTGTCTCCTCTTGTCTAACTTCAAGAAAAGATTTCAGTGAATGCCCAAACTGGGGGAAAAACTCCAAAGTTTTCACTGAAGGAAATTCTGAAGGTCCATTTTTTGCTTTATACCTGTTTAAGATATTATTTTACTCTCATGCTGTATCAGAATAGAAAACTCTAGAAAAAATAAGGAATTTATAATAGTGCATGTTTAAAAGTGACAATTATCATCTTTAATAGTGGTCAATAATAATTTTTTCTTTGAAGACTAACCTAAATTCCAAAATATTCAGTTGCAGTCATTCTGATCAACAGTTCTACTGTTTTAATCATTATTCTGACGAGCTAAGAACTGGAGTGTGCATCAAAGTGGAAGATTTAACTACATGTAACATTGTCACATTTGCAACATTTGCATGTTTTAAACTAAGATAAATTTTAATCTATATCATAGAACCATAAAATCACAGAATGGCTTGGGTTGAAAAGGTACCTTAAATAGGTAGTTTCAAGCTCCTTCCAATGGAAAGGGTTACCTTTCACTTGACCAGGTTGCTCAGAGCCCCATCCAACCTGGTCTTGAACACTTCCAGGGATGAGCCATCCACAACTTCTCCAGGCAACATTTCCAGTGCCCAACCACCCTGAAACCAAAGAATTTTCCCCTAATATCTAATCTACATACCCTCTCTTTCAGTTTGAATCCATTCCCTTTGTCCTGTCACTACATGTCCTTGCAAACAGTATCCCACCATATTCTTGTAGGAGACTCAAGTGCTGGAAGGCCAAAGCCTTCTCTTTTTCAGCTGCACAATCCCAATTCTTCTAAAGATAACATGAAGAAAATGAAAAAAAATTACACTATTGAGTATGGGTATCCAAATTTGATTACAAATTTCCAGTTTCCATCTCTCATTGGGTCTGGCCAAGA
The DNA here is from genome assembly GCA_024734555.1 of Trochalopteron elliotii. NCBI lineage: Eukaryota > Metazoa > Chordata > Aves > Passeriformes > Leiothrichidae > Trochalopteron > Trochalopteron elliotii. Next base: position 5,659,428 of record JANPWX010000043.1, on the reverse strand, counting down.
TTTTTCAGTTGTATAATAGCATAAGTAAAGGGAAGACATGACCTATATTATCATGTTCTTCAGAGACCTCATAGCAAAGAAGGTAGAAAAATGTTAATAACTCTTTTCCTTGCAAAATTTATGTCTTACAAGGAAGATTTCATTTTGTTTTCTCTTGCTATCTCACAAAAACAAAGGCTCATGCACATTTTAAAACCTATAATGCATTTGCTATTTAAAATGCAGTCATTATAATGAGAACATATCACAGATGGCAGATAGTAAAAGGGACAGTTTTGCAAAAGTATATCTCTGAACTACATTTATGCAAACTGACAAATAAACACAGTCACAAGGTCAGTTTGTATATTCCCTGTTCACATTTATGAACACTCACAGACAAGGGAAGCACCATTACAGTCAGTGAGATAATTCTTCTGGATAGCTCTCAGCATCTGCCAAATGTTAATCACCTGCTAGAAATCATTTTATAAATTATTTGACAAAGAGACAACAAGAATTACAAAAGTACAAAATTTACAGTAAATAATTTTATCAGTCTCACTTCTCGGGAAGTGGTATTTTAATAAAAATGAAACAGAGTTACTGCTGGGATAAATAAATAATAACAAAGGTCAAAAGGGCACATTTGAAGGAGGATGTAAATCCACATATCATAATGAACCAATTGGTCTGTCACTGAATAGTGTCCATCTAAGCAAGCTCATTGATACTGGAGGAAACTGCTCTTGTCATAGGCTAATCACATTTTTATCAGAGTGTGCAAGAAACCCTTGAAATGATCTTCTCTTTTTCTGCATCTCTATACCCTCACAGAATCACAGAATGATTGGAGTTGGAAGAGGCCTCTGTAGATCACATAATCCCCCACTCTCCCTCCAGCAGGTTCACCTAGAATGGGGTGTCCAGGATCACATCCAGGCAGGTTTCAAATATCTCCAAAGAAGGAGATTCTACAACCTCTCTGGGCACCCTGTTCCAGTGCTCTGGAATGCTCACGTTAAAGAAGATTTTTGTCATATTCTGATGGAACTTCCTGTGTGTCAGTTTGAACCTACATTGCTTGCTCCTTGTCCTGTCACTGGGCACCACTGGAAAGAGCCTGGCTCCATCTTCTTGACACCTGCCTTTAGGATATTTATATGAAATTATGAGATCCCCTCTTGGTCATCATGTCACAAGAAAAATAGGCCCAACTCTCTCAGCCCATTGTCTTCCCATAACAGTAAATAGAGATTATACTTTTGGATTGAAATATCTGCCTCTTAAAGAGCATGAATATATACATCTTCACTCTGTCAACAAAAACTCTTAAAATTTGCAAAAAAGTGTCTTCGGAAAGTCATATAAACAAAAGTAATGTAATATTTTAATATGTTCACCTTTCAAACCAAATTTTCCAGGTTTTTTCCCACACTTTCTGTACTTGATTAAATTGCAAATTTTATATAAATATATATATATTGTTTTCTGAGAGTGATAGTTTGAAGTCGTGACAACTGACCAATATCTGAAGTTTATGTTCAGACAGAATTTGATCTTACCTCAGACTCAGAACAAGTTATGCAGGTCTGCTGGATCAGTGGCTCGCTGTTGTTTATTCTTACATTTTGCTCACAAAAACTCTTGCATTGTATAAAATTTTATTCCCTTATTTTCCTTGTTATTGGGAACTTTCAATTACATTCACTCCTACTAAAATCAGGGTTGTTTCTCTCTCTACAGTAATGGTTTAGTACATTTTTATTTTGCTGAAACTACTGTATCCTTTACTGAAAATGTAATTTACAGGTTGGGAGAACTTTAGAACTTTCATAAAGACTGACTTAAAATATCTGAAGAAAGACAAATGACCACAGGTCTCAGATTTATATTCGGATCTAGTATCTTCAGTTTAGCTTCTCCTACAAAGCTAGAAAAAAAAATCTTATAATCATGGTTGTTTGTCTGGACTGCTGAACTCTTCAGAAGTAGAGCTGTTCCCCAAGAGAACAGCAAATGCCCAGGGAATTCAGGTATCTCTACAAGGAACAGTGAGAACTGAGGTCTCGGGCCTCTTCATGGAGACTGTAAATATGCCTGTTCTTCATTGAGAATTACAATGAAGCCAAGTTAAAAAAAATAAAAAAACAAACCTCTTTATGAAATAAAAAGTTCCACTTTCTTTCCTTTACCTCTCTGTCTCTCACCTACCCCTAAAGAACATAGATAATTATTGCTGCAGGGTGAGAAAGCAGAAAGAAAGTCAAAGTTGTTAATGGTTTCTATTTTTACACAGATATAAATGATGTCACCCAGTGGGACCATATAAGAATCTAGGTGGATAGACATCAGTAATCATGTTACACAACTAGAAGGAGTAAGATTATATCCAATGAAAACTATGAGAATGTTTTATCTATTAAATAATCTTTTGAAACTGATTATTGTGCAGTAATAATAGAGGTGCACAATAATAATAGAGGGAGAAGGGGCAATAGGGATCATGTTTTTTCCACACTGAAAAGCCAAGTAGGAATAGATAACATTAGCTTTCAAGAATCTGCCATTCTATTCCTGAAAAGCCATTAAAATATTGATCCAAATGTCTCCTAAAATCAGTATATAAGTGTACACATAAGAGTAAATAAAGTAAATATATATACATAAGTAAATAAAGCATTTTGAGAGCTGAACTATTTTTGGATGTATAAACGTCTTTTGAAATTTCAAAGGATCTTTTGAAGACTCTCCAGATCAAGACCTGCTCTTGTTTCTTGCATGGTACATGTTCCCCTTTTTGTTGCTTTTAGTACAGCTGCACTTTGATCCTAAGGTTACACTTCAATGGAATAATCATCTTACAGGACAAACACCTCCTAAGTTTAAGACAATGAATTTAAATGTTGTTTCTGCTATAGCATAAAGGTCAGTCCAGGAACCTGAATTCACCAGCATCCTGGAACAATATTCAGGCAGCTAAATTGATCTGAGACCACTGCAGTCTACACTTTCTTTCAAGGCTAGCCAGCTGATAGCAAGTTTGGATATAGTCACAAAATCTGTACTCCTGACTGCTTTTGAAGATGTTGACATAGCTTAAAGATGGTATAATCTTACACACAGTCCCCAGCAGTGTTAGCTGTTCTGGGCAAAAATCTCACAGAAACAACACATTAATTTTGACTTAGGAGCCAGCTAAATATCTCTTGTAGAAAAAGCCACTCAATTGGTCTGAAAAACTGATAATTAATTAAGATGCTTTGTAACTTGCATTTGCAATCAGAAGGGAAAAATGATTGAGACTAATCATTATTAAGGAGATCAATTCTCTGGTGTTAGATTTCTTCCATAGATAAATGTGGAAAGGCAATATATGTATTTAGTAACCTCAAAATATAACTCTTATTCAAGTTATTAAATTTTTCTAGGATGTATTTTCTGTAGAGTGGAAATACTTCCTTAGGATTTGTCTTTTTCTTTTTCCCTATGAATATTTTGTCATGGTATTGCTTCTTATAGTGTTTAGAGAGAGAGTTTACTTTCAGAATGTGAGTTTCTAAATTGTAGTTCCAAATGCTGGCCCTGTAAACCTGAATCTTTACACTTACAGTGTAAGAATAGTCAGTGATACCTGCTTTCAGCAAAAACATTTTGAATTTCAAGCTAGACACAGCCAATGAATAGCCTAAATTACATCCAAAAGCACCTGGATGTTTTGACAAGAAATCCAAGAAATTATATGTTTATGATGATATTGAAAGATGAGAATCAGACTCATTTAGGATTTATGCTTAAAAAAATGAAATCAGAATATAGCTCTTGCACAGAATGAACCCTCTGCAGGCACTTCCAGTGTTAACATTTTCTCTACAAAACTCTGCAGATGGAGTACATCTCTTGCTTACATTGCCACTTGCTCCAGAAATCCTCCTCCTACTGAGTTACTTCCTCTCTTTGTGTCTCACCCCACAACCCTCCTTTTTCACTTTACTCTGCAACCAAATCCTCCCTCTGCTCAGCTCAGCACATCTCCTCACTGTGCTCACTTCAGGCTGAAGGAGAACACTAGCAACTCAGAGCTTTAGGCTTTTAGTGTGCTTGTTCTTTTACTTTCCTCTATTCCCATAGAGTATGTCATTTTCTCCTAGCTATCTGCATGAGTGTAAGTATTGCTAGTTCTGTAAAACATTTGCTCTTTATTCTGCCTCTCTTCCTGTAGAACACTTTATCACATAAAGGCCTTTACAAAAATGGGGAGAAAGAGAGGCAGTCTCTGTTCTATTCATTCCTTCAAACTGAAAGTCGAGCATATGCTCACACTTGCTTTCTTTGAAAGATGTGATGAGAGATTATACCTGCCATATGCACAGAGTCCTATATTGTTGATGGAAAGGAAGGTCAAAACCAGCTTTTCATGAGCTCTGCACCCAACAGAGCACCAGGTCTATTCACAGTGATATTCCCAGCATTAATAGACTGTCAATTTTCAGCCGACCATGTGATTCCTCTCAAGTCATTTTTATCCAGTGCCATGGCAAACATTAAGCCTTTCTTGTTCACCTTTACTGACAATGAAACATTCAACTGCATCCTGGAGCATAAGTGGAACAGATAATGTAAATGCAGCCAGAAAGCTCTGAAAAGTTCCTTTCTCTCTTATAACTCATTATCTTTAATATTGTCCCTTTGCATTATTATGTGTCTCCCCTCTGGCCACCCCTGCAAGCTGCTTAAGCAGAAAAGAGAACTGCTTTTCCAAGACTGTTTAATTAAAAAAACCAAAAACAAACAAACAAAAAACCCAAACAAACAAAAAAACACCACCAAACCAAACAAAACCCCACCAAACTCCTATTGGTTTATGTAAGAAAGAGAGAGCTCTGGATCTTCAAACATGACAGTATGGGTTGACTTGAACTTTACCCATATGACTTATTGAAAATGATGTATTAAATTAGATCAATATGCTGGATATTATTTTGCCATCTAATATTACATCTAGACTGAAATGATATGATGTGGAGTGAATTCAGGTGGGAGTGAGACAAAATATTCTATAACAGAAGGCAGAAATTCCACCTGTTAATTGATGGGTTGTTAGCAAGACTTTAAGCAACCTGGCAGCTGGCTGGCAGGCCTTGTTCAGTGGGTGAGCACATATGATGTATTGATATTTAAAAGGATATAACCCACTTACAATCCATATAATCACACTTCTTCCTCACACTTTTTTCTACCTAGTCTTGTCACAGTCAAGAGCAAGGAGTTATGGCAATGGAAGAGATAAAAATAAAATGCTTTCTGCATTCTTTCTCTTTATTTAGCCTGACAACATCCTGAAAACACTGAATTTCACTATTTATCCTGTAAAGTTCTAGCTGAAGAACTAAGTTTTGTTTGCCTAGAAAAGAGACCAAGTACCCCTTTTCACTATCACAAGTTATTTTTCTAGTTCTCTAACACAGTAATGAGTTAAAAATAAGAAAGCACTGATTGGAAAACTTAAAAATCATCAAGCAGACCAAGACTAAGAATCATAGCAGAGTTTGTTCTGGTTTCCTTTCCATACAGTATTTACTACAAATTAAGTTCACTATTGTCTTTTCATTCACTGCTTCATATCTATGTGTGTTGTACAAGACCATGGGAGTGATATAAAAGTACTTCACAATTTTTATTTATCCTTACAACTATTGTGCATAGAGCATATTTTATTCATTTTATAAGTAATGAAATGTAGCACAAAAAAAATAAGTGGCTTTCTCAGTATTAGAGAGCAGAGAAACTTGAATCAAACTTCTTGTTGCGAAGATGTGTACAAACCTGGAGTGGGTATTTTACTGGCATTACAGAGGGCTATAGAGGTCACAATTTCACTCTTGCCCTGCTTCAGATCACTCGTGTTCCAGAGCACATCTCTTCTTTGATGTCCAATGAATCCCTCTCCTCACCTAGATAGATGACTCTCTTCTTTTGCTGTGACAAGTTAACACTGTACCTGGAAAATTACTGGATGTCATCTGAGATGCTGACCCATGTTTAGTGACACTCTCAGTAACAGAATCGCCCTGTTCAGAGGAACACAGAGTTACAAAAACTTGTTAATGATGTGGTAAGTGCAATGTCACTTGTGTTTACTTCTGCTGTCCAGTTCTGTGGATGAACATAACCACCAGCTCTGAGTGTCTCCCCTTTTGAGTCCAAATCAGGAATCTGCTTCAAAGGAGACATCCTGCCCTACCCAATATGCTTTAAGTGACATTATGGAAATGTCTGAACTGACTTGTCTGGAAGATACGCTCCAAGAGCTGTCTTCAGCACTTCTCACAGCACCTCACAGGACAGACAGGCTAGTCTAATGGAGGCCCTCTGAAATATACCTCAGATGGATACTGGTCATCAGCACCTAATGCTTCTGACTGCAGATTAACCTCTGTGACACTGAACCACTTGATTAGGTAGACCACTCTTTTAGGCATGAACTTTTTTTGCAAGATTCACAAATTGAATGAACACTTATTTATAGGTCTAGGTAATGTGACTCTTATGTGGATATTCACGGCATAGCCTGAATTAAAATGGATTCCCAATGAGAACTCTTTTAAACAACCTTGATTATAAACATGTATGGGATGGAAGTGTGGGAATTATAATGGTTCTTCTAATCTAAACAGTGTTGATGGAGAATGACAATGAGTGATCTCCTTTGCCTTAGGATAATGAAATACATTATTTTAGCAGGATGACCTGCCTAAGTGGGGATAAAACAGTATTGGGCTTACACTGCTTATGAAGAATGCTGAGACCAGCCTGACTCTGCAATCCTAAAGTTAAAAGTTCTAAGGATGTGAAAAGTAATAGTGTTTCCTGTCAGAAATTGACGCTGGTAAGGATATGGCAAAGTTCCTGATGGAGGAACCAAGAAGTGATAGCACCTATATCTTATCAAAAACTGCTTATACAAAAGCTGCTGAGCTGGCATGCATAGCCTAGAAACACTTGATTGACAGTCAATCACTTTATACCATAAAAGCTCAGTCCCACAGTTTTGCAGCATTAACCTAATATGTTTCTTCTGGAGGTGTGTGTGGAGATTCCTGCCTTGAGCAGGGACATCTCAAGGTTACTCCCTGAGGCCAAGTGAGAGATTTGCCCACAGTCATTGGCATGGCTAGGTAAAATAAGTCTCTACTTATTAATTATTAATCTAGCTTTGAAATTATTGATGTAACAACTATGGAATTATACTATTAATTATAACTATCTAGACTGTGTTAATTTCTGATTAATGTCTTTCTAGTCTAATTATTATAATCGGTTTAAATAAATTATCTTTCCATCAACATATTTATATTTATATAAAATAGACATAATAATTATACATTTGTGTTAATATTCATAAAAGATAAATTCACATAAAGGATCAATTATCCCTATATAGTCTTTTAAACATAAAGTGTTGGCCAAGTTTGGGACTTGAATTGTCTCCAACCATACCTAGACTCCTCTTTGGGAAGGAGTTTAGAAAGAGACTGAGGAGGTTGAACTTCTGACTCAATGGGACTGCTGCCCTGATAAACTTTGCCTGCAGTTTTCATTCTGTCTATGACAGTTAAAAAGAGGAAAAGCATTGTCATGTTTCCATTAGAATGGTGGGGGATTTTGGTGCTAGCTGCAAGGGCTGAATATCTTCCAGAAGTCCTAACATATGACATGCTCAATGGAAGTTCTGTGTTCAGGGCATTTCAGAATTTCTCTTGAGCCATTAAATATGTTAGCAATCTCCCTTGTGAAGAATAACTGGCAGTGAGGAACTCAAAAAATTTAGAAATAATATGAGATTATTAATTTTCTTAATTTACAGTTTTATGATGCAATTTCTCACCCGAATGAAAGCTCCACTCTTTGAGGTGACATGTTTAAAGATGTCTGCACAACTGCAATAAAAATATTCAAGGTGATGAAAGACCAAGAATATGATGAGGTTATTGTAATTATGGCAGAGCTTGCAGGTACAAACCATCTGGCAGAACTGCTAATTTCATAGCAGCATATTCTCAGCATGCTAACTTTGTCAAAAGCTTTGAAAGTCAGCATCCATTTATATTCTGAGCTACTGTTTTCGAAGGTCACTCTCTAAAGTGTTCACACAAAGAGAGAATAGAAAAAGCCTGACTGTTTGTTCACATTTTACTTGCACATAAAAGGCAATTCTGAATTTAAGGGGAAGAAGAAATGTGGCATCCATTCAACAGTTAAGAAACATTGAGCTGTATCACTTGAGAATGCCTTTAAACATACTGATGGGACAGTACTATCTTATTCTGGAATTATTAATGCCATCTTTTCTTAAATATGTGGAATTACTTTATAAGTATTTAACTTGGCTGTCTGATAATACATACCCTATATATTTGTTTTCTGGCAGTGAATGAAAATTTTTCACAGGACCAATGATCTGTTATAAACTTTTGATTTAAAATACTCCAATAATTCTGAAGAAACACTGTAGTTATCATCAATTAATCCATGATTCCACAAAGACTGTTGTCTCTACAGACCACACAGCTCCCAAGAGACAGACCAAATAACAACGTAGTCAGGACCAAATTAAAAACTTTCTGCTTCCTTGAAATACGTGTTCTTCAAATTCATCTGTGTGCAAACACATTTTTTTCTTTACTTCTTATCTGAGGAATGTAAATCACATAAAAGATATTAATTCATTTTCGTTAGAAAGGAAATTTTGCTTTTGGAGAAATCTCTGCTGATAGCAATAGATTTTTATACTGTATGGCCAAAGTAGAAGAGATGTTTAAATATTTCCTTTCGGGAACTTTATATTTGGCATATAGGTTCCATTGAACAAGCACACAAATTAATCCCATGACAGTTTTTTTACAGTGATTTTGGGGAGTTTATACCCAGTTTTCCAAAACCAAAAAGGATGGTATATGTAATTAATTTGTTTGTTTGCTTCCTCTCGAGATTACCTATTTATCTGCATCCAGACAATGATGAAGAAAAATACTTTCATCCCTGACACAATGTGAATATTTCACCCTGAAATGAGTTTTAAATATTCAAAAAAAGTTTATTAAAAAGAACCTCAGTAAATACAGACATTTGCCATTTGTAAACTGCATATTTCAAAGATATGTCAGATGGTACTCTGACTGCTGAGAAGAAGAAAAATCTTCATGTTTTCTGTGCACAAGTTGCTAAATTTAAGACTGCTATATAGCGAACATCCATATCTGAAAGGCTCATATGTTGTGAAATATATTAAGAAGTATCACTCAAAATTAGTAACAGTGATTTTTTTAAACAAAAATGTCATACTCTGTAGTACATAAAATCAATTCCATACTTAAGCAAAATTTTAAAAGTAATTTCAAGCTAAATGTTTCAATTAACACCAGAATAAGGTTTTAGAAGAAATACATTTAAGCATATTTTTCACTTCTGCTGTGATAGGTTTGTATTCATACTTACTGAGGCAGTATCTGAGATTATGCTTGGAAGATTCCTGACCGGGAAAGCTTATAGGAATGAGAAATACAAACAAATAAGATATATAATTGAACTGGGTTGCCGAGCTGCTGACCGGCCAGCAGTGGCTCTCTGTCCAGTTTAACAGGAAGGCTTTTGTGGGTTTCAATCTCAAGCTGTAGCATGGTCTGAGGCTTGGAAGAAAGAGCAGACCCTAGGCATGGGTTGGAGAGGTTTTATTCCAGTGAACTCCACGTGCTGGAGCGGCTTTTGGACCTCGGTTCTCTCCCTAAGTACCAGGGCGTAGACTGGGCAGGGGAGAACTTCGGGCCAATGGGGGGAAAGGAAGAGGGTGGCTCAGAAAAGGGGTGTTTTACACAACAATGGGAAAGGTGGGTGCTTGAGCACGTAGCCAAATTGGAGAACATCTTCTCTCAGGTCTATCAGGGTGATTGGCAAGGTGCTCTCCTTAGGGTGATACCACAGGGGAGTGGGGATGAGGGGTTGAAAAGGGGCATACCAATAAAAACAAATAAAGACATACAATTTTGAAAAACACTAATCATGCACAGTAACATATAATGAGAAAAGGAAGGGCTGGATATATAAAAAATGGATGGCAAATATAACTTGGATTAATAGTACATGTTTCCTCAGTAGAGTAAACCATAAACAAAATGGAAAACAAAATGAAAGAAATTAAGAATGGACAGAGGAAAAGAGAAAGAACAATGAGTGTGGAACAAATTTAGGAAATAAACTGAAGAATAAAAGATAAAAATATGACAGGACAAACTGTGCTTAGAATTCTGATAATTTTTTAACTGGCCAAAAGCCATGTATTTGATGCCAATGGTTACATACTTCTGAGCTGGAATCTTTTTTGCAGATTTTCTCAGGTCCAGCATTAGTTTTCTCTGTAGTTTTTACTTTGTAACATATGGCAATAGAAATTGATTCAAAAATCTCCAAATGGAAAATCTATGGGAGTTATAACAGAAATAATTTAACAGAGTAAAAAATTAGAAATTGAAAATGCTTTCACAAGTGTTTTGGCCATATTCATTCATAGCAAAAGTCTGATTTTTCAACACATATTCAGTTTAACATAGTATTACCTTTTTTTTAAGAAGTACCTTGAACCATCAGTTTTTTGGCATGATTTATGAGATTTTAGTTCAATTCTACTGGGCCTGTACTGTCCTCTATTGACACAAAGGATGTTCAGAAATATTAAGGGAAGTGTGGAAAAGCAGAAAAACTCTCCCATTGTATCTGTGAGAGCAGAATGATGGTTATCCCCCCAAAAAGAGAACACAAAAAGCTAGAGTTAACAGCAATAAATATTTTTTAAGGCTACTGATTTAAAGGCAACTGTAACCCTGTATTCAAGGGGGGTGATTGTCTTACTCATTCCTTGGAAGTCAAATACAGAATAAAACCCTAAATAAGTTTCCCAGCACTGTTCCTGCTCCCTAAAGAGCAATGAGGGTTATATTTGTGCCTTCATCCTGCAAGCAGGAGGATAATGAGAAGAGTGTGTGAATGTTTATAGGCAGACCTGGCCAACCTAACTAGCCTTGGTTCAGTGTTGGTAAGGCAGTGGTGGTTGTCACGAAAATAGGCAGTGTTAATGAGTAGATTTACCATGAATGAGTGAGAACTTGGCCAATTTTTCCTCGAGGAAGTTTTTCTTTAAAAGAGATTGGAAATCACTATCTGTAGAGACAGCTGGTTATCCAGGTCACATACAATTCAATTGTTCTATCCTTTGGTTATGAGTATTCTTATCATGTTGTCTAGAACCATGCAAAATCAGGCTATTACACAAAAGTTATGTCATTCAGAAGTATATTAAAAATATCTTGTACAAGATGACTTGAACAAGCCCACCTTGTTTTGGGAAAAACTGCAAAACTAAAATGATGTGATGGAACTATGTAATTTTCCAGACATCAAAGTGGAACACTTGGGTAGATTTAAAACCTAATCAATTACACAGGATTTTACAGGGGAAGCAAAACAAAACAAAAAGCAAATCCAAACCAAAAAATCCACTACCAGTGTGATTAAAAGATGGTTTATGTGATTGTTGCAGCATCCTATGCCAGTAATAACCAAATTAAAGGTTAATCTGCAAAGAAAACAAGATATAACAGGCATTCAGGCAGAGAACAGGAGAAAACAGTGGAATTCTTTCTTTCATATTTGCAGCATAAATTAGAGGGAAATATTTCCCTCTGCTTTAAAAAGATGACAGATAATCTTCCAGTCAGTACCTTCCAAGCAAGAAAGAGTGGAATACAGAGAAGCTGATTGAATTTTGTGACTGACAGAGAAACCTAAGAGGCCAAGGGAATATGGAGTAGCATGTCAGAAGGTGTCTTTACACAGTGTGACAAAAGACACAGAAGTAAATACATTCTAGGCAAGACATATCAAAATACACTTGATTTGGGGGTTTTGGATATTCTTAGAAAGCATTATCAGGTAACCAGCTGCTTCTTAAAGCTTTTGTCAGAATTTTTTGGAAGGTTGTTCTAATAGAAATATGAAAAAGGGATCATCAGTGCTTTGCAGAAAGTGCTTCTGAGAGTTAAAAAACACCAGATAAATTAATTCTCTGCTGGAAACGAAGGATATGAGAAGCTACATATTGTATATGAAAAGCTACATTTATTTAAAAAGTAAACTTAAAAAGAGATTAAAAGAACTTCCAGTATCTGAAGAAAAAGACCGTAAGTTACGCAATGGAGATCAAGTAAGTTCCTGATGTGACTAATATAAAACATAAGCAGAATAGGTGAAAAAATGTGACAGCATTAGTTTTCCATGCTGTGCTGATTCTGACAGAGATAAAGCTAATTTTCTCCATAGTAGCTAATAAGGGGCCATGTTTTGGATTTGTACTGAAAACAGTGTTGATAACCCAGGGATGTTTTTGTTATTGCTGAGCAGGGCTTGCATAGCATCGAGGCCTTTTTTGCTTCTCACATCATCCCAACAATGATCAGGCTGTGGGTGTGCAAGGAGATGGGTGGGGACACGGCTGGGGCAGCTGATCCCCAACTCACCAAAGGGGATATTCCATACCATACAGCTCAACACAGAAAGCCAGGGGAAGAAGGGGAAAGGAGGGACTTTTGGAGTGATGGCATTTTTCTTCTCTAGTTGTTGTATGTGATGGAGCCAGACTTTCCTGGAGATGGTTGAACACCTGCCTGCTAACTGGAAGTGTTTAAAAAAATTATCTCAGTCCATGAGTTATATTCTTTCTTTTACCCTTCCAATTCTCTTTTCCATCACATGGGGGGAGTGAGCAGGTGGCTATGTGGGGTTTAGTTGATGGTTGGGATTAAAGCAGGACACCTGCACACTATATAAAATTATCCTAGCTAGAAAAGTGCAGAAAAATCCTGAACAGCTGGATATAGTCCCTTGTTGTCCTTATTTGTAGCAAAGGGACCTGCCTACTTTTGGAAATTATTGAAGAAATAATCTCCTCTGAAAATTGTTGCGGAGATTCAGTATGGACAGAAAAGGAATAATATTGTTAGATCTTTACCTCTGTATGAAACCACTGAAGTACAAATAAAGGAAAGTTATTTTGTCATGGATTTTACTTACACATTTGATATCACATTGTTTTTTCAGGAAAACTGCAGCTGGATGGATTGGTGAAAATATTCGAAAAATTATACAAAATCTCTGTGGAAATTCTCATGAATAAAATATGAGAAAAGTAATTGGTTTAACTTGAGGGTAAAGTAAAAAGCAAGGTTGTAAATTCCACTGACCCTCTTTAGCTGTTAAAAAAAGCCTAGAAACTAACTAACTAACTAACTAAATAAATAAATAAATGAAAAGAGTGTTATCACTATTACTTTCAAAGACAGTCATCATGTCTTGATAGGTGATATTTCCCTGAGTGGGCATTGCATAGAAATTGAAGCAACAGAACAGCAAGAAATATAATAATTAATTCTAAATGTATGTGAAAGTACAGAGAAAAAGAAAAATCCTTTTAAAATGATTGCAACTCATTGCAAAGATTTGATGAATTAGGCTGAGCTCTTTGAATCCAGTACTTTGTGACAAAATCACCAAGAGATGCTAATTATCGTGAGAGATATAACTCTCAACTCTTGCTCTTGGGAAAATCTGCAACGTTTGTGACATGCATATGCCACCATATTTTTGTCTTCTTGTGCAGAAGAAAAGAAACCCTTTGTCTCTGGCATATTTTTACGGGTGTAGAAATGAGAATAATAGCAAGAGACCAAACGTCAAGCATTTTCCTGCCCTGGTGTACCATTACTCTCAGACATTAAAAAATCTATGCCTTACCTTTACAATTCATCAGTCTCTCAAAGTTGTTGTGGAATTGAGTGGTGCTTTATGTACAGGTACAGACAAAAAAACACTGCAGTAAGTCATTTACATCAGCTATGTAAATTTTAGTTGAACAATTTAAATTTGAAAAGGAATCGTGACTACAGAGATAATGTATTCAGACCGCTTTTGCCTGTGCAGGAATACTATTTATGCTGTACTGTATTTCTATATACTGTTTGATTTGTAAAGTTAAACATTTATGTCCTTTATTGATATAATCATTTCATGTCTTCAGAGAATTAGTGAACACTGATCAATAGTTTGGAGGTTAATCAGTACTTTACTTCTTCACTCCAGTCAAATTTAGTTCAATTAAACAGAATTGATGCTAATTACTGTCCTGATTGAGCAGTGGTTATTACCATATTACCATTCACTATCAGAAAGCTAAATCAGTCCCCCAAGAGGCAGCTCAATAGAGCAGTTACAGTGACATAGCATGCCCTAATTAAACCGTCCACATTGTGACAACATATTTATGTAGAAATTTTCATGCTGATACAAATTAGAAACTTGTATTATTTTCAAGACTAGACAGCATATAGCCAAGACATAGATGAGTGCACACCAGTGTAAAGATGGAAAAGTGTATAAATTGACCCTAAAGAAATGTTCCATTGGAGCTGTGAATAAAAAGACATAGTTATCTCAAGGTTCAGTTCAGTAATAAACAAAGAAACCTATGCTCACCTTGTGAAGGAAAAATTGCCTTTTCTGAAGCACTTAAAAATATAATTTTTGCAAAGTGTTTCACATACAGACCATGTTCTAGTCCTTTTCCTCTCTTTCCCCATATTCCTTGTCTCTGTTTAGGGGCAGAAGGTTAGCTGTAGGTGTTGTGATTGAATCTGTACATGAAGAGTCATTTGTGCTACACTTTTAACTAAAGAGGGTAACAGTTCAGTACTTCTTAACACTGTGTCCATACTTATTTTTTAATTTAAAAACAACAACGAGAAAAATCTGAAAAAGAAAAGCCACCAAAAAAACCCATAAAAATGCATACAGACGTTCAAAAAAAGGAGAAATATTATTATATCACAATAGTATTTGTGGAATTATTTATTTCATTTTGTTGCTTTTCTCCCCACATCCACCTTTTCTGAAGGAAGTCCAAGCATCTGTAATAGCTAACACTGACAAAGGAGCAATATTTTATGTTTTCGAGCTGGGTAGAGACATTAAATAATTAATCCTTGTATGACTCTCTCTTCTCTCTTAAGTTAGAAGAGTACAATTATTCACTGTGTTTGTATTCAATATGTCAGATCATCTGGTGAATACAGCTCTGCCTATCCAAATATATATGGTTAAAGTGAGATTCATTTATCAGTTCAGCACAAAGCCTATACATAAGATGAAAATATTATTATTCTTCCTATGATAGCTCTCTCAAAAGTTATGCTGTCCTAAGAGACCTTCTTCTCCACTTTCTTTGGATCAAAACTTTTTGTCTTTCAATATTTATGAAGTATGTGCTATATAAGAGTACTGCGCTGGTATGTGTGTGGCAGGGGGGAATGTTTGATTTGGTTGGGGGTTTTTTTAACTTAGTTTAAATCTTTCACATACAATATTATCTTTTGCTACAACTATTATTTAAGTTTCAGGTTTGATATAACATGCCAGGAAATAAGTTACAGCAGAGTTTATCTGAGTTTACTAGCTATGATTCTTATGAGCAAACAAAGAAGGTAACTGTGTGCCCTTCATCAGCCTTTTTCCTCATACCCTTTCTTCAGAGTTAGAGAAATCATGGAAACCAAAGAAATAAGAAATAAACGCAAACCTTAAAAGCACTTTACCCCCATCCCTCTCTTCTTCACAGGCTTTTCTCACAGTTTTCTCTATTTCTTACCTCCTAGATGTGCAGCGGGATGGGGCATAGGGGCTATGGTCAGTTCATCACATGGCATGTCTGCCATTCCTTCCTCCTCAGGAGAAGGACTCCTCTCCTGCTCCAGCATGGGATCCTTTCCTCAGGAAATGGAAACAAGGATGTTGGTTTTGATTTCCCCAGGTGCTGCAGGTAAGCATCTTTGAGGCTTTGCAATAACAGAGATGAGCCAAAGAGAAGAACAGGTAGTAATTTGTTGCTGTGTTACTAAGACTGAAAATGCAGTTTTAAATTCTGTAAATATTTAAATCACATCTAAAATTAATTTTCTACAAATACGTCACAGTGGGACAAAATATGAATTGTAAAATATGATTCTGAGAAAAGCCAGTGGTTGGATTTATACAAAAATGCTTTTGAATTCTTTCTCCATTTCCATTTTTACCCATCATGTTTCATACATATTTTTGGTAAATTTCCAATGTTCTCAAACTATTTTGGTTTTGATTTTTAATATATTTTATTTTCAGATCGTTTAGATGTATATATATAGGAAGTGTTGCAGTTATGTATACATAAAGATGCCAAGTGCTTAATTTAGGGAATATATTCATGTTGAGAAATGAGCAACACAGGATTGTTAGATAGGCAGAATAAATGCAGGCTCTCAAAAGATTTTCATAATTTACGTAATCTTGTAATTAGCATTAGTTCCTTTAGATGTTTAATTTTATCACAAACAACTTCTGAACCTTTGGAGGCACACAGAGCAAAATTTCTAGTCAGAATTCTTCTGTAATGCTTAAGTAATTTAATTAATTATTATAAACCTGGGAGAGCTTGATGGATTTATAATAAATATATGTGCCTTTAATGTAGTACTTACACCCCTGTGGGATTGTTCTAGTGAATGTCTTTTTATTTGTAAGATTTACTTTTTTGAGTGACTGTAATGATTTGCTGGTTTCTGAAATGATTTTTTTTCTCCTAGCGCCACTCATTTTGTCTATTTAGAAAATACTCATGGCTGATAAAAGCATGTTAAGACAGTACTTTATCAAAAAAAATAGGATGGGAGCTGCTTAATATAAAGCTGTATAGTTAAAAGTTACTGTTAATACTTGTGATTTTGATACATTATTGTTCATATATTGGAATCAATGTAAATGAATTATTATAGTTTGTTATGAGAGCAATTAGGTGAGGGGGAACACATATTTGCATATACATGTGTCTTAAACACTTGGCAGAGTTACTGAACAACATTTGCTAGTTATGATGGTTTAAATGCACATTTCTTTATCCTAATTTAATGTAATAAAGTAATAATTCACTTGTTTACAGAGCAAATGTAACAAATACAGAAAAACTGCCTTATAATGGTGAGCAAGCAGATATGACAGAATTTTTTTGCCCCCCCAATGATGTATTGTCTTCCTTTGTTATCCTATGAGGGTTCTAAAATTCTTCAAGGGTTCCTCAATAGTATTCTGGTATAGAGGAGAGATCCATATTGGTAGGAGCCTGATTAGGGCATTCTGCAGTCTAGAGGTTATGAATAGGAAGAACTGCTGAGACAAATTGGAAGAGCTGATGGTGATGTTCTGATTTATATGGGAACTGCAGTAGACTTCAGAGTAGTATCTAGTATTCTTGCACTCTAGGATCAGAATACAAGAATAAGGCAGCTCTGAATCTATTCTCCTGTTTCTATATTAGTCTTTTCTTTGGGTTTTTTGCTTGCTTGTTTTTGAGGGTGGCTTTGGTTGGTTTGTTTCTTTTTTTCCAGGACATTCTAAATCTGTGGGTATAAATACCAAAATGTCAGTAAAAAAAAATTATGCATCATTTTGTTTTCTAGAATAACATATTTTATCATCATCCTCATGGCCGTGGTTAGCTCCAAAAATAAGTATTTATGCAGTAGGTGCATCTATATTTTGTACAGCAGAGGGTTTAATTTCTGGATAAAGTGATAGTCAACTGTTTTCTCAACTAACATATTGATTATATCGTGCCTTTAAATGCATATTTAATTTCACACTAAATCTATTAAGTGTGTGCTTATCTTTCATTAACTAAGCTAAGTTCTTCATGTGGTTATAGTTTATTGCAATATTTATAAGGTTTCAGCAATATCCCAGTGATGTGAGTGAGGGCCTCAAGGAAGTATGCCTACAAACGCAAACTTGCAAGAAGAACAATGAATTTTAAATAAAAAAAAAAAGAAACAGATGATTCAATCTAATTGCTCCTTAGATTATGCTGGGCACATAGCCCACTTATAGACAACAGCATGATGAGGTTTCCCACTAGTCACAAAGCTGTAGGTTTTACCATTTTGAATTATCTGCATTTTGTCAAATCAGTGTACTTACTGTGCCTGTGCCATTACACCTCTTGGGGTAACAGATGAAAACTGTAATTTTTGAAGTTTCTATCATTCCAACTAACTTTGGCTAACATAATTTTTTAAACTTGAAGACTGTTTGCAAAAAAATGTACTCAAGTATTAGGTCTTGAGAACAATAGCCCATCTTTAGTAATTTTGTGCTCTTGCAGTAACACAAGCCTGCTCTCTAGTAGCAGTGGAATGAAGTAGTCTCCTGTTCATACCCCTTCATTCTGTTGAGAAATCTGGGACAATATTTGAAATCATTGCAGCATGCACTGAAGAACATCTGTCAGCTGAAACATCAGCACAATCACTTTAACCATTTCCACTGACCTTAAAGGACTAGCAAAATAACTTCCCTACTTGAAAGTATTAAATGTATTAGTTAATACATTCCCAGGCTATGGTATTCTGAAGCTATATAGACTACTCCTCTGAAATATATTGGAAAGGATTCAGAAAAAAAAGAAAACATATGTAAAGCAAAGTACCTAGAAAACACATCTTTAGGGTGCGCAATTCCTTCTGTATTTTGCATTTATTTCCATTTGTATAAAATAAACAGTAAGACCATATGATAATGGCACACTTTAGTGATTTATGTTTTTTTCTTAAAGTAATTTCTACTCCAAAAATATAGTAGCAGGGGCCAGGGGCTTCCTGAGGTCTAGGAGCAGTGAGGGAACCCCCAGGGCCACAGAGGCTATCCACCCCACTGCCTTGCACCAGGAGGAGTCCCAGCCCTGGCCATTGGGCAGCTCCCTGGGATGGGGATAGACCTGTTGTAAAAAGGAGCAAGAATGCCATTTTCTGGTTGGAGGGCAGTAAACTTCAATCCAGTTTGATCTCCCAGACCACGCTATGGGGGGGAATAGATGCTAAAGGTGGCCTGGGGCCCTAAACCTTAATCAGAGCTTATCTGCCACAAGATGGCTTCTGATCAGCACATATCCACAAAATACCATCAATCAGAAACTTCCACAGCAACCATTCTGTGAGGAAAGTTTTCCATTTGCAAACAGACTTCATCCACCATAATTTTGAAAGTATAAAGTACATCCAAGTATACAGATATTATTAACCTATGAGGAAAATGTAACTTTGTATAAGTATAAAGCTATTCAGTGTCTATGCATTGAGACTAAGCTTTGACAGGTCAATGTCAACTGCATTTGTTATAAAAATTATAGTACCTTAAGATTGTCTAAAAATATACACTAGCTGACAATTTTAGATGGGAATTCATCAGTATTGCAGCAATCTTGGAGACTACTGCAATTCTAATACACTTCGCTGTTACAAGATTTATTTAGACTCACTGGTAAGGAAATGACTAATAGCTTAAGAAATTCTTACAGAAAGGAGGGTGACAGAGAGCCATAAATGTTCATCCAGCTTCATTAAAACATATTTGAAAGTATAAATTTAAGAGGTTTAATTATAAAAACTTTAAAAATCTCCATCCACTAAGGAGAGTGAAAGGAAGTTATGAGTTTGATAATATTTAATATGCTCAGGGCACTCAAAAACATGTGCACCATATATGCTGCAACTTGCAGTTTCATTAAAGTTGTTGTATTAGAAAAATTATCTCCATTGATTCAATGGCTCATTAATCCAGCTTCTGACAATTAGATACAGTGTAGTGATAGCTACACTGGTACAATTGCAACTGAGTATATATGGATATTGGAAATAGGGCAGAAACCTTACTCCATCAAATTGCAAAACATACAAGTGTCACATTACAGTGCTTTAAAAGCTGCACTGATTCTGGATACAGTTTAACTTGTTCCCTTATTACTCTGAAAACAAAGCAAGCAGAACCAGAGTGCAGATTATTTAGCTGAAGTGAGAAGGGTCCTAACATGTGCACATAGTCCTAACATTTGTCAGGATCAAAATCTGAATATGTGATACTTGGTACCTATTACTGACTTATGACAAGTGATTGTGGATTTTGAATGTTTTAGTTATCTTTTTATATTATATGTTTTAGAAGAGTAATTCTATCCGCTTTGCTTCACCTGCCCTTCTTTCCTCTTTGTTCTTTGTCTCCTTCTATTTGCAAACCTCATGGGTGTGTTTCATGATTTGAAATGGTGTATGTTTCAAATCACAAAACATGTTGATTTGGGATTTGGTAGCATTATTGTTGGCAAAGTATGTTGCCCCAGCAGAATGGAACATCAATCACCAAGTGATTATTAAGCATCTCTGAGAACAAAACACCTGTATTTAGATCAGTGAGTGGAAAGAGATGATTAAAATCAAAGTGATGGTGAAATATGTTAATTTCAGTTTGACTACCTCAATTATACATACATATTTGACTAAAGTCTGGCCTAAGATTTTTACCTTTGGTGTCTACTGAGCCCCGATGAGGCCACATCTGGAGTGCTGTGTCCAGTTCTGAGCTCCTCAGTACAAGAGAGGCATGGAGCTCCTGGAAGTTCATGTGGAATGGAGTCCAGTTGAGGGAAACAAAGATGATTAAAGGGCTGGAGCATTTCTTATGACAGAAGGCTGAGGGAACTGGGCCTGCTCAGCCTTGGGAAGAGATGACTGAGAGGGAATCTCATCCTTGGACATAATTATCTGAAGGGAGGGTGAGAGAAGAGGAAGAAGCCAGGCTCTTCACAGTGGTGCCAGGCAATACGACAAGAGGCAACAGGCAGAAACAGAGGCACAGGAATTTCCATCTGAACATGAAGGAACTTCTTTACTGTGCAGATAACCAAGCACTCGAACAGACTGCCCTGAGAGTCTGTAGAGTCTCCCTCACAGGAGATACTCAAGAAACACCTGGACACAATCCTGTGAAATGTGCTCTAGTATGACCCTGCTCGAGCAGGTAAGCTGGATGACAAGGCCCACTTTGGTCCTTTCTAGCCCTCCCTACTCTGTGATTCTGTGATTCTGTGCCCATATGTAGCAGGGCACAGACACTGCTCCTCCGAAGGGACCCCAGGTGGTCTGTGGCTGCTTCTCTTCTGTGGGATCTGTTCAAGCGACTGGGTCACTTAAGTTTATTGTAATGCTAATTAGGGGTAATTTCATCCTAGTCTAGAAGCAAGAAAAACACCAATAAAACTGTCATCCCAGCCTAGCAGTTGAAGATATAACAAGACCAAAAAAAAAAAAAAAAGGGGAAGCTGAGTAATATATTCAAATATAACTTAGTTTCACATTTTTAAATGAAAGCAATTTGCCAATAATTATGGCAGGTTTTTATTCCTGAAAATTTTAAATGGTGATTGAATGCTTTGTTTATGCTGCCTATTTTAACTGTGAGTTATTTGAAGTAATTCCAGTGCCTTCTGTTAGACAGGCAACTAGACAGACCAAGTAGGTGCTCTTCAGCAGATCTCTCTTTAGCCTATTTCACTTCTTGAAAGGAGGAGTGTCCTTAAATAAGCAAAAGCTTCTATTGGAGAAAATCCTATAGAGAGACGAAGACATTTGAAATAACTTACTCTGTCAGTCACAGCTAATGGAAAGTCTTCCCACCTGTTGCTGTAACAAAAATTAACTATGTGCTTCTCTACAGAGGCTGAATAGAAAGACAAGAGCCTGCTCCTCCTGGAGGAAAGTTGATCACCAAAGTGATATTTACTGTGAAAATTGTGCTTTGTCAGTACAGCTGAATTATTAAGCTTCACCTATAGGCAGGATTTATGAGTTCTACATCTGGCAGTATTGCATAGCTTCTAGGCAAAATCTGGTTCTTAATGTGCCTCCTTAAAAGATACATCATACATTTCTGAGAAGATTTATATCCCAAATTATGGAAAGATGAAGAGAAAAAAGAAAGGCTTTTCACTGCCGGTGTTTCCAGACTGTCCTTACCCATAAAAAGATTCACAAGATCAGATTAGGTCTATGAACTAGCTAGCATTTCAGAAATCTGTGACATTAAAAAAAAAACAAAAAAAACCCCATCACTTTATATATGATATAAAAACCTCAATTCAGCTGCATAGAGAAGGAAAATTCAATTCCTCAATGAGAGTATTTTCTATCCCTCTTCCTATCCCAACTTGGAATAAAACCTAATTATTTCATATCTCTGTAGGAAAAGACTGGTACCTCCAGTACTCAAAAACCTAGCAGGTATCATCAACAAAGTCACATTCTTGCAGCCCATGTTCCGGAGTAGACCCTTGGACAGTACAGCATTAATTCACAGAAGACTTTGAAACCATGTAGGATTTGCTGTAAAGTTCTGTGACACAGAACGCATCTGATTTGTTGAATTGATAAATGGCAAAAATAAAAATGGTGCTTGCTCCTTTAAAAGACAAAAGACAGCTACAAAGTTTGTTGGAGTAAACAGAAAGACTTAAAAATAATGACTGTAAATATCTGTAGCATGTTGCTTTAGTATTTGTAAATCCCTGCTGTGGGTTTTTGTCTTTAACCATATCCAGCAGGCAAAATATTAACACAGAAATAAATTAGATAAAGATGTTCTTGTGTAATTTCCATTCAAATTACATAGAAATCTGATTGCCCCTAGAATATGCATCTGCTGAGAAAAAAACACCCTCATACTTATGGTTTTAAGACTGAAAGTCCAACAAATTACAGAGTGATTCATTACAAAACTATCTTCAACTGAAAAGCTTTGATAATTTATTGAGTGAAAAATTTACTTGATTTTTTCCACATATGTCAAGAGAATAAAATAAAGTTTTTAATCTATACTGATATTTTAGGTACAACAGCTACAGCACACAGACGCAGTGGCTTTGTTCACCAGAGAATTCCTGTAGGACCATCCTTCGCTGACAAAATTGAACACCTATTTTTTCTTCTTTTTTTAATATGAGAGTATGGGGCTTGAATTCAGTAGGGGTGAAGAGGCTTGTTGTTAGGTGGTTAATTTTCTTTCTTTCCTCTTGCTCCCATGGAGATCAGTAATTCTATCCAGCACTAAAGCACTGTAGAGGAGTTGAACCTTGCAGTAGTGAATAAATAATAAAAAATTGCACACGAAGGTAGCAAAAAAGTAGTGTCACTATTTTGTGAACTTCCTGCTACACTAGGAGCATAAGCAAATATAATTTTGGTGTCCTTATCTCCATATTACACACAAGTTGAGGGTTTGTCAATATTCTTCTAGGCTCTTTTGAACATTTATCAGACAGCATTGGCAGCTGTGACAGGAGGACTGCTCACTGAATGCCAAATGCAGCAACACAAAGCTCTTATTCTTCAGCAAGTTATTACTTTGAAATGATTATTTTTAAGATAACTTTTCTACAAGTACTTAAGTCAGGCTTTTCACCATCTCTGACTTCCAGGAGGATGTAAAATACTTTGATGCAAATTGTATCTGTTAGCAGTAGATGTAATAGGAATCTTTCTGTGTAAGTGGATTTTTGTATTGAAAAGGAATTTGATTATTCCCTAACATATCAAGGTCTTATATAAAATACTGTTTATATTAATGCTTATAATTAATAAACTTTAAATATTTTGGATGGAAGCTCATACAGAATATAATGGTATTCTTGGATTAACATATGGGGTTTTACATATTTATAAAAAATCCAATTTTACTTTTATTAAACAGAAAACCTTCATCACACTGAATGCATAGGATGTCATGGTTAGAGGTGAATAATTTCTTCAGGACATGGCAGTGCTTACTTCCAATAACTTGGGAGCTGAATGACAGTGCAGTGGGAAGTAAAATGCTTACCCTAAAGAATTACAGATGTGCATTTGGAATAGAAGAGTTTCCACATATTTTTGCATCTGAAGTGGTCTATGTTTCTGTGCACTCTCCACTGCTGAGAAGGTGAATGAAAATAACTCAAGAGCTAGAGATAAACCATGTTCCTGTCAAAGAAAACCCTGATCACATGAAAAGGTTTTCTAATTATCCCACAGCAAATAAAATGTAATGATGACATTTATGCAATGCAGTAATTATCTGGCTGTTTAAAAAAATTGTCTGTTTTTTGTTGATTACAAGATACACTTGTATAGCATACCTTGAAGATGCAATTCCATCAACCAGATGAAAAAAGATTTATTAATTAATTGATTACATTAATGTGGGAAGATGCTGGAAATGTTTTTTTATATAATTTAATTTCCATTTGTTCTTGAAACAATGAATTCTAATGTAATAACTAAGATAATTCACTTCCTTTTCTCCTACAAAAAGAATCTGTTTATATAATAAAAGAAAATGTGGTTTCAGTGTCTGAGAAAAGAAATTGCTAAAGGTTTCTAGGGAGTGGGAAAACCCCACCTTTTAACAGGTATACAAGCAGTATATGGTATAAAATGTTCCATACAATTAATGGCATTCTTCTAGGTGTACCTTGCATAATATTTATCTAATTTAGCAAATGATAGTGATAATATTTTTTTCCCAGTTAATATTTCAAAACTTTTTCTGTTGTCTTATCCATCAGTATTTTTTTCTGCATTTTTTAGTCTCATTACTATTTTCTTTGCTTCCAATTGGTATTGTTTCTGCTTCTTAGTTAAGTAAAGGCTACCCTTAGACTAATTTTTTGTGAGTGTTTATGATGCTGGAACTCAAATGAATACAGAAAGAAAGAAAGAAAACACAAATGGATGCATATACCTTTAAAAAAATCCAATAATAATGTGAATAAATACTCATGCAAGTAACATTTACTCAAGTCTATTCTTAATTACACCTTGAAATCTGTAACCTTAAGTCTGTTGCTTCATTAATTAGGTTTTTTACTTTTAATTCAGCTTCAATTTTACTGGTTGTTTCCAGATCTCTATTGCTAAAATGGTAGAAGTTTAATTACTTCTTGGCTTACATGTAAAAACAGCATCATTAATGACATTACAAAAAGGAAAACATTTTCACTCTTTAAAGTAACACAGGTTTTGTAGTCCGATCTCTAAAAAGGTAATCCTGCATCTGCTTTGTTTTATCCTGTTTAGAATCTTTGTTCTTTCTAACTGATGTGCCACGGCATACACCAGCAATTAAGAGGAAAACTAGGGCTGATGGAAACCACTGATTTTGGATTTAAAACAATTAATTCCTCCAACTCACAATATGTGAGTGTTCATATTGTTTGTTGCTGTAGTTATTCAGGAACCAGTTGAGTCATTTATGCAAACATCTGTGTATCTCCAAGAGTTCAGAGGATCTTTGAATGGGTAATTAATTGTGCTAAACTTCTCATTTGAAATGGATCGCTCATTTTCCCACTTAGTCTTCTTATCATCACAGGGCACAGGAGCCACAGTCACAGAGTAGCACTTTTGTTATATAAGCAGACTTAGAACTGCACACAGACCTAACCTGGCCAGCACAGTCCAAATGTGACATGAGGGGTCACATGCAGACCTGGGGCAACAAAGTGAACATAAAGCTTACTAGGAAATTTCTTTGACATGTCATCAGGAGTGTTAATTTCAAGCTTTTTATTAGAATTTGCATTCAGGGAAAGAATTTTGAAAGATGGAAAGGGGTCAGTTCTTCTACTTCTCAAGACATGGTCTCCCAAATGTGAGAAATAGTGTCTGGAAATATTTGAAATTTAACACATGAGCAATAGAGGCAGGGATAAGCAGAAGTGGGAGCCAGTAATGAGTGTAAGGTGACAATAAGTAGGGAGGGACATAGCTGTGAAATGCTTTGAAAGTGAGGAAAGGATCTTATGCTTGATCTGTTGGAAAGGGAGAAGCAACAAAAAGAGTGGGTGGTATCAAAGCTTAGAAGATGTTCTTCAGAGAAGCATTAAGAGCAGGATGGATCTGTACTTATCATCAGACAACTGAGGTGAGAAAAGCCTGAATATTAGCTGCATCTGAGTTTTCAAGTCCTTTCCATCTATCCAAGGATAGATGACTCTTAAGGAGACAAGGGATATCTAAATTATATCTCCAGCAAGGCGGTGAAGGGAGGCTTGGGTAAAAATATCTCTTGGAGGTAGGAGTGAAGGTTTATTGGGGTTTTTTAGGTTGTTATTTAGTTTATTTCAACTGATTCAGAGCAGTTTTGTTGGGGTCAGTTCCGCAATAAAGAGGCTCAGTTTGAAGTTTTCTTTACACAAAGTGCTTTTCATGAACCAACTGACATTTTAATGGATAAGGTCATTAAATTAAATAAATTTTAATTAAATAGAAATTATGTTTTCACCAGGAAATCATTCAAATGAAAAATCTTTAACTATCTCAAAGTGAGTATTTTGTAAGTAATCAAATATCTGACAGGGATTATCCAAAAAAATGGTTTTGGATGAGGATACATTTTGCATGCAACCAAGACTGGGTCATGAATAAACTGATAATCAAAAAGAGACTGCATCTGCATATGGTTAGTAATGACTTAACCATCAGTATTTAGGAAAATATTCCTGAATCTAATTTTTTTTGTTTCTAAATACAGCACAAACTGCCAAAAATTTATACCTTGTAAAACTGTAAATTTGTATCTGTTATGTTCTTACCAGTTTTTTCTTCATCACAACCACTTTGCTATTCCTTCCCAATTTATTATAAGAATTAAGTCTAGCAAGCACTATAACCTAGCCTACTGAAAGTAAATGTACAAAAATAATGCTGTAGGTAAAATATTTCTAAATTATTTCTGCCTTTGTGAACTATCAAGAACCACAGTTAGTGACAGTATTTGTATATATATATTCTTTTAAGTGACCTCAGGTTATTTTAGGAAATTTAGCCAAGATTATGCAATAGTAATAAATATGGACTCATAAATTCTGTAGATAATATTGATAGAGCAAGAAAGAACCTGTAGAAACTGGTAATCTTCCTCTTCACAGAAGCTTTGAATCACAAAGTGTAATTGGTCACTAGAGCTTGTTGCTGAAGTATTGGTAACAACCATTAAAACTTTAGAGTCCTAATCTGTGATGGACTGTACTTTGAAATATTTCTCATTCTGGGGTTTGGCTTTCATTGAAACATAGAATCATTTAGGCTGGAAAAGACCCTTAAGATCCCCAAGTCCGACCATTAACTCAATACTACCAAGTCCACCACTAAACCATGTCCCAAAGCACCACGTCTATCTCTCTGAAATAACTCCAGGGATGGTGACTTGACCACTTCCTTAGGCAGGGCAGCCTGTTCTGGTGCTGGACAACCCTTTCAGAGAAGAATTTTTTTTCCTAATACCAATTCTAAACCTCCTCTGCCACAACTTGAGGTTGTTTCCTCTTTTCCTACCATTTTTTGTCTGGGAAAAGAGAACCATCTTTTTTCTACAATTTCCTTTCAGATAGTTGAAAAGAACAATAAGGTTTCCCCAGACTTCCATTTTTACAGACTAAATGCCCTCAGCTTCCTCAGGTGCTTCTCCTTCACCAGCTTTGTTGCCCTTCTCTGGACATGCTCCAGCACCTCAATGTCCTTCTTGTAGTGAAGGGCCCAAAACTGAGCACAGCATTCAAGGTGCAGCCTCATCTGTGCTGAGGACAGAGGGATAATCATTTCCCTGATTCTGCTGGCCACAGTATTAATGATACTGAAGTATGATGATAATACTGATGATAATGATGCCATTGGACATCTTGGCCACCTGGCACACTGTTGGCTCGTGTTCAGCCAGTTGCTGACCAGCATCTCTAGATCCTTTTCCAGCAGGCAGTTTTCCAGACACTCTCCCCCAAGCCTGTAACCCTGCATGGGTTTATTGTGGCCCAAGGGCAAGACCCAGAACTTCACCTGGTTGAACCTCATAAAATTGGCCTTGGCCCATTCATTCATCCTCTCCAGATCTCTCTTCAAAGCCTTCCTGCCCTCCAGCAGACAAACATCCCCACCCAGCATGGTGTTCTCTGTGAACTGACTGAGGCTGCACTCACTGTCCATATTATTGATAAAGTTATTAAACAGAACTGGCCCCATACTGAGCCCCAGGGCACAGCACTTGTGCACAGACTGAATTCCATTTACCATAACTTTTTGGATGTGGACATTCAGACTGTTATCCAGAAAAGAGCACACTCATCCAAGCTATGAGTAGTCATTTGCTCCACAAGAATGCTGTGGGAACCAGTGTCAAAGGCTTCACTAAAGTCTAGGTGATATCCACAACCTTTCCACTTATATCAAACAACATTCATGATGCACGATTACAACTTCTCTATGGTTTACTTGACTGTCACATTCACTAGGAATTAATTAATTTTTTTTGCAATATTTACACTATTTTGTTTACTTCCTTCTTGCATAGTACCCATTGTTCAGACAGCCTGCTTTTCTCTTTTTTGAGAAACATTTTTCAAGTATGGTTGTTGTCATGTTCTTTATCTTTTGATGTCTCTGGATATGGTGGAACTGTTCTGCTATAGCAAGTGATAGACTTCACAAAGCAATTTGTCCCACTTTTCTGTGGAACTATTTTTTCATGGGGATGATTTGAAATATAAATGTCATTTCAATTGTCAGATACATTTTTTAGATTTTTAGATTCAGAACTTGCATGTACTTGCAGAGAAAAATGTATCATACCAGCACAGTACCACTGATCAACCAATTTATGTAAAGATCCTGCTCTGTCCCTTCCATACCCATCTAAGTCTTTTAAAACATGCTCTGAGACTCATATCTGAAGCAGGTGTCTATGCAGAAGTATAGGTTGCAGCCTTTGATTACCTGTGATATCCTGCAGGACTAATGACAGTCTACCATAATGCCTGCAGAGATCATTACTTCCCCTTTTCAAAGACTAATTATCTCTAGCATGATGAACTATGTCATCTAGCATATAGAAATTATTACTTCAGTTTAAAAATCAAAAATCAGGAAACAAATATGTTCTGCTTTTTTTTTACTCTGTCGTGTAAGTTGGTTATGTTTCTCTATGACTGATGATTTTGAATAAAGATTGTATTAACATATGTGAAAATCCTCACTGGAATATGTTCATGAAGTGCTTTCATTGGGGCCTCTTAATCTCAATTACATGAGACACTGATGCATGGGACCTTTCATATAAGTGGGTGCTGAATGAACTAGGTGAAGCCTTAGGCTACACAGTATGACAGAATTTCCTAATGTGACTACATCCTAAAGCAATTCATGCCCTGCTGCATCTTATGACTAAATTGTCTCATGAATATGCAAAATGTGGTTAAATTGTGGAGAATGAAAAATTATTTACAATTCAAATAGCATCACCCAAATGCATATTAAAATTAATGACTTTTGGATAAATGTTAATGAATAGGAAATAATTCTGCTTAAAAAAATATTCATACATCAATAATTGATGTATTTTTCTTTTGAAACTAAGTAGCTTCATTTCCAGTTAGAATAGAAACAATAACAAACTAGTTATTTGTACTAAATGGTCTTTTATCAGAACTTATACTTATGCCTACATATTGCTTTTAAGTTTCTCAACATGGCCTCAGTCAGAATTATTTTATGCATAATTAGTTTTTGCACATCAATATCTTGGCACAAACATTATACACAACTAGATTGGGCATGCTAACTGCCAAAAATTCATAGTACAGGTAACGACCAAAAAGGGAAAAGTACACGTTTCAACATGTTTGTGTGTGTGTAATCTTAGGGGGAATGGATGAAATTCCGAAAGATGGAAAAAAACCTACATGAAGTCAGGAAATTTCTGAAGTTACCATCCTAAAATGCACACTTACACTCAACACTGGAATAGCACAAGACAACATCTACCTCATGTGATTCTGCTTTTCACATGTCAGTTTCTTTACATGTGGTTTTGTGATGACTAAGAAGACAAATCACTGGCTACCAGTGTGCAAAATGTTTAATTGCTATAGCTTGTCGGATAATTTAACATGTAATATGGTTCAGTAGAAAATATCCCAAGTAGAAAAGAGATGACTGAAAAAGTCAATCTAGTCATACAGACATTCATAAATAACATAGAATCACTGAGAAGCATGAAGAGAGTTCCTTTTTTGCAAATATGCCGTGTTCCACTTTTCAAATTCCCAGTTAAGAATGGATTAAACATACTTCTTGAATCGTTTAGGTGAACAAATGCAAGAACAGGAACTAAATGAAATAAGAGTATCCTCCATTTCACTTTTCATTAAAACTGAATTTTAATCGCAGCTTTAGGGAACAGAGGTAAAAAAAGGTCAGATTTTTGTAGGTAATGTAATCTGCAAAATCTCATTACTTCATGACGGTTTGGGCAGACTTTTTAGAGAGACCAGATATAGCAGCATTGTTTCCAATGAAACACTGATGGAAATCCACCTGTGCTCTTGCTGGATTTTGTCTCCCCTGCGACTCTGTGCCGTGCTAAGCTCTGGTTCCCAGGAGCACTGGCTGCTAGAGGAAGGCAGCTCACGTGCAACCATCTTTCTGAAACAATTGCATGGAATGAGACACCTGGGAACAAACTGCAAATTTCTGTTCCTCCTACACCAAATTGTTCAGAAATCTCCTTTCTTTTTCTAAATCCCATGTCTGTGTTGCCTTAGGCTGTACTGGCATCTATGGTTATGATTTTAGCAGACTCTTCCTTACCATGTATATCAAATCTTTTCCTGGATGTACAAGAAAAAAATCTATATATTCTTCCATGATCTTAGTGAAAAATAATAAAGTAACAGTATCAGCAACACTGACTGTATTTCATCAAAAGTGAATTTTCTCAAGGCACCAGAAAGCAAATGACACGTTACAGCAATTTCCAATTATTGTAAAGTGTTCCACTCCCACTCCCTCATGTATTTTTGATATTCATGCTGTAGCTCTGGTTATAGGAGTTAAATACTGTTGCAGCCTAACAAATCTATCTTGGTGATTTTAGTCTGATTATTAGTGTTGAAGGAAACATCATTTATGCGATAAGAGTGATTAGAAATATACATTCTACCAAGTATGTTTCCTAACATGAAACTATTTCAGATTTAAGTTTTGCTGGTTAAAAACAAACAAGCAAACAAAAAACAAAAACAAAAAGCCACCAAAAAACCCACAACAGTGAAGAGAAAATTATGAGAAATATTAGTTTATGAGACCACTATATCCAATCTCACAATTTTTTCTTCTGCTGGAGACACCAGCATGGTCCTTAACTGTGATTACATGTAAGACTTAGAGTCAACACATTGGCATGAAAATTCCTTGAAATTAACTGTAGAGAATTACCAATTCATATTCTGCCATGATATTTTTGCAGCCTGTTCATGCTGTCGGGTGGAAAATGAATGTTGATGCACTTGTACTGTGCGGTGTTCCTTCTACATGTGTTGAATAATATCTAAGGCTGACCTCCTGATGCATGTTTCATGAAGTCAAGACCACTTCATTGGATTTATGACAAGCTGAATGTCAAAGAATCTAAAGAATCTCTTAATCCTATAAATCACTTTCAGACTAACATTACAAGGCATAGATGAGCCCAGTGGTGGATACATTTCACACTTTATCTTCAGAGGGTCCAAGAGAAGTATACCAAAAATAAAAAACAATTCTCCCAAACCAACCTCCCCACTTCCTTTGCAAAATAACACACAGACACACACAAAAAATCCACAATAGATAAACAAAAATGTTTGAAAGTACACTGTGGGGAAAAAATCCCAAACCACCTACACAAGGAAATAAAACCAAAACAAAAAATAAGTTACAGTTTTCAAATAAGTACCTTCTCTTTTGTTTCTTATTAAAACTTAAGTTCTTGAAGCCAATTAAAATGAACAACATTTTTGCAGTTCACTTATTTTGAGAAGTGAAAATAAAAATATACTCTCTATGCTGAAAATATAGATATTTATATATATTATATTTATATATAATATAAATATAATTAATATATTATATAATTAATATATTAATATAATTATATTTATATATAATTCTGTGCACTAATTTTCAATTCTCTTTTGAATGTGTTTGTGGAGTGGTGAGGAATTTTGATCACAAATGAGGTAGGGCAACATTCAAAGCCAAAGAATTTTGTCTGTAACAAAATTCAAGTAGTAAAAAATATTCTGTTTATGACCTTGGTAAGCCTTTCTTTAATATGTTTTGCTTTCCAATATTTCCTACAAAAAAAAAATGTACATGATGAAAATATTTTAAAGTAAATAAATTAAAGCAAAGCAGTTAAATTATTTATTTCAAGACAGAAAGGAACTCTCCCATCTCAATTTTTTACTGAAAGGAAAGGTATCTGATTAAATTTTGCATTTCATGCACCAGAAGGATGCTTTCAGTAATCCAAATCTTTGATCAGCTAGAAGCTGACTGGAAACCATGCAGTCCTTGGAGACAAAAATAAATGAAATGTCTCCAAACAGCTGAAAACCAACTTAGTCACTTATGGGAGTGATAAACCAGGTTTTGAATTTGATTTTTCTCATAATAAAACTAGTCTAGTAATCTTTAAAAAAATTACAGGACATAGAGGAATCTCATGCACTCAGTAGGTAGTATCAAAAAGCAACAGGCACAATGGATTGTGAGGCTGAATGATTATGTTACTTAGAAAATGTGCTGTAGTCAGACTTCTATGATATAATAAATTGATTCATAAGTGGTTGCTTTCTCAAGCTAATTTCTCTGATCTGAAGTCAGCTTTATATAAAAAATGTGAACTGTGGGTATTGTGCTCCTGTTGTTAGGTTCCTGCTTGCAGTTCATGTCTGTATTTTGCTATTTTTAGAGTGGAAATATGTTCAATTTAATACTAAATTAATATAAAGTAGTTCCATCAGTGTGTGAGAGTGTGACTCAGGACACTACTGAGAATAAATAAGGAAACAAAATAAGGAGTCATTTTGGCTATTTTTTATGGTGTAATGTGGATGCAGTGGAATGAAGACTCAGATTCTTTGTGGTGTTTGTTTTGGTTTGGATTTTTTTTTCCTTTTATTGATAGTTCTAACCTAGCACAGTAAGTGTTTTCTCAAAACACTGGAAGAAAAGAATATTGTGCCAGTGGAAATTGTGCCATTACACTTTTCAACAGCATTTTGTCAAAATGTTGTCTTAGGAAATAGTGTATGTAGCAGTAAAATCTGAAGGCACCAACGGGAATTGCAGAGATAATATTGTTTAAGAGTTAAACCCAGAATCGTTCATTTAGCCATCATTATGTTACTCTGAAATTAGCTGAAAACAGTAAAACTGAACACATTATTGAGAGGCTGTTCTCGGCCTCCTGACCTTGTAAATAACATGCAGGGCTCTTGATGTGACAACAGTTTTGGCTGGGTTAGCCTGGAGATCAGTTTTTGCTATGTCCTGCTCTCAATTTCAGAAATGTGTCCAGAAAATTTAGGTTCTTGCATTAAGGTGAATAATTTGATGGAACTTTTGGAATACCCAAAGTAGCTGTTTGCTTGTCCTATTTAAAATTTTACTCCTACCATGGTCCCCTTTTATCACTCCAGGCTAAATGTTCAATGTTCTGAATTACTTTTCTGTGTTTATAATCAAAACTCCAAGGACAAAAGGATACAGGGGAGGGTTCAGGAATATAAACCAATAGGGATCGACATGAAGCCATATCTCTATTTCTGACCTAACAAACCTCCATCAGAGTCCAGTGATGATTGACATTATGTCATGCCAAATTAAAAATACTCTGCAGCTTTAAGTCCCACCTTATTCCCTGAGCAAGTTTGCTAGAGTAGCAGCAGGAAGCATTGTCCAAATGCCATCCAAAGACTCAGACAACAGGATGCTTATACTTGCATCCCAGAGTGTTTGTCTGGAGGGAAGTAAAGGAAAGAAATATAATAAAACATGGGAACTGAACAGATTGTAATAAAGCATTTGCATTTATATGTGTCAAAATGTAATCGTATTTATCTTCATGGTATAAACACATTAGCCCTCCTGTTACGACACTGCTACCATATTCAAAGAAGGTTTCATGGAGACTTGTCATTTGATAATCTCAAAAAGGAAGAACAGCATATCCTCTTTATGCAGATGGAAGTATCTGAACTACAGATGGGCAAAATATTCTCTAATGACTGGATGACATAACATCCAGGGTAGATAGCAGAGAATGGACTACCACTCCAGTCTTCTGACTCATAAACCTTTACATTCCAGTGTGTTTCTCTGTTCTCTTCTTATTAGTTCTCTGTGATATGCTCTCACTGAATGAGAGCTATAAACTAGCACAGAGCTTTACATTTATATAACCTTTCCCCAAATATAATACAAAGTTTTGTCAGGAATCCTAGCATGTCTTCTACTGAAACAGTTCATTACATCAACTTTACATTTGTAATCTGAAAGTTTAAAAATAATTGTTCATAGTAAGACAGCAACCAGAGATGATAAATAAAAGAAATTATGAGGTACGTATTCGGTCAGCAATGAAAACAAGCAAGTGAATGGTATGATTTGTCACTATATCATTGGCACTTGGGTAAATAAGCACTGTGGTAACAATTCCTTAGGGATCAATTAAAAAATGTGCCCTAAATTATGAAATGAAGCTTTAATAATGGACTCAAAAATGGACTACGTACTTTTTCAGCCATAGTACACAGCATAATGAAGTGCAAAAATGGAAAATGTTGCTGATAAAGGGCTTTTATGCTTGAGTCCTCTACATTCAATTAAAATGGCAAAATAATACACACTAAGGACTAGATTCATTAGAAGGACTAAATGCCTCTTTAGGCAATCATTTCCAAGAAAGGGTATTTTGCTGCAGACTCCCTGGAAGAGAAGACTTTTATTTTGGCTAGGAAGGCATTCTGAGTAAAGGGAAAAGAAAAATTACATGACAGTTAGACACTTCCAGTTTCCTTCTGGCATTGGATGTTTCCCCGATTTCTAACAAGTGTGCTGTGAATGCAGTTCCTCAGCAGAAATCCCTTAAAAAGGCCTTATCCTGCACCTAGAAATGTGTTCATTTCTGAATGAAATAGGTTGTCCCAGGGGATATGGAAAATATATGTTAAAATGCAAATATGAAAGAAACAAACGAAGGTCAAGAGTGGAAAGAACTTTGTGTGCTGTCAGCACAGAAGAGATACCAGGTGCTATCTGAGTACCCAGAAGATATAAATTAGAAGCAAAGTATGAAGCCCTTCTGTCAGGTAGCTAAAGAAGAAGAAGAAAGGAAGCACTTACCTAATGAGAGGAACCATGAAAGATGCAGGAATAGACTCAGAAAGGGATATAATACAATTCAGAGAAAGATAAGACTTAAAAAATACATATAGCATGTAGTATACAAAAAATAGAGACATTAGAGTGAGAAATGATAAGATGAAGACAAGATTTAGAGAATGCCTGAAATCCTGCCAGAACACAGACTAACAGGGAGTGAAAACCTGAGCTGTAGGGAAGACTTTTTATATTGGAAAGGATAAAGAGATTGTGAGTTTATGATATTGGGCACTGGAGCAGGCTCCCCAGGGACGTGGTCACAGCACCAGCCTGACAGAGTTCAAAGTGTTTGGACAATCCTCTTGGCTACATGGCGTGACTCTTGGGGATGGTGCTGTGAAGAGCCAGGAGTTGGACTTGAGGATTCTTGTGGGTCCCTTCCAACTCAGAAAATTCTGTGCCAGTCTGTGTAAACCACATTGTTTCTGAAGGACTTAGTAATAGAGAGAAATAGAGAGAAAAATTATGAGGGAAAGCGTGAGGTCAAAGGTGGAATTTTTAAGAGGGGAGAGAGAACATTTAGATGACATGAGACTAGATTATATGTGATAAGTTATATCTACAGTATTATGACACATATATAACCATAGCAGACTCAAATCGTAAAAACACCAACAGACTTCTGTCTGGGATTTCATACATGACCATCTTGGCTTTTGTCTGGAGCAACTGTATTTGAATAGAAAACAACTTTAGTTGTTAAAGAATTATTTCTCTCTATTTTGATACCTTTGCTACCACTCTTTTGGAATTCAGTCCACCATGCAGTAAAGGAAGAACATAAACAAAACCAACCTAGGAAAGTTAAGATCTGGGTAACTAACACAGAGCTGTTGTGTCAGTAAATAGAAACACACAGTCATAACTATGTACAGAATTTTGACATCATGTAAATACATCTGGATAAGCACACAAGGTCAGGCATGATTTGTTTGTCAAGAGGTTGAGGACCTCTGAAAGTAATATAGAGCAGCTGAAAATTTTTAGAGACCAGTGTAGCTGCTGAAAGAAAGAAAGTAATCAAGACTGTGGGGCATATAGGGAACATTTGTAAAATTGATGGTACTCGAAACTGGCACAACTTCTATACTCAAGAAACAAATATGATGTGAGGACCAGCAGTATAAACTTCCCTGTAATTACATCCCTGAGATGTGGGAAATAATGTGGGTGGAAGAAGAGATTCAGACTATAAACTTTTTTTCTTCTTCTTTTTTTTTTCTTAGCAATCCAAACAAGCACTTATCTAGGTAATAGATCTCTCAATTTAGAAATATGCAATCTGTCAAGTAGACTTACAATATTAATTTTATAGAGGATCTAACAACTACAATAATGAGTTTAGTGTTTGTTGATTTCAGCTAGATTTGGACTACTGACTCAGACAGGAGAAGATTAATTTGCAACCAAACTTTTTCAAGTAGTGTAGAACATGGAAACTTGATTATGTTTTTCATAACTGAAACAAGACAACACTGATGACAATTAGCTCAATGAAATTATTTTGTATTTCCCAAGCTAACCATTGTTTTCTGGAGGTTTATCCTAGCAGCAAAACCATATTTCATATTTAGCCAGTTGGGATTTTTTTTGTCCTTGGCTGCCCCTAATACTACAGGGCTGCCCCCAGCCCCATTGTTTACCTGCCCCCAAACCTGCGGTATCTTCACCCTCCCAGAGAAATTCCCAGAGACAAAAGAAGTGTAGTCAGATGCTGCACTACTCTCCCTACCTCAGCAACCTCCTCTGTCTTTTCCTAAGTACCCATAAGTACCGGGCAGCTAGTTTCCTAGCAACTTATGTGAAGAAATTCTATAAGTAAAAAAAAAAAAAAAAAAAAAAAGAAACCCAACCCCCAACAACATTTTAAATATAATTTGTTTAAAAAGAAAAAAAAATCAACATTCACTGGAAATATAGGCAGAAAAAGCAGTCTTCTGCACAACACTCCTTTCCTGCTGAGCTCAGCAGATTTTATTCACCCAGTGAAAGCCAGAGTGTGACCTAGATTTAAAACTTTTCACAAAATTTGCAGATATTTCAGACATTTCCCATGTAAAAGACATTGTTAAAAAATGTAGAGTTTGACTGAGACTAACTATTCTCTATGAGAGCAAAGCCTCTGAGTATTAATCCAACAGAAGCTTTCGAGCATTCAGGAAATTGTGGTGGATCTAAATCTGAATAGTTAAATGAGAAGAGAGGATCACACTTTATGCAACTGCTGCAATAAATTACAGTCAACAGAGAAACCCAAATTGTGAACAGCTTTATCCTAAACAGATAACAAATGTGAAGTAGGTATGAACAATTAGAAGAACAGATCAGCCTCATATTAAAAAAAAAGTGAAACAAAAGACATTCCTAAAAAACAAGAAGTGTATTAAGAAATCTAGGATATAACACAGAAAACAGTTGTGGTGAAAATATAATCAGTGTTTCCAAGAGAACAATCACAAGAGAGCAATAAACCTATTTAATCCTCCACTAATTTTCAAAGATCTATGCTCCCTATGGAAACAGAGATATAAAGCCTGCTAACCTTAAGAATATAAAAAACATCAAAAGCATAAAAGGTCACATAAAGTTCCAGAAGAAGCTTGAAGCTTTACCTTCATGTTAGCAAAAGAAAGAAAATCAGCTTAATTCTTTCATGGTAGCAACTTAGAAAGAAGCT
Source organism: Trochalopteron elliotii (assembly GCA_024734555.1). Taxonomy (NCBI): domain Eukaryota; kingdom Metazoa; phylum Chordata; class Aves; order Passeriformes; family Leiothrichidae; genus Trochalopteron; species Trochalopteron elliotii. The sequence goes on along the minus strand of JANPWX010000043.1, from coordinate 5,621,526 downwards.
TTTTAAACCAGTCCCCAAAATGTAAAAATGATATTCAAAGACAGGATGTCATTTTCAAAATCAGATTGCAACAGGATTACTTAATTAAAAGACACAAATTAAAAATAGGAAATAGTACAGCTGGCGCCTAGGAAAAAAAAGGGTGGGATGTGAAGCACGTCAGTAAATGGTAAAAAAAAAGAAAAAAGAAAGAAAGAGACAAAAAAGTTCTCAGTAGATGTGGACATCAAAAAAGAATAAGTGTGGGGATTTGGAAAATAATTTCTTAAAGACATGTGGGCTATAATTTTAAAAGCAGAAATTGCATTAAGTACAGACAGAAAGAAAAAGCTCGTTATCAAATATTAGCTTTGAAGTATGGAGCTGTGACAAAGGTACTGTAGTGGATGAAAGCCAGCAATATTCAAGGCTTAATAATTCAGTGTTTCTCTCCAAGGCACTCTCTAAAGCTGTATAAATCAAAACAAAAATGCATTTAGAAATAGGGTACATATGCAGAGCAAAAGACCATGAAAGCAGTCTGAATATAGAAAAGCTGGAGAACCTCCTGTCCAATTCATTTAAACAGAAGCTCTCATTAAATGTTTCCTGAATGTGTGCAACTAAGCTTATGGGCAATGTAAGATGACAATATGTAGTCTTTGTTATTTTTTATTTTATTTTTCGTGATGGACTGGGAGATGGGAAAGAGATAAGATCTCAACATTCAAATAAAAAGAATTACAGTGTATAATATTGAAAGTTTCACTGGGTTCAGTAGGTCCTGTGGGACCTGATTGCAAGGCAGTTAAGGTGTAAAGTGCTCAGAATTCCACTTTTTTTTTTTTCATTTTATTGGGAAAAAGTATTATTTTTCAGCTCAGAGCTGCATGGCATAGATGATGATGTCCCATCAGACTGTCCTGAGCTACAAGGCACAGGGAATCTTGCAGCTGAACTTCATGCTGTCTCACACTAATAATTTTCATTTTTCAAAACATTTTTAAAACAAGAACAAAGCACTCCTGCAACACTTTCTAGGCTAATTTCTACAAAGCTACTGAATAGGAACAGACAGACAAGAACATTTTTTCCAAGACCCAGTCAATAATTACATTTCTAATGAATGCCTGTGAATGCTGAAAATTTCTGAAAATCAGGCTCTTTGTCCTAAATAACAAAGTGTTCCACCAAATATTTTCCATACATGAAACTCTTTCCTGTCCAGCCTGCAATCAGAAAGATCATAACTTTCTTCCTCTGCCCCTCTGTGCTTTTGTTTGTTCTCTCTCTACTTCCAACTTTTACCCTTTCCCCTCTACTCCTATTTTTATTTCTCCTTCTTCTTTAGTGCTATTCTTGGTGAAATTCTTTTCAGGCATCCTCCAAAGTATACTTTGCTGTGTTGAACACAGACACTAATGGTAGCAATTCCTTTGTTTTCTATCTAGGTTTCTACCAAACCTTTTGTTTTTATCTTCTCTCCATCAAAGTGAGTAAAAAAATATGACAATATTCTTAGGAAAAAGGGTTTTTTTCTACTCCTCAGAGCATTCTGTGACATACAAATTTGATCACAAAAGCACATGAAATGAACACACAAATTTAGGAAAATCTACACTGAACCCCTATCCCAAAAGAAAAGAGTGAAGAGATAAAACTTCTTTCCTTTGATAGCGTGTTGACATGGTCCAGATTCCTGTTTGCCAGCAGGATGGAAAATAGAACTATACAGGGAAAGATTTGAACAAAGGAAGCCGAGGTCAAATCTTGTACTATGTCAAGGACCTCAAACTTAAAAAGAGATGTCGCTCCATGCAGCCCAAACAGAAAGAGAATGACATAAAAAACCCATACTTGAAAAGAAAAACCCAAATCCGGTTTAATAATAGATTTTTCTTTTCTTTTTTAATGGACTGTCTTCCAGTTCACTTTTATCTTCAGGAAGTTGATGTCTTACCAATCGCTGGAGCTGGATTTGCACACAATTAGTTACCACATATCTAATGAAAGTCATTCTAAGGACATTTTGGTGGGACATGTTCTAAGTTTGCACAGATTATGGTTTCATAAATAATTTAAAATTACACAAGAAGTAGCTCATCTGTACAAATTAAAAGTTTCCATCCAATACCTTCTTATTAGATTTCTTGTGTTCATTTCAGCTCATTAATTAAGCATTTTGTTCCCTTCCCTTTTCTCTCTTTCAGTAATTATCTCAACACTTAGGGCAGATTACGAAGATGTCTACACAGACAGCCTACCATCAAGCCCTGTGAGCTGCCTCTTCAAGCCTTGCAATCAGAGATCTATTACACTCATTTAATTAGAGCTGGAAAGTAGAAGCTCAGCCCTATCTGGAAATCTGGACCTGAACTCTGCAGCTAAGACCTTGGGCTCTGTAGGTACAAGGCAGAGGTAATTGCAGAGCCACGGACAGTCAGACTGGCTGCACACCCTGCACCAGGCTGGTGGAGCTGACTCGTTGGTTACATGAAAGGATTCTGCCTGTCCATGCTGGTCAGCAGCATCTTGTCTCTGAGAAAGACCATCATACCTGCCTTACAGCTTCTGCTGAAATGATAACAGGGCAGTAATACCTCATTTTGGGCAGGTACCCACCTTTCTATCTCTGAACTCTTAAATTCTTTGATTTCTGTTTTTTCCATCAGTTCTCAGTTGTAAAAATAAAAGTCCACGCAGCTGATTCAGAAAAGGCCAATACTTCTACAGGATCAAATTGAAGTTAACATAAAAAGAGTGCACTCTTTTTTGCATGTAAAGAAAAGACAAAAGGAAAAAAAAAAGCTGCTGGATCAAAGAGAAACCACCTAAGGATAACCCATCTAAGAAAACCCAACCCTGTGCAGCTGGGTTTGCTGAAACAGAATTTTATAGTCTGGGAGAAGGATGGCCCAGCAGTAGAGTGAGGAGGTGCCTTGCCAGGCCACTGCTGTCAGTTTTGAGAGAATAAAGAGTACTGCCACAATTTCAAAACATAGACATATTGAGGAGTGCTCCAGGTAATTAACCCGAAGCAGCTCAGCATGTTATGGACTGCAAGTCTTCCCTCTGTCTAAAGAAAAATGTTTTTTATAAAGTATATTCAATCATTTTTTTTAAAGTTAATGCAGAGGAAACTAGATCTTTTTGTTTTGTTTTGTTTTTGCATCTAATTGGTAACTTTTATAAATATTGTTCTGTTACCTTTAAATACAGGGGTTTAGACGATTTTTGTTAATACATAATTTATATTCAGATGGCCATGTTTAAATAATGCTTCCAATTCTTATTAACAGATTTTCTCAAGGCGATCAGCTGTCTTATATTTTAGATAAATTGCAAATTCTGTTGGAATGTTTGACTATCTAATACATGCAACAGGCAAACTCGCTTTGATAGCTTAGCTTTTTTGGGGAAATATGTAGTCCAATCCCTGTATGTAAATCCACTTGCAGAAGCAGTATTAGCTGTCACACTTCCTGGAACAGTCGTAATGACTGGTGATGGAAGACAATGGGTAAAAGTCAGAGACGCTTTTCTCACCCTTGTTAAACTTTCTCTTCAGCAGCATATGGCACTGCAGGTAATGAGTTCCATCTGTGTGTCACCAGCCTCACTTACAGAGAAAAAGCACTCAGATGTTGGAGGTAAAAACTGACTTCAGAGAAGCCAAAGTTTGCACCTAAAAATAAGCCTTTGCATTCAGAGTTCTGCAAAAGTCCCAGATATTCCAATTACTTTTCCATTTTTGGTACTTGGAAAAAGCTTTTAGCAATAGTGTCATTAAATTATCTAGTTAACTGGGGAAACTAAATACTGAAAACCAACAATCAGCAATAGTTTTCTTTAGCTATTGCATTCTTGACTTCATGAGTTCAAAAAGTAGGAAATTACATTAAACTGGTAATATTTTTCTATGACAAGTATTTAGTATCAAAATTGAGAAAGAAGGTAATGATGAACTTTAGACGCTATTTTGGAGATAAAATCCTACAGCAACCCAGTCCCTGAAATGGCTAAAACAAACTGGTCAGCAAAATTAATGCATCTAAATACTGGGAGCCACAAAAGCTAACAGCTGTGTCCATTAATGCACATCTTCCAAATTAATGCAATGGAACAATCCGAAAATGAAATGATGATCACCTTTCACACATCAACATTTCTGCCATTCCCATTTCATCCTTTCATGAGAGATAAACCAATTGTAATGCTGGTCAAAGCAAACTTTCCCATCATATGCTGTAAGACACAAATCATCATAACAGAGTAGTATATCTATTCAACACCTGTAGTAGTGTCTTTTCACTGTATTTTTTTTCTTTTTTCCTGATTTTTCAAATTAGGATAGATTTTGATCTCACACTTAGACTTGCAATGCAATTTGCCAAAATCTAGTAAACTATGGGTTGAAAAGGGTTTTGTTGTTTGCACAATTCTATGTTATCTTCTCCTGTTAATAAAAAGAGTATTTAAAGCCTCTTTTGCAGACTTTTATTTCACCCAGTGTGCAGCTGAAAGAGTAGGCAAAATAAGCCAGTCTTCAGACGCACAGTAGCACATGCCAGGAGCTTGCCTGTTTCAGTCACATTTCACTCCCTTTGTTCCAGCAGAACTCTCATTCACTTGAAATTGAAATTTTGACTAAGGACTAGAATATTTAATTTGTATGTCAAATAATGGAATAAAGTATGCCCTTTTCCCTGACATTTCAACAGCTTTAGCTATATCTATGTTGATGGCCTCCAGTATCACCAGGCTATATTTTTTTCCCATTATTTTTTCTCACCAGGATTTTCTCACTGTTAATTTTTGATCAGGCTTGCATAACAGAATTCTCACATATTATCAACCGTGTTGAATATTCTGATAACTTTCAGAAGCCTAATTTTTCATGTTCAATAAGATTTGAGTTCTTTCTGAAATAACCAAGTAGTCATTGAAACTTTTTACATTATGCATACTGCAGCAAGGAGAGTCCACAAATTCAGTTCTCTGATCAATAGTAACAGGATACAAAATTCCTACAGCTTATTTTAGCAAAGTGCTTATTTAGGTAGCTTTGGAAGAACCTGATAAGTCACTGGATACAGGAGTAGCTTTCCAAATATTTAAAATATAATAATAGCAATCCTAGATATAAATTTTAATAGCATCTGCTTTCAAGGGGATAATATCTCACAGCAGACTTTAGTATGTATGATGTTTAGATGCTGCTAAAGAGGGCTTCCAAAATACTCATTTTCACAGCCTGAGTAACCTCAGAAATTGTAGGGTTTGCTATTTCTTAGCGTGATAATAATACTTACAACATAGCCAATCTTGTCTTGCCTGCAAAAAAAAAAATACCTGCTGTGTTAGCATATATCTTAACTGCTAGCAAATTATTTAAACCTAACGGACAAATTATGCCTCACTTTAGCTACAAATGTCATCTATAGGCACAGTGAATGTAACTGATGTAACTGACTGCATATATTTCTATAATTTCAATTTCCTCAATTACTATGAAACATTATCGTTGAAGATCTTACCCTGAAAGCTGGAATTTTTTTTGCAAATGTTTGAGCAAGCAACATCTTTTCCAGTATTTCTTCTTTTATCATAGTCAACACATCTCTTCTTATCAGCAGTGAAACACAGCTTAAAAACACATACACGCAGATAACATTTTGCTCAATATTTTTCCTGTGTTGATAAGAAAAGAAAGCAATTTTAGTGGGATTTAGATATATTTTGGAAAGGTTATAAAGAGCTGATTAAAAAAAAAAACCTGTTAGTATGTAATAAGACTGTGAAAACAGCACTGCCAAGTTCACTTCCTGAATATGGACAGCCACACCAGGGTTAAGACTGTCTTCTTTTGTCTTCTTCAGTTTGGAGGTTCTTTTTTAAAAAATGGTGTTCCATTGTTAAAACCATATGGGTCAAATCAGACAATTACAGATTTTACAGCTGCACTTTTTGCATATGTTAAGTAGACACCCCATGGGAGACTTAGAAAGTCACATTTTATTACAGCATTTGAACAATTTTTGAAGTCTTAGATGCTCAACTATACCTTGTTGATATCTGATAAAGGACCTCATTTTAGCAGGTTGGTTTTTTGGGTTTTTTTACCTTTTAGGGGGAAACTGATTCCCATCCATGTTCATCTCAGATCTGAATTTTCAACAAACATCTGACAAAGTACCTTATCCTTCCCTGAGAGTGAAGATGAAGAAAGCCAGGAGTACTCTTAACCTAAGTTATTTCTAATATTTAAAGTAATTATTTATTTATTATTTTATCTAATTATTTCTATTTTTCCACAGAGGAGATTAAGTGGATCAAAAGAAGCTAACAGTTTTCTGTCTTCCAGTATAATGTGCTATTTTCTGATCTAACAAGAAGCCTTGGTCAAAGGGCAAATTTACAGTTTTCATAGAGTCACTATAAGAATTGTAGCTAAAACTTCCAAATACTCCACAGTGAGACAGTGTTAATTTACTACTGATTAGACTTGGTCTGGTGCCACAGTTATAGCATGCATTTTACCAAGACTGTCTCTCCATTTATTTTGGTATATTTTTGCAGTGTTTCTGTCAAAACAGTCCATACAAATATGAGTAATCCTGTTTTCATTATTATCTCTCTCCACTGTAAAAGAAACATTAATTTAAACATATATGTCCCAAAAGTATCTCCACGCCTGCAATTGTGTGTATCTTTTGAGACCAGGCCACTTGTGATTCTTCTGTATTTCAAGCTGACCATGTCTGAGCCCTGTGAAACTACAGCAATTATGCAATGTGAAATTTATGTGTTAACATTTGCTTCTTATAACCCATATTGGTTCTTCCAAATTAATTTCCATCAACAACGTATGAGGGAATGTTTTTGCTAAATACTATAATGAACAAAGTATTCTGTTGTGGCTTTTTACCTTTGTATTCTATTTCGCTGATATCTTTCCATTTCACATAAGTCTTTCTTGACTTTCAGGAAGTTATCATATAAAAACCCACATCCCCTTGTTCAAAAAGCTTTGAAACCACCTCATTTATATTTTTGTGTCTGATAACATACCTATGTCTTATTGACTAAAACTGTCTTCCTAGTAAAGGGTAGGAATAATTAAATGTCTACTTATTTTCAGACAATAACTCTCATTGTGCTCAACTTATCCCCCATTAATAAGACAGAAAATATGGCTATGTTCTAAAAATAGCAACAAAATTTCAGACACTCTGAATAATATTCTTTTCTTTTCCATAGAAAAAAATCTGGCATCAGTAGAAAATTATGTAGAAAGTTGGATATTTTTCAGTTAGTTATTGTTCGATGATTGATAGTAATTTTTTTGTGCATGTGACTCAAACTCCTTATAAGTATGCTAAAAAGATGAACTTAGAATAAAATTTGATATTAAAATAAGAGAATGCTATGTTAGGATAATACATTTGTCAATGTTTACCCATGTTAATTTTTTTACTTGGTTAGATTATACTAAGATCTTTTAAATTGCATGATTTTTCTACATTCCTCTGTAATTTATTCTCACTCCCCTTTGAAAATGATCTCTAAAAATATAGTAACATATCTAATATATTTAAGAGAGAAGACAAATAGATGGACTAGTGGCCGGGCTGTCATCCATAGCCTAGTGACTATGGAGCATGAAATAAATATGGAGCAGATATGTTTAAGATCTCTGCCCTATGCTAGACATATAGTATAAATGCAATATTTTTATAAATATATACATATTCCTATTTAAATGTATAAATACTATAAAAATATACTTTCTCTGAAGTGAACATCCAAATCATAGAGATAGTGGTATTTTGTATCATGTGTCTATCATATCATAAAATGAGACATAAGAAAAAATGTAAATCTTTATCCATGTGGTTCAAGTTTCACAACTATTTCCAGCTCAAGGAAAAAAAAATAAAAACTGACAGAAAGCTGGAAAATGTGAGGGAAAACATATTTTTAAAAATGTCAGTATGCTTTATGTCAATCTATCTGCAGTTAAGAAATATAATAGAGTTTAATACATTTACGTTGAAATGAGATTTGATAAAAAACTGTTCTCTTGGTTAGGATAGAAATAAAGCTTTGAAAAATGAGGCAAAAAAAATGCTGTTGAGCATTTCAGTCTTCTTCTCATTCTTTGCTACAAGTTTTCCAGCCTTATTTATTGGGGGAGGAGGAGGTTATACCTTTTTTAACATTTCTTTTCTGGTTAATATATCTGCCTAAGTTACTTTTGTCAAAGCCCTTCTTGTTATTTATTGTGTCTCTTACTAAGTTCAGTTCCATCTTCACCTTGGTCTTCCTCATACTATCCCTATACAAGTGAACATCCCATACTCTTCCCAGGTTACCTGTCCCTGTTTCCACTGTCTATGCATTTGCTTCTTTCCCTTTAGTTTGACCAGCAGGTTCCTACTCAGCCATGGCTATCTCTTGCTTTCCTTGCCTAATTTCTTGCTCCTGGGGATTGCCAACTCTTGCAGTCTGTGGCATCTTCTTTAAATATCAGCCAGCTGTGTTTTTTTCCCTTGTCCCTGACAGCAGTCTCCCAGGGAATCCCTCTGACTCCCTGAAGAGGTGGAAGTTTTCTTTTCTAAAGTTTAGGGGCCTGACTTTATTCCTTACCTGGCCCATATCTCTCAGAACTGCAAACACCAGTAGGTGATCACTGCAGCACAGGCTGACTCCAGTCTTGGTGACCTCAATTAGCTTGTCTACATTGCTGGCCATCAGATCCAGTATTGCATCCCCACTGGTAGTATTGACTATTATATCACTTAGGAAGTCATCCTCCCTGCACTCCAGGAGTTTCTTGGGTTGCCTACAGCTGGCTGTGCCTCTTTTCCAGCAGATTATGGGGTGATTGAGTCCCCCAGCAGGAGAAAATGCTGTGAGTCAATAGACTCCCCTTGATCAGGGGCCTGTAGTACACACCAATCATGAGTTTCCCTTTGTGGCCTCAGGCCCTGATTCTTACCCACAGGCTTTCAGCCTGCTCAGGGCTGGTCTTCAGATGCAATTCTTCACACTCAATCCACCTCTTAAAGTACAGGACAATGCCTCTGTCCCTCACTCCTCCCGTCTCACTGAACAGCCTGTAGCCATTGATAGTCACAACCCAGTCATGGGATTCATCAAACTGAGTTTCACTTGGACATGTCCACAGCTAAATTCTTCCTTCTAATGTGTACTGCATAGACCCGTGTCTCTGATGTGAGACACACTGCACATATTTATTGCTGAAAAGAAAATCTGATCATTTAGTAAACTCATTAACCAACAATCCATTATAAATCAAATACATGAAATTAAATCATCAAGTCTTAAGACCAGGTGCTCTAGTAATGTGTATAGCTGATTGCTAATCACTTATTTTAGGTTGAATTTTAATTTTTCAAATATAATATATACCAATTCTTAAGATAACACAGCTGCAACTGTTACGAGTAGAAGCTAAGGAAACAAATAAGTATTTGTGTTCTATAATTTTTTTACTGTTATGTCCTGTCAGCTGAATATAAGAATATCAAATACTGAGGCAGTATTTCAGTATCTTCTTCTTACAATTCACCCCTCCTCCCCACATTACTTAACTTCCAGATTCATGCCACAGCTTTCTTTCTTGAGGGTTGTACAAGCAATTCATTTTTCAGTTAACAAAAAAGTGGCATTTGTCCCAACAAGAATGGCAATAATAATTTGGAAATATGCATTCAGTTTTCCTTCAGCTGAGAGAGAAGCACACCAAAATATTCTACACTGTTTCCATACTTGAGAGGGCAGAATCTAGACAATATCTTCATGAATACAGAAAATGGGAAACAAATGCAGATCATAATCTTTACCAATAAGCAGGGAAAAAAATAATTTCTACTCCCCTGTCTGTTCTTGAGCTTCTCTTGTCTTTGTATATTTGCTTATTTTGTATGTAGAATTTCTGGCTCTGTCAGATCATGTCTCACTGTACAGTTTGCCCACTGCATTTTAAATCCTAATAGGTGCATTGCTTTAAAAGTTTAAATTCTTTTTTTTTTCTCCCATTATATGGGAAAAAATTATGTTCCAAAATTCTAAACACTGGCTTTTTTCAGATTTGAGTCTTCACCTTGTAAGACTTCACAGAGGCGCTAACACAAATACCACCAAGTTTTGGGAAGCTGGGTCTAGAATACTGATTCAGGCCAAGTGTGGTGGCCTCAGTTTAACTATTTTAGATTTAAAATACATATGACCTCGGAACATGACTCAAAAGCATTTATAAATAGATATTAAAATAAGGCTTACGTATACCCATCTCACTGGTATGATAGAACAAGGAAAATACAAAGAGCAATAAAGCAGAACATTTATGGGCATTGACTTCAATTTTATTCCGAAAGATTTCTGGATTTTACAATGCATAAATTCACAGCTTCTGTGTAGAGGCTTTTACTTTTATTTTTTTATTGTATGTATGTGTGTGCGTGTGTGTGTGTGTGTATGTGGTATGTCATTATAATAAAAAAAAAAAAAGGCTTATGATTTGCCTTGAAGCTATGAATAGCATCTGGGGCAACTCATTTCAAACCTATTTGTTCTCCCTTGCAATATGGAGAGACACAGAAGTTCAGAAAGGAATAGGGAACACTGTTAAATGTTTAGCAGTCTTTACCAGAAGAATAGTTTGTTGAGAGTCTATGTCTCATCTGTAAAGCATGCTTAGATTTCATGTTTGCCAACGTGAGGAGGAAAAAAGGATGTGGATGAGAATCATATGGTCCTTGTGCTTTCTTGGGAACTCTGAGCATACAGATTAACTAGATGTGCCATATATCTGATGTTGACTCTGGTCAACTAAATGCAAGAGTTCTGCCAATTCCTTTTCTCTTCTCTTCTCTTCTCTTCTCTTCTCTTCTCTTCTCTTCTCTTCTCTTCTTCTATGAAATGAGGCACCTAGAGAATAATTACATGACTTTGTCCAAAACCTAGATAAAAGGACAGCTCTAATGTAAACATATATATATATATGCATGTATAGGAGGAATAAAATATATATATGTTTATATATAAAAACATATATACATATGTATGTATAGGAACATATTATATATATATGTATGTATAGGAACAGATATATATATATGTATGTATGTAAGGAATACTTGTACATTTTTATTAACGATAGAGATTAACCATTTGGTCCATTTGTAGGTCATGAGTAGTATGAAATTCTGCAGTATTCAGTGTTATACAATAGTCTTATTAATTTAAGTGCAATTTAGTTCTCAGTAAAATCCATGGGTATGTTTTCCCCCAGGTCACAAACTGCAAAGACAATTCCTCAGTTCATCCTCTGAACCTCCTTTTTGACACTGAAATGGGGGGGGCTGAAGACAATGTCATTTAAGATACAGCCTTTGCATTGCAAAACTCTTTGACAAGGTTTCAAAATACACTTCTGAACAGAAGTTGTGCTATCCCTCTGCTTATATGCTCAATTGTGCTGTAATATAATGCATTTTAACAAAATTTGCAGGAATGTTTTACAAGTGCATGTCGGAAAATTCAAACAGACTGGCTCTGCCATCTGCTACTTCTGATAAGAGACTCATCTCTCTGTTGAGCAGGTAGTGGAGAGACTGAAGAAAAGAGAAGATAATGAAACACTGAAAACGTGCTGTATTTCACATTTACTTGTGGACACGCATCACCTAATTGGGGGTCAAACCAATGTTATGAAATATTTAGAATGCATTGTGGATTCAATTTGAATTAACTATGAATAAATGCAGAATATTACAAAGTAAAACTATTGATATAATTTGGCCACTGAACTCAACTCCATCTCTGTTTCAGTGACAAGACGAACAAGAGTAGGTGTAACCGTGAAGGGACACTTGTCTCTTCTGTGACACTCATAGCACAATACCAAATTCCTCAGCCTACTAGGGGCACACAATTAAAGCAGCATAAAGGTTAGCTCCACAATTACAGTAAGTCTGCGTAAGGACAGCATGCAGTTGGAGTGTTCTAGATGAAAACAGAAGTGACTCATTCCCTTTTGTTTTCCCAGTAGCAACAGGAAAGTAGTTCTGAGCTATTTAAGAACACAATTACTTTATTTTCCATTCAAAGTTGATACACATACCAAGGCATTAAAAGCTTGTCTTTTACTCAAGCCTGGCTTGATGGTTGCATCCTGTGTAGGCATGGTTTCCATCCGAATATTCTGAAATGCAGTTAGCTTAATAAGCCCTTAATGCTCTTGCACCCTTTATTTTCTTTCATGTTGCCAGACAGACAGTCCTTCCAAAAACTAATTACATTAATGACATCTGTTGGCTGCTATGGGATAGCAGCCCACTGTTAGCATCTGTTGCTCTGGGACAAGGTTACAGAAAAAAGCCTGAAAAATGCTTAAATGTACCCTTTTTGGTGATACCTGAAGAGGCCATGTTCATGGTGAAGAAATGAAATTAAAAAGAAGAATCTAAAGCAGATTATGAAGATGCTTAGGATGGTGGTGTTTCTAGTACCATCCTAAGAGAGAATGGGCAGAAAGACAGCCTCACACGGATCAGGAGAGGCTGAAAAAGGATCTGCCACTGTGGAAAATGAAAAGAACCAAAAGATAGGAACTGTGATTAGCTTCAGGTGTGGATCCTTAAGGGGAAAGATTAACTGCAGAGGAACAAATCTGAGTGGGATAGAAGTAATCTTTTGTTTTAAGTGACTGGAACAGAGAGAAAGCCCATATACAAGGCAATGTGTTCTTCAGTGGTGTAGGACTCTATTCAGGATGAAAGGCACAAGGCCTGGGAAGGCCTGGTAGACTTGAAGATTTGACTGAATGTTAGATCCTCCCCCATATGAGGTAAGTAATGCCAAAGGGACTACTCTGAAATGGCAAACAGAAGTATAACAAGGAAGAACTCCAGGGTAGTGAGACGTATCAAAAGACTAGTCAGGAAAGCTTATTATTGACAGTTCTCAATAAGAGAACTAATAATCAAGTTCCCTTCCATCTTTTTATTCTCTCTTGTCCTTTCTTTCTCAGTGAAGTAAATCAAGAAGTACCTCTCTCCAGGCTGGATGAAATATTTATGTCAATCTTCCTTTTGCCTAACATATTCTATCACCAACTTCCACAAGAGGATTTCTAGTGTTCAACTCTTCCACTGACCTGGCTATGTCCTGTTTCTAGATGTGCCTAGGTTTCACAGGCTAATCTGACCATTTTGTGTAGTTTTGTGAAGTTTACAGACCCCTTAGACATTACTCCCAACAATATAAATGTGAAGAGATTTTTCAAACCTGCCATGATAATTTTGAAATGCAGCTTCTAACACAGCAAATATTACTGAAATTTAGTTCAAAAGATAAAATATCCAAATGTTGGGGATACAAGCCATTCTTGATTAAAAGTAAATGACATTTCCTTCACTACGCAGTAGTTTGGAATGTTAGTCACTATAGACTTATCTGCCTGATTTGCTTTCAGTGTGTGTTAAAAATTTAGAAACACAGATATTAAGTATGTGCATATCTTAATACTTTGGAAGAATAAAGTCAATGCAGCAAAGTGATCTTAAAATGTAGATAAACACAGTGGAAAACTTTGTACAAGCAAATACAGGTTGTAAGACATTTATGTTGCTTTTCTGTATCCTAGTGGATCTTTAACGATTTTCATTAGGAAATCTGATCTGTTCTATTTATATTTGTTGAACTAGTTAGCTCACTTAAAAGCAATATAGTTTGGTTACTCAAGAAAAAGTGTTTTGCACGGTGGGTAAGAACCAGTATGAGAAATTATTGCAATTCTTAGTGAATTTCTTAGTTTTATCACTGTATAAAATTCCATCCACAAATCACCATCAATCTTTCAAGAACACCATTGAAGGCAAAACCTTAATCATTATGGGGAACAAAATGCCTGTTGTGTTTCTGTAAAACTCTAACTCACGTTAAGGCAAGGCACAATGGAGAAAGAAGCACAAGCTCACAGGTGAAGTACATACTTTTTGGGTAGACTAAAATAATAATGGTGAAAGAAAGCTCCTGACAAAATACAATTTAATAGAATCATAGAATGATTTGGTTTGGAAGAGAACCTTGAAGATCATCTTGTTTCATAGGCAGGGACACCTTTCACTAGACCAGGTTGCTCAGAGCTCTGTCTGGCCTGGCCTTGAACACCTCCAGGAATGGGGCATCCACCACTTCCCTGAACATTCTCACAGTAAAGACATTTTTACTACTATCTAATCCAAACCTATTATCTTTCCATTTGAACTTATTCTTCCTTGTCCTATCACTACATGCTCTCGTAAATAGTCTTGCCCCATCTTTCCTGTAAGTTTCCTTGAATTTCTTGTACAAGTATTTCTGCTGCATCAGAACTTTGGATCTCTATTTGCTATCAGTACAGTATACCATTCCCATCTTATTTTCTTTCACAGCAAATCTTGGTAAAGTTGTAGTTTTAAATGGAACTGGAATGAAAGTGAGTAATGTTAATTGTCCTTTGTAGTAGAAGTTATGTATTTTAAGCAACTACATCAAGTTTGATATTTTATGAATATTTTGTGTTACTGTCCTGCTCAGGCAAGATGTTCTATGCACTCTGCTACTGGAAATCTCTCAGCTTCACTCTTTTTGATTCTGTTTATATATCTGCTCCAAAGAGACCAGAAACTTTACAGCTTTCAGTCTTCCCTTTCATAGTTGATCCCTTAAGTGGAAGCATTAAAAGCAGTATTTACTGTGGTGGAGTGACTGAGCCTGCCATAGTTTCCATTTTTTCCCTACAAATGGATTGTCCTTGAATTACTATCGGGAATGACCCTAACCAGTGGGTTTTTCCAACAGCATTCTTTTAAGATACTTGGTACAATTTATACCCTGTAGATAATTGTGTCTGGCCTTCTGCTGGCACAGAAACCATCGACGTAATAATTTTTCTTGGCTTTTATCTTCAAACTCTTTGTAAAAATTGTAAGGAGTTAGATAAGCACTTCAGTACTAGTGTATTCAGAAGCTGTGGACACACCTGTAATAACAAATACGGCCCCTGGTTATCACCCTTGGATATCGGCAGTGACCTTTCTTATTAGCACTCCAATCCTCCAATATAATGAATAGAGGCTTATAATCACCTGAAAATAACTCATTAATTATCCCTATCACGTTTTTCTTGTTCAAGTTGTCTTTATCTTACAAGATCACATATGTGACTTTGGAGAATGATACAAACCCTAATCCTGATGTTGTACACACACAGTCAATGAACAGTAAACTACAGTTTCTGCAGCTATAGTAAATGGTCATTTTGGATGGATATATTAGAACAATGGTTTCTTGTTTAAATGCATTTAATTATTCACAAGCATATGCAGAATATTTGTTTACACAGTTCCTTTGTGTATATGGGAAGCCCTCCTGGCAAAGTTAAACACCTTTACATGCATACAAAATTTCCTATTTCGATTGACAGACCTTTATTAAATTATTTATAATTACCTTCTTCTTTCCTTTTTGTTATGACTGGTCTGAAATAGACATGCACAAAGGCATTTCTAATTGTGTGCTGCATTAATATGAATAAATATTCCAGAAGGCCAAGATTATCCACCTTTCACATATTTTTCCCCTGTAGAGTTGACTTAGCAGAAAATCATGAATCACTCAATTTTTCTTATAACTTAGTAAGCAGTTAAGAACATTTCCTTTTAATAATCTCTTGCTATTTTTTTCTATTGCAATCAGAAAAGTATTGAACATAAAGAAATGGGAATATATTTGGAATAAAATATGTAAGTAAATGGTACAAAATAAAAACTAGGGTTTTTTGAAAAGTATTTCATTGGGGTTACTGGAGTTTTGCAAAATTAATGTATCCATTAATGAAAAGATAGTTTTTACTGTATTGTAAACTACCTATAGTAACCATTGATATTTTGTGATATTTAAAATCTATTACCTTGTGTTAAGAATTTAATTCAGTTCTTATCTTTTTATAAAATGGATTGAGATAACAGAATTGAAGACAACTGCTGAACTCTGTATTTTTACCCTACAGCTGTTAACTTGTAATCTGAAAACTTGTGGCTTGGATCTCAATTTTAGTATCTGTAGCATTCTGAACTGAGTATCCCAAAAGTAATTTCCATTCTATATACCACACTTTTACAGTTTCCAGCTTCTGAAACTGGAGGAATACAGATTTAAATTTGAATTCAGCTTTGCACATTTGGGATCACCAAAGCTGCTGAAGTATGACTGAACAAGGGTTCTCTCTCAACACCATGTTTGAGCATCAGGGCGGAGTACTCGGATAACAAAAGGGAGGAAAACAGAAAAAAACACAATACTATGTAAAACAAAACTTTGCACCTGGTGCACCTCAGTCTCTCCCTGGTGTGTATATATGTGTATATGTGCATGCTCTATCTATGTAGCAAACACAGAGTAATCCATGCTAGTTCAGACTGTAGTAAAAAGAGGGCTAAACTAATTAAAATTACCTAAAATTAAAATTACTTACTTGGATAAACCAGTTTACCCGCACAACTACTGTGGATCAGCTGTGTATAAAACCTTAGTTTTTCTTGAGCTCATTTTCTGTTGTGTGTCCCCACTAAATATTAATTGTCCCAGAGAGAAAGAAAGAGTTCTTCTGGTCCAGTTATTAAACATGGATATGAGAGGGGATATCTCAGTTGAAATTTATATATGATGGAACACCTTCATGAGAATTTTACCAACTTTACCTGTTAGATTGATGTCAAGGATTGAGAGTTCAAATATTTTCATTTAAGTATTTCTCTAACCATTAAGAAAAAAAGAAGTAGCATCATCCTCAAGATTCTTTTGTTTGTTCACTTTCTCTCGTACATGCCACAAATTAACTTGAGACATCTCACATGAACAGAATTTAGTGTTTTGTTTGGGTGACAGTCACACATTTTAATTTGGGATTTATCTAGCTGGATTATTTTTATTAATTTTGCTTTTAATTTCTGTCACTGAATTAAAAAATTAATCACTTATAAAAGAAATCAATGGGCTCTTGTAACTAACATGCAAGTGCTTACGGGACATCATCTCTGTTTTAATGCCCAGAGGCTGGAAAAGCTGTCTTCCATAAGTAAAATCTTAATCCCACAAGTAAAATCCCAGTCTCACTAATTCCTTGAGATCAACTACTGGATTCTAGGATTAATACCCCTCTACCTTCCTAAAAACCACTCATATCAGGCTGGCAGATGGGTAGTAGCTATATAGTCTACACAGTAAATTCATTTTTATATTTTATGTATCTATATGTGTTCATATATTCCAGAGGGTAGATGTAACAGGAAAGGAATTTCATTCAGGCATATGCCACCAAAAATTGCCTAGAGTATTAATAAAAATCAAAGGTCCCAAGAGCATAATTACAGTTGCTGTGCAAATTTCAGGGTTTTTTCATAATGCAGTTTTTATGATTACTGAAAGAATATCACTGTACTGTAGCAAAAGAAAATAGACATATTTTTTTTCCAATCAGCCTGTGAAATACGTAGAATGTGGTTATTTGCAGTCTTCTCTAGAAAACAATACTGGTACATGTTTGTAGATGATAGTTAAAAATCTGTGTTCCTGTACAGTCAGTGGAGAGAAGTATAATGTGCTGAAAGGGTAATTCAAAGCTCAGAAGGGAAATGTCTGAGGTATGAATAACCCACAAAGCATGCAAGCAACATACCTACACCTTCAACAGATAGCAGACACATTAAGGTTGGATGTGAATATAAAAAAGAGAGCCTGCATTTCTTTATGGTCCCAGAACACAAGTAAAAATACATAAATTATGAAACCAAATCTCTCATGACAATAGTTGTGTAAGGGAGTAGCCACTGATAAATAAAACAAAAGTCAGATATGATTTTTAACAGCATAGACAAAGCCACACAATCTCATCTCATCACTTGACTAGTGATCAATGTCATTTCACATAAAATAAACAAAGGTGAAAATGAAACACTGACATTGTGAACACTCGATTAAATATGGAGGCAATTAGGCTGGCACAGTTTAAGTTAAGAGTACAGGTGGTAAATCATCTCACTCTTAGGTCAAATCAAAGAAGAGATACAATTAGAAAGACAAGCATACTGCAGCCAAGATGATTCAGAGAGTGGAAAATTACACGGTTGTTAGCAGAACCTTGACAAGCATTGAGAATAATATATTAAATAACTGCTTATTCAGACTAAAAGTGTTCTGTGCAAATCTGTTCACAGGGAAGTTGTAATTCTTTCCCTATACTTCTATATTTAGATTTTTTACCTACAAATGAGTGATTTAATTCACAGGGACCAATTCTTGTCCCTTCTCTAATATTCAGTTTCTCCCTCCATACTGATATATCCAGACTGTGCTATGGCTTTTTCCTTCACGGTATTTCAGTGTGCTTTACTCTCTCTGTGTATTGTACATAATCTCCATTGCTATAGGATCTGGCTTCTTTCCACTACTGCATTAGGTATTAATTAGTATGCTTTAGCACAGCACAGAAGAAATTTTATCAAGTGTAAATTATTGGGATTGGTGCAACAGTAACTCTGTTGTATGGTAGACTGAGTTGTCTATATGTCTGTTTTGTCTAAAGATTTGTGATTGTATCTGAAGCAGCTGATGCAAGGACATGGGAATGCTCAAAGGTCGATGTAGGAGGGTTTGACACGAACCGGGTCCTCCTTATCCCCAGTTCACATCCAAGGTTTTCTTCTCTTAAGAACACTCATAGAATCACAGATTCATTTATATTGGAAAATACCTCCATGATCAAGTCCAGACTTTGATCAACCACCTTGTACACTAAACCATACCACTGGCAGGTCCAGTCACTTCTTGAATACCTCCAGGGATGGTGTCTCCACCACTTTCCTGGGTAGTCCATTCCAATACTGAACCACCCCTTCAGTGAAAAAATTCTTCCTGATGTCCAACCTGAACCTGCCCTGGCACAGCTTGAGGCCATGTCTTTTTGTCCTACGACAAGTTTCTTAGAAGAGGCCAGCACCCACTTTGCTACACCCTACTTTCAAGCAGTTGTAGAGAGCAATAAGGTCTCCCCTGAGCTCCCTTTTCTCCAGGCTAAACAGCCCCTCTTTAGAGGACTTGGTCTCTACATTCTTCATCCTTCTCTGGACACATTCCAGCACTTCAAATATCTTTCATGAAGTGAGGGGCCCAGATCTGGGACAATACCCAAGTACCATATGGACTTGAATCCCATTTGTATTTGAAATAATCAGGGAATAAGGATTTTGACACTTGAACATCTATAACATCATATTCAAACTGTGAAACTATGACTGCATTGTGGCTACTCCTGTCTATCTGTGTCTCAGAAAGGCATTAAGGAAACTTGTCCTTCTGCAAAAGGGTCTGACCATGTCTAAAAGTAAGAACTATATATTTTGTTGTATTTTGGAGTAATATTTTACAGATCTCTTGAGCTCTAGAAACTGATGATCTTCGGGCCAAATCAATAGTTATGACTTTGTTAACTTTTGTAGGGACATCTTGTGTGGACAGACAATGGATGATTTTGTTTATGGGATCCTTGCTGTTTCCGGCACAAGTTTTGGTGTTGCTATTAGTAAAATTTTCCAGAGACTGATAGTTTTGTACTGATTTTTTATTTATACTGCATGCCACTTCTTTCTATTCTTATCATTTATACTTCTTTGGTTTTCTGACTAGTCTTGGTTTGCAGCAAATTATCTTTCATCACACTTTTACTTTTGCGAGTCAAATGGCGTGTTCAGGTTTAATTAGAGGCCATAACACACTCCAGTGAAATTCTGTTCAGTCGAAAACAACTTTGAGATATCCAAATTCACAATTCACTGCACTAAATTTGTAAAAAATGCTGGTTTCACAGATGAACTGGAGATATGATTTACCATTAACTGTAGAACTACTGGCCAGATGCTTCTATTAGGAATCAAGTTGGGTTTGTGTGCTGCTCTCAATGTAGTATGATGCAAATGGTTATATAATTCAGATGGGCCTGTTTAAGAATCCCAGTCTGTATATTTACTTCTCAATTTTCTTTGCTTTTCTGAAAGACATACACTAAGCTTTAACAGCTTTTCCAATGTAAAGCAATTGCTTTCCATGTCAAACAAAAGCCCTTATTAGTGTGAGGTAATGTGTTAGCTACTAAGAAGATTCTGGTATGCTAGCAAACTAATAAATATTCATAAATAAACTTGAACTAGACAATGCATAGAATTTCTGAAGAATGTGCTATAGTCTTAATCCAGAGAGTGTTGTAGTAATTACCAGATAAAAGGGGAGGTTCATGAAATGAATATGCAGTGTCATGAAATCAGAGTTGTACATTGATCAATGCTAACTTAAAGATTCTTCCTTAGCTAGAATATTTTGACACCCCATTTATCACTAGTACTATTTTTAGATTTTTAATTAGCAGATCACCAGCCCTTACCTCATTAACTTAGCTTCTGCAAAAACATTATTTCTAGAGATAATAGCTAGGTTAGAATAATCACCACTCCCAATTTCTTGGGCTGTAAGGAAGGACAGGACTTCAGCTTCTGTGACATGAAAATATATTTCATACCAGGCAAATGTGACCTTGACTCAAGAGCGTGTGTCTTACTTTCCAAACAATATCTTTTCACTTTATTTCCTAAATCCATTAACCTCAAAACATGCACCATTTCAAAGACAACTGAAACATTTTCCTAATTTATCTTAAAGGTTTATTTCTAGGGCTCTGTTTGCAAAAATGTTTTGGGATATATTTCAGCAGAAAATTGTACCTTGATGTGTGTTTAACACAGCTTGCTGTATATTTGTATAGATAGGATTTTAAACATTTGGTTTTTACAGTCTTTTTATGAGAGAAAATATAATTTCCAGAAGCTAAAACGAACCAAATAAAGACATTTATACTTACATTTGCTAAGTATAAAGGTATAAGAAACTAATAAAAATCAGACAATTGACAAATCAATTAAGTATGACTTGTGCAGATGTTTGCTTCAATGAAGTGCCTATTTTATTGCTTTTACTATTGGAAGGTACGTTCCACCACTAGTGATGGATAGGAGCAAAGCTCATGCAATACGGCTTCAAGACTATATAATTATCTCTGCAACATGCATGTTATATTTTCAACATGCTGCTTAAGGCTTAAGGCTTTCCTTTTGCAGTATCCACACTTAAATCATCTTAATGTCTTTTTGCTCTACTATATGTAGCAGCGATGAAAACATTAGGCTAGCCTCAATTAAATAGCCAATGAATTAGGTAGCTGAACAATATTTGCACCCCTAGCTGTTTTATCTAATTAAAATTCCTATCAAATGAAAGAATTGATTAGTCTCTTCAAGCAGAGAGGTTTGCATCATGCAAGCAGTATAAATAATTTACATTGGAGATTTCAACACATTTCAAATGCTGCCATCTCTGCCTCGTGAAACGGTTTATGGCATCCTAAGACTTGCTTTCATTACATTCACTGATTTTGCAATCAATAGCAAGCCAGAAGTTCAGACCACAATCTAAGAAGGTCATAGTGCTGCCACTGAAGATAGTCTGGGGAAAGGTCACCTAATTATTTTGTGGTTTATGATGTTTACAGCTATGGTCTGATATGTAGCCATGTGTATGCAAGATCTTTAAACACTAATGCCAGCTTTGTAATGAAAGCAAATCCATTTTCAAACTTAAGATTTAATTTTCTCATTTGCAACATTTTTGATGCAAAAAGTTAAGAGCACAGGACTTTGTCAAGACGAGCACACAAAATCCAAATCTTATCATTACATAATTAAATAAATGCAATGGATGAAAAAATGAATTTGTGGGAAAAATACCATTTCCTCTAATTATAATGGAATGTTTCAATTCAGACAGTCACACACATAATTGGAAAAACTCATTCAGGCTCTTTTTCACTGAATGATACAAAACTGGAGAATTTCACAACCTTGTGCAAAAAGTTTGCAACATGCAGAAAGAAAGTTGTGTCAGGAGAGGTTTAGGTTGGATATTAGAAAAAGGTTCATCAGCCAGAGAGTGGCTGGGCACTGGAACAGGCTCCCCAGGGAGGTGGTCACAGCACCAAACCTGACAGAGCTCAAGAGCTGTTAGGACAAGGCTCTCAGGCACATGCTTGAGCATGGTGCTGTACAGGGCCAGGAGCTGGACTCAATAATCCTTGCAGGTCCCTTCCAACTCAGCTTATTCTGTGAAATCCTGACAAAATTTTTCAAGAACACCGGTGAAACAACATCTTCATGAAAAATTAAGGGGCCTAATTCCTCTGGTAGACTCCATGAATTGTAGCAGTTTTTAATGTACCTGGAGTATCTGGAGTATTTAGATGGAACCTGAGATGAGCAGAGAGGCTTTTACACCATATATAATCTTGGATCTCTATTCACCTGGATGTTCTGAGAGACTGAAATTTTTATGGCTAATGACTCAAACAATTGGCCATTTGTTGAGGCAAGGTTTGCACACTAAACCAAAATGGAGAAGGAGAGTTTTCTGTGTGTAATGGCAAAACCTCTGAACATCATAAGACAGAAGGGGTGCAGAACTGTAGTGGTTTGAAAGCAAAACGAGTGAGAGGCTCCAAGTCAGAAATACAATTTAATAAGAAGAATAAAAGGTAAAACAGGATAAATGCAATAATACAAAAGACCACTGACAGAGTCAGAATACAACCTGAGTGGGATGATGGAAGCAGTGATCCCGTAGAAAGGTCTGGTAGCTCTGATCCTCTGGGAATCCAGTGGGTAAGGGCCCCTGTACTGTCCCAAATCCCAGATTATATCCAGGTGAGAATGCTTGGCTCCTCCCCCTGGGCGGAGCATCTCACAATGGGATGATGAGTCATACAAGGGGTCCTTGATGGCCCATTAAAGAGAGAGAACTCCCAGAGGGAGTTACCTATGAGTCATGCAGCAGGCCATTAATAGAAGACCCATTAATAGAAGAGGGAGGGGGAACCTGGGAGAACACTGCTTCAGCAATTGGTTTCAACAGTTCATGAAGATGGTGATAGAATACTTTGTGCATATCTTATACTACAACCCAGGACAAGAACCACCACCAGAGGCTACAGGCTGGTGTTTGAGCCAAATAAGGGAGAAGGCATACAAGAAGCAGACCCTGCCAATATCCTCCCTTACACAACTGACTCAATTTTAAAGCTCCCCCCTCCCCTCCGGTAAGCCTAAAAGTATTCCTTCTGTCAGACGGGGCATAACTAGCTCAATTACACTGTCATCAGAGGTAGCTGTCACACCTTACAGGGTGTCATAACCCATTAAAGACTCCTAAATTCCCCCACACTAATTTCTGGGGCCTTCCACCAGAGGACTGTCCATGATCTACCCTCTTGCAACAGATCCACAGTGCTGCATCAGACACCATAAAACTTTCCCTCCAGGGGAGGTACCTGGGCATTCTACCCAAACCTGAACATATATTAACCTGTTGAGCACTTATGCTTCTTGGGCTTCCCCAACCCTCAATAGATCAAGCCTGGTCTCATCACTGGATCCATGAGTGTCAATGTCTTTCTACTCTTATCCTTTCTTTCTCTTTCTTTTCTTTATACATTTTCTTAAACATTTTTAATGCTTTTATATCACTGTATTTTTACAGATGAAAATCAAATTTGCTCCATGCCTCCTTTCCATTGCAACTAAATTTGAAAATGAACCCTACATATACGTATTTATATATGCACACTGGTCATTCAGTGTCATTTCACTCTAATCTGCCCCAAGGGATTTATTTACAAGAACTTTAGTTCTTGCCTTCAGGGATAGGTTGTAACAGATGTACCAATGAAAAGTTACTGCCCTTTATATGAGAGCAATTTTCTGTAAATCATTATATTTTCAGAGTCCATAAAAAATACTGTAATTAAGAAAACAAAGAAAGAATTAAAAGTTATCTGAATTTCACCATATTTTCATTTATGCAGATGTCAGTTCCTTCTCAACTTCCTTTGGATCCAAAAATGCGGAGTTAGGATGCTGCCAAAACCCTTTGTTCATCCAGAGCACATCAGCTATTCAGTAGTAAAATCAGGCTATTTCAAAGACAAATTTCCTTTAAAATGTTACCAATATATACTAATTGAATTTAAACATGCACAAAGAATTTGCCCAAAAATTGGCAATTCAGATGAATCTCCTGAGCAAATATCTGAGATTCTTGACCCTTGCCCTATCTTCTGATTCTTCTCATAAAACTTTTTTTCTTAATTGTTTAGCTTCTTTTTATCCGTGCCTTGGCACATGCTTGTGGGTAGAAAAGGAAAGGAGGTCAGTTTGTTCCATTATGAAAACAGTGAGATAAAGCAGTGTAATTATCCAGTATGTGTGCTAGAGTGCCCTTGTGTTCTAAAAAACAAGTCCTGCTTCATCCATTACCATCCAATGGTACTTTTGTGATTTCCCCATAACTGCTGGTCCGTATCCCAAGTGGATGGAGGCATCATGACTTCTTCACAAGCCAGATGCCTTTGTTCAGGAGGACAGCAGGCACAGGTGAGCTATGAGAAGGAGGACAGAGGGCCTCTGTTCCCCATACCAACATCAGCTAACTTGGCACATACATTGATATATGCTGTGACAACACATTTGTGCAGTGGCCCTGAAAGGATAACATTGTATTTGCAAATTTCAGTGCAAATACATAAAGAAAATGTGCATTTCAACTAAAGAATTCCTACATCTTACAGTATCTGTAGCAGCACAGCAATCCCAGCATCTACAGGGCAACATCTAACACTGACAGCACAGCATCTAACATCTCTGGCAGCACAGCAAAGGGACCCGAGATGCAGAGAAGAGCTCTCGGTGCCACAGCCAGTGCCACTCAGCACCTATTCCGAAACACTAACGAACCACTACATTAGAGAAGGTATAAGAGACTGCATATAAAAATAACACTATATTGTGTTTCTATAAATCATGGGGTGCTTTGGTCTCATCCTGGCTACAATACTGGCTACTTTCCTTGTCTTAGGAAATGTATTGTGAAGGCAAGAGGTAGAGACTGCTCGCAGAGGAGTGATGAATTATCTAGGGTATCTCAAAGATTGAGAGAGATTGAGAAGATTAGGACTGTTTACCTTGGAAATAAGAAGAGAGGACATGATCAAAGTATCTGAAGTACTTCAAGAAGTGTCTAAAAGACAGAGTGGTTTGACTGAAAATTGCTCTTTTCTATGTCTCAGAGCACAAGAGTTGACTCAATTAAATTAAAATGAGGAGGAATTAAAACTGACTCTTAAGAACCTGAGGGTACTAGCAGGCCCCTGTGACCCTGCCTAGTCTCTCAGATGCCTCCCACACCCTTTCCCTTTCCAAATAGCTAAGGACCTCATTTCAGCTGAGCCCAGCACCATCAGTGCCTGCCCCAGAGGTATCTCCAGCACCCATGTCACTGTATCATTGTTTTTATCTCTTTGACTAACTCAGATCTGCTGCTTCCATCTCCCATTGCTCATGGGGCCAGCAGAACCAATAGATATTATGACTCTTCCCTGTCCTGCCATGTTGTGTGGAGTGGCCCCTCTCAGCTCCTGGTCCTGCCCCTGAGGGAGCTGCCTGCCTGCAGCCATATCAGGGCCGCCTGGTGCAGGAGGCCAAGCTCATGCAGCCCCATGAAACCCCCTATGACCATCGAGCCTTGAGGGCTGGTGAGCATGTAAAGGCAGAGCACAGCCCTGCTGGCTGCCTGATAAGGGGGTTTAGTTCCATCAGGAACTAAATCCCCTTAGGATTCCTCTACCCACCAGTCTTTACCTAGACTATGCTGCAGATCTAGGTCCAGAAATCATCACGTGTTTCTAAATCTGATGTCAAGCTATCAAATGCACGACTAATAGACTAAAGATATTGGAAACTCTTTAGCAAAACTAAAGCTTTTATTTGAAAAATTTGGCTTAGTCACCAGAAATCACACAAGAGCCCATGTCACATGATCTGTGAATTGACATGGCTGTGCTTGTCTCTGGCTATCCAAGTTACCTTGGTTAAGAGTGATCTCAGCTATCCCTGCACCCTACTGCTTATCCAGATGACCTCCAGGGTCTCTCAAGCATTCTGTGATTCTGTGATACATTAAAGAATAGTAGTTTAAAAATTGAATCCTTTACAGATCAATGACTTATGAAAAGCCATCAATCTCTTCCTTTGAAGAATAAAGAGTGGGCATTATTTTTACTCCATCTCTGTCTAAAACACTACTCTCGTGAGACTTCCCTGCTCTTAAAAACAGGCCTAGAGGACAGTGTTTTACAACAGTAGAAAGTTTGAAAAGCTAGCAAAAGTTTTTGTTTCCTTTATTAAAATGCATTGCTTCTGCCCTCTAGGACCTGAAAGCCCTGAAGGACCTTCATAAATAGTTGGAGTACTTTATATTTATACTTCTACTTTCCAGTTAATTGATATGCACTGCTCAGCTAAGACTAAGCTGCAACTTTCACATGCCAGCCTTTGGCTTCCTTTCATGTACATAACTTTAGTGGTTGAAATAAAATTTATAGTAGTATAGTATGAGTTATTCCAATTTTGAATTACATTCTTTTCCTTCTTATAAAGATGGGCTAATTATTAAATTAAAAGGAAGCACATTATTTTTGCTGTATACCTGCAAAAAAGGTTTGAATATTTGTTCCTGTGAATATGGCTGTCACTAATACAGCTGATTATTTTGTCAGATCTTAATCAAAGTTCATTTTTATGGCTTCTTCAGGTACATTTCCCTTTAACCTGAAGTTGTAAAATATGAAGACAGCATTAATTAATACTAGAGGTCTGAGGGGAGATAAGAATCACAGAGAGGCTCTGTCAGTGGTCCAAGAAATATTTGTCTTCATAAGTTTAGCATGCTTTACCAGGAAGACAATGTATGTTTTGAACTTAATTTTGAACATGGAAATTAAAATAAAATAAAGCATTTTCTTCAGTAGGAGCTGTATGTATAGCTAATACAGTTTATCTGATATTCAGTATTCCCCAGATCAAGATGCTAACATATGGGTTTTAGGAGCTCAGCTTTGCTTCTGCTCGTAGATAACAAAATTCTACTATATTTATCATTAAAACCCACATAAATGTCTATTAAATGGAAAGGAGGAAAAGTTCTGAAAATCAGGAGAAAATTGTCATTATTTTGCTGCATATTTTTGTCTAAGTAATTATCTTACTTTAAAAGTGTCACTTAAAGTACTCACAATAAATGCAAGACTCAAACCGGTGCTCTAAAAGAAAAAAATACCAATAGTGACTTAGCAGTTTTCATCAAACGATTAGGGCAATCAAGAATTGACAAGGGTTTTTTTTTCATGACCATGATGAAAAATTCAATCCTTTTGACCTCAGTAAGTATGCACAGGAAGATTGTTGTATTTTGTAAATCTTGTCAAAGCTAGAGCAGGATCTGGTGACCCTGGACAATAGAATCTTGAAAAACCTCTCCATAAAGGTGCTTGAAAGGACTCTACTGAGGTATATCATGGTTCAGGTGGTCCCAGGTCTGAACTGGATTAAACTGCATTAATGTCATCCTTACCTTGCTTCAATCTAGCTCTATTCTTGTGTCATAGTATCAAGGGTCAAAGCATAACAAGAATACCTAATACCTCATAGCATAAAGATTTTTGCAGTAGAGTGGAACTTGAGAGATACAAGGACATGACTCAGGCAAACCATGCAGAGTCTTCCATAAGACGTGTTGTATATGGTCCAATAATGGAGACCTTGAATTTAAGTGACAAGAAGCCCTTTTACAAACAGTGTCTGTTGATTGAAATAGCATCTATTGATTGAAGCCCTCTTTTTGTTTGCATTTATTTTTATCTGAGTACAAGCCACACAGAAAAAAAAATAAAAAGGATGGCAGATGAAACAAACAAACAAGCAAGCAAGAAAAAAATGAAAATAAAAAAGAGGGGGGGAAATGGTAGAGATGGGGTGAAAGATTTTTTGTGAGACTGTTCTGATTCCATACAGTTGTTTTTTCTGTTGCACTCAAATAGCCTACCTGCAAGCTGCTTTAGAGAGCAGGAATGCTTCTCCCATAGTCATGTTTCATTTCTTATGCTGGATGTACTGCCAAAATGTTACATATATGGGAAGAGGCCAAGAATAAGTGTTACGAAGAATATTATCATGGCAAGAAAAATTACAGTTAACTTCCAAGAATAGCATGATCTCCAACGTTTATTTTAGACAGTACGTTAAAATCAGGAACAGATTCTTCAAATAAATGAATTTTTAATTTGAATCACTTATTTGGAGTATTTTGATTGTCTTCATTTCACATGCAGACCATAGGCAGGTATTTAAGACTTTTAATTTCACAGAAGAACACATAACAGAGCAAATGGATTTTTTCTTTATGGCCTTCTTACACCTTATAACTATCTAATGGACCCAATATAAATCTGCAACTTCTCAAGTAAAAAATGAGACCATAGCTCTTATGTTGAGTCCCACTGCACTCCACAGCCTTATTAAAGAGAATGCTTTCTTGTGGTGTTAAAAGTTATTCAGCAGGCATCAGTTTGTATTAAATATAGTACCCCTAAAAATCTCATTTGATAAGGAACTGAGTATGGTGTTAAAGTTGTTACCTCAAGGAAAGTTCAGCATTTCAAATTAATGATTTAATCTTTGAAATATTATAGCTACAAATATTAAATTGTTTAAGAGTAGTAATTATAAAGTGGATATTATCAATAACAACATATGGCACTGCTGTGAGTATGAGGCTGAATTAATTCCTGAGGCTCTGATGCCATTCATAAAACTCTCACAGTTTATGACTGCAGCTGAGTTCTTGAGTGAAATACAGCCTTGTGTTTACTCCAGGTCTATCTATTATGCTCCACGTTATTCAGATGGATTCCAGTGTTGATCCTCATGCTTTGCCTATGAATTGTTTTCTCCCAATCATTAATGCAAGCTTATAACTTTTTCCCTTAATACAAGTCCTTATTTTTTTCAAGAAAGAACACATCTGAACAGAGACATTGCCTTACTGATGCAACAAATCACATAGTCCAATTCATAGCCTTTCAACATTCATGGCTGGAGTAAAGGGAGCAATTTCATATGGAAAGGAAGATTTAGAGGCATTTAATTCAGTTTTTCATCTGGATAAGAGAGACCAATTCTGGGCAGTCAGCTGGCTTTCCACATATCAACCTTGATTCATGAAATCTAAATAATGCTATTATATGACAATGACCTTCTTGAAATTAATCTAAACATAAACCTTCTGGAAACAAGGCTCATCAGCCTAGCAGGGGTAGGCACAAAAAGTTCCTGATATGGAAGTCTCCTACAGACATTTAAGAATTCATACTGCCTTGACAAAGCTGCTATACAAATCAGAATAAACGAGTAGTAGGTAAAGATAAGATATTATAATGGCACAGATATTATTAAGATATTATTATATAGCACTGCAGTACTATAAAGCTGGTACGAACTAGAATGCCATATATGAAAGTTTTTGAGTGTCTTCGGAGAACAGTGTTAAGGATGAATGTGGCTTTACTAAGACAATGTCTGTCCTATTTCATATCTCTTTCAGAAATATTACAGGAGGCCTACTGTAAACCTAGTACAAGGAATCTGAATTCTTTCTGCTAAATTGGAGAGTCTCTGTGCAGGAAGTACAAATTGATCACAGAAGCAACAAGCATGCAGTTTTTACCCCATGAAAATGTAATTATTTATTATGAAGTACCAAAAGTTTGCTGAGATCAATAAAAAATAAATGAAAGAGTAATGCCCCTGGTTTACAAAATGTAAAAACAAGGGAATGTGAACAGTGAAAAACAGATTGACTTTGGAAAGATAATTTAACAGCCTGTGTTCAACTGAAAAATTTCAGTAGGACTTGCACAAATATTTAGACTTTTGATTAATGCATCATCTTACTGCCATTTCCTGGTTTGGGCACTCCAGTTTGAGTATGTGTGCGTTATTTTAGTGAGAGTATTTGTTTATTATTTTAGCTTCTGCTTATGTTGACAAATTAAACATTCTTGAGAACATTCACAGAAATTAAAGTCAACTGCTCTGAAATGGCCCACATCTAGGTTGTCATTCTTCAGATTCCAAAATTTGGGACCTGAGGCAAAAAACCTACTGGAAAGGGTAAATTATTTGAATGCCTTATCTCCCAAAGTATAACAATTACCAGGGAGACTTCCAGCTGGCATGAACCAACTAATCTCTATTATGGTATCAACACACTATGTCCAGAACAAAGTATTTACAAGTTTGGGGTGGGAAGGAATTTGCTGGATGTAAGTTGTCTGCATCTCCAGAGGTAATTATTCTCCTTTCCCACTACAAGCCTTACAATAGGACTTAGTTTCTCCACTGTAAAAGAACAATCCCAAAGCACACTCACTCTTAGCATTTCAGATTGTAGTTCTGATTCTTCCTGCATGCCACACTGAGATCTTGGCGTATTTCCCAAATGTATGCTCTAATTTACTAAAATGAACCCCAAAACTGTGGAACCTTCTCTGACTTCTGGTTCTGCCCTTGATGGTTACCTTCAGTGAAGCTGAAATTGAATGGGAGAGGCAACACCGTGGCTGTAAAACTGTTTTCAAACCATTATCTACATGAGAATCCAATTCTTTTCCATCCTATATGATTCTGGGTCTACTCACTTCTTTAAGCCTTAGTAGCATTTGTTAGGTTTGGGACACCTCTGAAGTGTGTCAGTAGAGATCATTCCCTTCACAATATCTGGTTATGGCACCTCCAATGTATAAATATGGCACACTCATCTGGTCATTTGATAGTCCTTCTACTCATATGGACTCCTAATTTGTCTTTTCTCACTCAATACAGAGCTTTTGCTGTAGTACTGTAGCTTTTCTTGGACATCCATCCCCAGTTCTCAGGTTTCATTTCTGTAAAATTATCAAGATTTCAATATTTGGTTTAACTGAGCAGCTTACACATTGCTGCATTCCATAACCTGTCATTAAATAATTTGCATTTTATAAACAGCATTTTAACACCAAAACTATGCTGTGTTATAAATCAAGTTAGCTATGCTGCTAGAGAGTTTACCATGTAAGGATTTTTTCTGTTCTTCAGGAAAACTTGGCAGAGATTTCAGCTTTAGGAACAAAATATAGCAGCTGTAATTACTCATTACACTGTTTAGAATAATAGTCTGTATTAGGTAATCATCACCTAAAATCCCAAAAGTTGTTTCTCTATATTTTAAATCAATTCCAAATCAGTTTCATATACCCCAACACAAAACAAGAGTCTGTGATTATTAATCTGGATTTATGCAATTAATTCTAATAATCAGAAAATGTATTCTGTTAAGAAAGATGAAAAAATTTACAAACCTGCCAAGATTAAAGGAGGGACCTGTTTTTCACATCCCTGCCTATAATGCTATGCTGTTGGAAGATTACTCTGGAATGCTAGTAGATTAGAAGTAGTCTGCAAGCCTCAAAAATATTAATAGCGTGATTAAAAATTACATTGATTGCTAAAAAGGCTTTCACAAAACTAGCATTTTTTCCAAGAATGAGCATCAGAAACTTTATGGAATTGCTTTTTTATCTTTGCTATCTTGCAGTGAATGGTAAAATTGCTTTCTGTGTATTGTCCTATTTCTAGGTCTGGTTGTGAATTGCTGCCCTAAATAATGAACTAAAAATATGAGTTCATTTCTGTACTGTATTATGAATGTGTTATTGTCACAGCAGGCAATTACAATCATTCACAGTGTGAATATGGGTTCTGAATAGTAAATTGTCCTGAAAACAGTCTTCTCCTGTGAATTTATGAGTTTTCAATCTTACCTCTCGATACTGATTAATACTGTGTCACCATTTAACACTCAGGTTATTCAGCAGAACAGGCATCATACCTCAGAAGTCACATAAATGCAAAAACACTTACTAGACAATAAAAATAAGGTCTTATGACAATTAATATGATAATTAATGGATATTATACCTCTATAGAATGAAGATGCAGGCAATAAATACAAGATATCATAAAAAAAAAACTTCTACTACTGCTGCTAAGAGGAAAATTTTTTAAAAATAGGTTTTTCGGGATAAGAAAAAAATGTCTCTATAGTGTCACTTAGTATCATTTACCTAGGGAGGGAGGAACAGTTTTCTATAGACAAGGAGGAAACATCTACCAAGCAAAAAAAGAATAAATACTGCATTAACAAGACATTTTTGTACCTGTGGTTGGAAGATTTTTACTTTGCAGAACTGTGCGCTCGAGTTTTAAAGAAAAATCTGTTTCTATTAATATGTAATGACAATGTCTACCTTATAGTGAAAGATATCTTCAGTGAATTTTGAGGCAGGAACTTTTCTGATTTTCTACTTGTGCTATGTTGCTGCAGTAGTTCAAAAGACATTCAGTAAAAAAACTTACCTGAATTCTAAAGTACATCCTTGATGTTTAAAACAGGAACATGAAGTTAGATATTGCTACACTTTATCTGATTTTCAATGTTGAATTTTTTTCACCTTCTGAGGAAAATACTGATTTTTTTAAAACTTCTTTTGCAGTTTTTGAGCCCTCTTATAAAATACATCTTCTTTTTGGCTTTTCAGTAACCTAAAATGAATCAAACATGATCACATGGTTTAAAAAAAAATTGTATGGAAGCAATTAAAAGATTATTCTTTAATGGCTAATTGAAACAGAAAATTTTCAACTGTCTTCCTTTCAAAATTCAAGATTTAGTTTCCAGAGGTTAATGATTGCATTAAACACAGTTTCTTTCACTTTCAATTTTTAAATTATTGTCATGTGGATTTTTTTTCCTTCTAGAAGAAAAATCTGGTTTCAAATTCTGCGATCAACAAGTTGGTTTTAATGCAACACTTGTTACTATGTGTTGGCTTATCTTTTTTTAAATTGAATGAGAATAGCCTTGTAGAATGCTGAGATTGCTAAATACAATTGACCTTTTAAAAATTACTCTTATGGTATGTCTATATGACTAAGTCTCAGACCTTGTTTGTTGTAAAATAATTAATGAGATTGTTTAAAGCAATGAAATAAAATAGGTCCAGAAATGTAATGAAATATGTTACAGTTGATGTGATTAGTAATCTCCACGCTATGTAAATGAATCATATGGATTCTTCTGTAGATATTACTGTCACCAAGCAAGAAAAGTATATGCATAGGTTTCTCTTCCATTTAGGGCAGCATCAAGGGAATTATAAATACTGATGAAATTATTAAATAAAATAGTAAGACCCACAAAACTATTTGCATCTCTCAGCCATTTCAGTGGAGGTTAGCAGCTAGCTCGTGTGTGGGATTACTCCTGTGCTATATAGGAAAGGTACATTGATTTGGGAACTAATTTACTCCACTAGGACCTCTGCTTTTGACATATGATTTTATCTTTTTCTAGGGGGGAAAAAAATCTTGTTCAATACACAAGTTTTGAAGCTGTTTTTCCTTCCTTGAGACAAGGGTCTTGGATGCTTAATTGCTGTGAGGAAAGTAATACAGCCAAGGAGTACTATCTGACCCATTTGCAAGAGCCACTGGAATAGGTGATTGTAAAACATACTCACTTAACTGTTTCAAGATTTGGAAACCATCAACTCAAATGTAAGAAAAGACTCGTTCCTCTTCTTTTGTCTTATGCCAGATTTTTTTCCCCACCAACACATTGTCCATTATTCTTGTCTATTTACACCTTGTGTTAATTTAAAGCTTTTCCTAGCCTATGTCTACATTGAAAAAAATCTTCATAATTTACAATTCAAAAAGCACAAAACCAAAAAATACTAAAGGAACTTTATGTACACCATCTATGATTAATTATAGCCTATTCTCTTTACATTCTTCTATGAAGAATGAGAATTTTTCTCACAAAGAGGAGCTTG
This sequence comes from Trochalopteron elliotii, assembly GCA_024734555.1. Lineage (NCBI taxonomy): Eukaryota > Metazoa > Chordata > Aves > Passeriformes > Leiothrichidae > Trochalopteron > Trochalopteron elliotii. The sequence continues at coordinate 5,587,556 of JANPWX010000043.1, read as the reverse complement.
CTATAGAGGCATTAGTTTAGTTTTGTTTTGTTTTTTTTCTTTGCTTTCTTAATTGACTTGAACAGAGATGGAGGTTTCAGCATGGGCTACTGTGGTAATGCAATCCCTACACCTCTAGAGGTGCTTCCAAATAGGGAAAGAGTCTCACTTTATCTTTTGACATGTTAAGAAGTTAGCTGGAAAGTTCTGTGGATTTCTCTTTGTAATTGGCTTGGAGCCAGTCCAGAAGCGTAGATTGGACCCTGGAAACGTTACTCAAAGACTGTTGTTACACTCATTGGGCCAAGGGCCAGAAAGCCAACCTAAGCTGTTGAGTGCTAAAGAGAGAGAACAACGGAACTCCACGCTTTTCGCTTTATCGAGGTGCTGTAGCAAGCAAGGAGTTTGTCTCTTTGCTGTGCTCGCCTTTGTTGTTTTGCTTTTTGTTTTATTTTCCATCTTTATTAAAACCCTTTTGAATTTTCAAGGCACCTGCGATCAGCCATCCTGCTCATTATGATAGCCACATTTCTGCCAGAGACTGGACCCTCAGAAGTGTGGGTCAAACCCATAGGCTACCATTGCAAATCACAGATAAATTCACTAGCAGATGCCATTCAGGATATTCTCTAGAGTATTTGAAGTCTTAATATAAGTGAAAAACTGTGACTAGGACACAAATACTAAACAACAGAGATATGCTACATTTTGACACAAGCTATAAGTAGGAATACAAAAATCACTAAATCACTCTCTGCCATGGCACAATCTCATTTGGACCATGAATGAAGCAAGCTCCATAATGCCCATGACACTTTCCTGGTGCTTCTTACCATTACCTTGAAGTGATGTGCAGACACTGCCTCGGCTTGCACTGTATCAGGATTTAATTTCTGTTAGTTCCCAAGTGCAGAGGTTCAGACAGTAACACATGCTGCCACCTCCTTCTGGAACATCTGAACTACAAGAAGATGCATCAGCTGGCAGGTTAGCTTAAGGATAATGTGATGAGAGAGTCCATTTATTTATAAAACATTATAAAAGAAAGAGTGAAATGATAAAGCATCCCTGATTTGTTCTCTTCCTTTAATGAACCTCTAGATCAAAAGCAATGTCAATGTACTTCAAGTTCATAGGCTCTATTGACAGTAAGTGACAGATTCTGCTGCCAGTTGCTATTCACTTTGAGGGGTAACTTTTATCTTAGAGGATGCTATTGATGCTGGAACAGTATTTGAGATACTTAAGGATAACAGAATCCTGTATTAATGCAACACTGTTCCAGATTCAATTTGATTGCTGCTGTTAGTCATTGTGCATGTAATATTTATGTATCCTGTGTAAGAGATAGTAAGCAACTCTAAGGCATAAAAATCTGATTTCAGTTACACCATATCTGCAGGATAATCTGCTAAATTTGCAAAAGCACCACTTGTTTCCCTTAGGGCCTGACCAAGCCTATACAGTCTTATCCAAAAGCAGCCTCCTTTGTACTCTGAAGTGGGGAAATCTGAGGGGTGCAAGTCCCTGAGCATGTTTTTCATCATCAGAGAGGAATGAACAAGGCCAGAGTGTTTTGGGTAATTGAGACCAGGAAGATCTACCTTAAAGTAGTCTCTAGAGAGAAAGGAGGGCTGGAGGCAAAAATTGACACCTTTGTTATCGATATTAAATCCCAACACTTTGGTACTGTCTGTCTACTTTGAAATTACCAATATAGATAAGGAAACTAGATGTGAGGAAAGAAGAAAAAGACAATTAAAATAAACCTCTAATAATCGTATTTAACTGCTTAGTTGTGGGAGTTTTGTTTATATTTGATGCCTACAATAGAAGGAAACTTGCCTAGCCTTCTGAGGAGAGACTTAAGAAAAGGTGTTCAATAGTTACTTAGATCTTCCTAAGCAATAATCAATAAAGATTTGCAGCTTATGGAGCTGCAACCTGTCTAAAGTGTCTTTATATCTAATGGAAACCTTTCAAGTCCTGCTGCACAAGCATAGATACCTTAATGTAGCTATAAGGTAGAGTCAGGAATGATTAGCAAATAAAGCAGTTAAATAGGAAAGTTTATTTCCTTTTCCATAAAGATCTTGACACAAAGTATGTCACATTAAATTTTATCATTTGCATAGTGTTTATCATATTGACGTATGAGAAAATTTACATTCTATAAGATATGGCAATATAACTTTCAAATCTTCTTTACTCCATTTGGGAATGAAGCACAAAATCTTTGATGAAGTGCACAGACGAGATATTTTAGACAATGTGAAAGTACATATCACATCTTTCTTGAATCAGTGGCCAACATCTAAAAGTTCAAATTGCCTTTGAAGTTTTGAAATAAAAATGAGGTTGTAGGAGGTACACAAGCAGGTATGTAGAAAGCACAGAAAGCATCACCTGAATAGGATGAGCAAACTCTTGTTACTCTTTTCTTTTTAGTTTATCATTGGGGAAGGGGGTAGGGTGGGGAGGGGCGTTAGGGCTTTCTTTAGTTATTTTTTAGGTTTTTTTAATCTGTTATTGATGGTATTGGTGACTCCTTTTTCAAAACCCCAAAGCATCTTCTACTCTTACCTCAAAAGCTGACATACTGACAAGTCAAGCTGGCATTGATATACTTCAGATACAACATTGTTTGAATTCATGTTTTAATAGTACTTTATATTCAATACTTGAATCTTTCCTTTTGTCTTTTACCTGGAAGTCACTGTTTCTATATCTCCATCTCTAAATCACAGATTTTAGTATATGTGTTTTGAAGAGATGTTTAGTTTTGCCTATTTCATTGTTTGTGTGAAGGTTTATTATAACATTTTTACCCAATGTAGTTTTGTGTATAGTTGTATAGAGGATGCTTTAAAATATCTAGGAACTTAGAAGTAGATTTATTTTTTAGCTTTGTGCTTTACACACCTTGTGCTGAATGTAATCTTACAAAATATCCCAGGAGGTATGGAATAGATGTAGTTGCAGTGGATTTTAATAGGAAACACAAGAGGTCTGTCTTTTCCAAATTTTCTGGGGATTTATATGTAGAAAAAACTTTAGACAGTTCTAAAAATCTGGAAAATAGGTTCAAATGAATAATTCACTTTTCATTCCATTCCAAACCATATTGTGTCAAGAAGCTGCTTGTTTACAGGATTTCACCACACCAAAGGTACAAAGAGTGAGAAATATTCCCATTTCTCATTAACTTGATAAAACTTGAGGATCTAGGAGATTACTCTACTTCAAATGCTGCCAGCGGGTTCTTTCAAAGCAACATATGAAAGCCAAAACGGTACTTCAGCACTTGACTAGCATGTATTTATCACTATTATTTAATATGGTGATACATTCACTGTAATAACAACTTAGAGGTCAGTTGATATCAGATGGTCATATATAAAAGTATGTATTTTAAAATTTTAAAAGTTAGTTTGATTGGATTTGACATTTGTAGATATTATTTGGGATGATGTTTCTGAATTTTTTTACCCATGTTTGTTGTTTTTCTTGGTCATAACTATTTATTTAACCAAAAAAAACCAAACCAAACCCAACACAAAAAACAAACCAGCCCCCCTTGCCAAAAGGAAACTGCTGTTATGTGAGCAAACACAAAAGAATTCATTGTGAAAGAAATTCCACAGATAAGATTTATATTCCCCAGTTCTGATTGTTTAAAGCTAGGGGTTTTTGACCCATTCTGGTTACTGAGGCTTTCTCCATAGCAAATGCATCATCTTTCTGGACATTCCAAATAATACCCATCTATTTACTTCAAAAAACCTTTTCAGATGGGACAAGTTGCCTTCTGAAGTGTCCTGGCTCTCTCCATCAGCTATAGAGGGAATCTAAACAATTTTAAAGCTATTAAAAAGCACCAAATTTATATAAAATGCACTTCTGCTATACAACTTTCTTGTTCTTTAGGGAATTAGATCAGTGATCCACAATGCACACATAGTATCATTGTGCACAGATATTTGAAAATCTGAGCTACGTTCTCTCATATCAATGTCTTAAACATTGTTGGAATTGCTGCATGTTGTTGGCATAAAGAGAAATCATATGGCCATAAGAAAACCATGAGAGCATTACTTTTATTTTTTAGAGTCAACTTGTATGTGTGTACAGAACTGTCAAACAATACTTCAGGCAGCATCGCAGAAAACTATACACTACTCTTCCACCTGCCCCCAAAAAACAGGCAACAGACAGATGCAGACAGGCTCAGAAAGACTAAATCACATCAATTAATTTATAAAGGCAGAATAGCGAGGCGAAATAATAAGAAATCTGTTTAATTTTGAAGCCTAAGTGATGAAAAATCTAAGTTAAGGAAAGTTTCTATGTCACTTCTGCATGGCCTCTTGCTTTTGGTTATAATATAAAATCAGGCAACTGCTAAACCAGAGCCCATGAGATTCAAACAGACATGATTTAGACACATCAGTTTTATTCATTTTATTAGATTTTTTTTTAATGCTCAGCAATTTACTTTTGATGTTTATTGACATCATGTCTTTAATGAGCAATTGGGGTAGACAAAATGTATTCAAATTTAAAGAATATAAATAAGATAGGGAATTGTAGTAATTTAGAAACAGTTTTAATAAGTTTTATTATTATGCAAATACTTAATTAGAAAAATATATTCTGATCGATTTGTAAACAAACTAAAGATGATTAAACAATTATTAGAAAAACAACATCTGCAAAAATAATCTGAAAAATACACTTTTAGTATTCTGAAATCTATGAAATAGTACTCTGAAATCAGAAGTAGTAATAGAAGGTCTTAGATTAAGATGGACAGTAATCTATATGATAGCCTAGTGCCTACTTTGCGAATCATTTTTTAAAAATCCTTCCCCAATATGCTACTTGAAAGCAGTTAAAGTATCCTTTTTCTTATTTTCACATATATAATCAGGACAGAACAGCTGCAGGAAATAATTAATAAAAAATTCACCTGGATGGTTTGTCTGAAGAAGGGTAAAGAAAGGTGTGATGACTGTTTAAAACCATCAAAAGCACTAGTTAACGTCAAACAAAAATATGCAACGTAGGAAGCAATGAAGTTCAGAAGTCTAAGCCAAAGGTCTTGAATACCTTCTTGGCTCAAAGAGAATTACTAAGCTATGGAATTTCCTCTTGAAAACTGTTTAGGTCTCATCACTTTGGTCTAAAAAATTTAGATGAGTGCTGTGCAAAACTTTCTAATGTCATGAAAATAGTTTCTTTGTAACAGACTTCCAGGCATTATCTCTCATGGTTTCTTTTCAAATGTTTTTAAAGACATGTATGTAGAATCCAAAGACAGAGATTTGAATTTTATGTCTGTACAACATACAAATGCATTTCCCTACTTTAGAGCATTGATCAAGAAAACCTATATTTTTAACCCAATTTTCATATTATTTGAATGGATACCATAGCAATACTAGAACAAAAAAGAAACTACATCAGAGAATGTGACAACTAGAAAACTGCTATATTATAATCACAAATTTAATAAAATCCATATATACATAGCCATTTGTCTTGCATGGTGTTTGCTGTTTTCCTCATTTCTGTTCATTTTTTTTGAAATAAAGAAATATTGTTTCACTCCGTTGAGTGAAATCCTATAGGAATTTAGTGGAATAGCTATGGCTTCAATAATGGTGTTTTATAATACTAGTAGAGTAAAATAATATTCTCAAGCCAGTAGAGAGAGTTTTTTCCCTTTTCTCAACAAATACTAGAAGTTAACTACTGCAATAAATCACCTTTTCTCAGTGTAGCAAAGCCAATATGTATGAGTCAAATGTATCATAGCAAATGCCATAAAAAATGTTTGCTTATTCATGAGACACGATGATTGTATATCTTACCAGCTTCAGTCTGACTTCTCTCACTCAGACTTTATAATAAAATAAGAACTTGATTAAGATGTCAGGAGGTTTTTTTAATAGAAATTTTCTTTTTGTTCACTTTCTGCTTAATATTCCCAAACACCTACTATCAGCACATTGGAATTATTTTAAACTAGCAATAAGGCATGTTGAGACACATCCAAAGGCAAAAGGCAAATAACTTTTCTGTTTGACGTAGGAGGAGACACACAATATCCACAGCTAGTGTTCACTGGGCATAAAATCACCCTGACGGCCTTAGCTGCAGAGAGCCATACCAGTTAGACAGAAAATACAACACATTTCTGACTCAAGAGTCTTTTTATTTCAGCTGTTTTTTTCTCTGTGACTTCACAACATCCTCACAAGGCGTGCATGTCTCTTGTTGGCAAATATAAAGACTGATATAAGAGATAATTCCAGTCATCTAACTGAAGACATTTAGATGTAGGCCAATGGTTTGGTTAGGCTAGTTAGGACTAGTCTATGTTTTCTGTCTCTCTAGAGATGCATGTGGAACCACTACAGACTACTGAGGGTACCTACATGTCTTCTTTACATGAATTTAGCCCAATTTTTGGATCTAAATGTAGGCAAATGTCATCTAACTTGAGGTATTTTATTCAAACAAAAGATGAAACTTTGGAACTGAGGATTCAAGGGTATCTTTACATATAAAATATTCTGCTATCAGTATGTAGAGTCATAAAATCATTAAGGTTGGAGAAGGCCTTTGAGATTGAGTCCAGCCTTTGACTAAACACCACCTTGAAAACTAAACCAAGACTAAATGCAATGTCCAGTTTTTTCTTGAACTCCTCCAGGGACAGTGCCTCCACCACCTTCTTGGGTAGTCCGTTCCAATGCCTGACCACTCTTTCAGTGAAGAAATTTTTCCTGATGTCCAACCTGAACCTCCACTGGCATAGTTTGATGCCATGTTTTCTTGTCCTGTGACTGGTTTCCTGGGAGAAGAGGCCAATCCCCCCTTGGCTACACCCTCCTTTCAGTTAGTTGTACAGAGTGATGAGCTCTCCTCTGAGACCCCTTTTCTTGAGGCTAAACACCCCCAGCTCCTCCAGACACTCTTCATATGACTTACATATTACATATACATCTTACATTATTACATATCCAAGTAGAAAAACGTTTCTATTTTCTTGGTGAGTTTGATTCCATTCAAGTTGGAATACCACTTTCTTACGAAAGAGGTTTCAAAAGGCTTAATAATTTTGTATGGGTTTTTCAAAGATAGCCCTAGCCTTTGCACAACTGAAGAGAGTTTGATCTCTTCAGACTTTCTCTCCAGATTTTATCCTCCTTTTATATTTTCAGTTCACACAAAAGAGGAACATGAATATTTCAAGCAGATCTTTCTAAAACACACTAAATTTGCTTATGATACAGCACCTTGGAGCAGGGGAAAAAAACTTGAAGAGACAATAATAAAAGTAATTTCTAGCAATGAGGTTAAAGTAAATGTGGTCTGCAAGGTTAATGGCATTTAAACACGGTAATTTTCTAAAAGTTCTTTTGCAGCAAATAGGTATGTAAGAGTATTATATGAAACATCAAGTTATGCAGTTAGAAGGGCCAGCATAAAATTATTTTAAAACCGGAAAAACATGAAAATATCCATGCACAAAAATAATACTGTGCACACTAAAAATACTGCCTCTTCCTGCAAAGAAAGCCCTCTCTGTTTCACTTCACTGTGACGGATGCAATGACTGCTGAGCTAGGTTAATTTGATGCAAACAGATTGATAATCATCATAGAGACATCAGTGTCAAATATACAATTGATGGTTAGTAATTTAATGTACCTCTCAGAAAACTAAACTTAAAATAGGAATGCAAACCTTACTGTGTCATCTCTAAAACAAAGAATAGCTCATATCTAAGATCTTCTTAAGCAATAAATCTTGTTTTCTGTCTGGAAATATTAGAATGCTTTTAAATAAAAAAAAAAAAAAAGTGACCACAGAGTACAATATATTATCAAAGTAGACCTCCCCACCATTACCCTAGATTCTGTACATATTATTTTTTTAGCAAAATTTCTGCATGTGTGCATGTCCTGTATTGTTGAAGAATTTACCCCTAAGAACTTTTATCCTCCTGCCTATATTCCTAGTTGATAATTACACAATAATGTTATCTATATCTAAATCACATGCTGAATATGTACCAGTGTTTGAAGATTGTGCTTTGCAGTAGAGACTACAAAATACTCATGGGGTTTAGAAAGACTATATTATTTGCATATTATTTGGGAAGAATATATAAAACACGTTATTAGAAAGTGTACATGTGTAGCCTGCAGTATATAGAGACAATAATTATTCCTGAATGTTTTGAGACCTTTTAATATTTTTACTCTTACTTTTCACAGGTATTTGTATAGAAGAAAACATTTTCTTAAGTGTATGAGTAAATGGAGAAAACCAGTTTTGGTTTGAGAGACAAGAATTTGACTGATAAGACAATCAAATTGTCACTAAATGGATTTTTTTTTTTTCATTCCTTCCTGGTTAAGTAATAACAAAGCTAGAACTTCATTTGGGCTTGGTAGCATAAATGGGAATAAGGACAAGAGAAGCCATAAGTAGGCAGTATCCTTGGGGAGTAAGCATATTGCTGGGTATTGATCTCATTTTTGTGGTCTGCCACTAAATATCCCTCAGAAAGTGAGCCCAAATGCAACATAATGGGCTCCAAATGGCTTCTATTCATACAAACTGTAAAGATCAGTAACTCATTTTTCAAGACAGTCCCACACAAACTCATGGTCTTAGTTTGCCTCCAAAGAGAGAGAGAGAAGGTAGTTACATGATGTCTCAAACTAAAAAGTCAACAACACTGAGTACAGTTTACTACTCTACATGAGGTTAATATTGAACATTCATGGCATCTGCATGCCATTCTAGAGCTGGAACATCATTGAGCAAGGGGTAGAAAGAAATCTACACAATATTCAGGTTGTTTGTTGGAAAAGCAAACATTTTGAAGATGATAATTGTATTTTTCAAATATGCTTTGTTATTTTAAGATGTTTTTAGTGAATCATAACGTTGAGAAACTCAGAATTATCAATTATTTGTACATATTTTGGTCCTGAGTTCAACTTCCACATATTTTAGTTATCATAACAAGCATTTTACTTCTATGGCTTTAATGAATCCTGTACCTACAGTATTAGACAAGTACTTGGCTATTCTTGTCCAGTTGAATTATTTTTCTTAGCCATTCACTTGAACTTTGTGTGGATAACAAGAAGCTGTAACAACTAAATAGTGCTATTTTATTGATTTTTATATGATTGCAGAAGAGGAAGTATTTTGTATGTTATATCTAGTAGGAGTGAAACACCATATGATTTAAAGCATTTAAACATATTGCAAGATGCTTGTAGACATTAAGGGTCTTTTCCAACGTAAATGAATATATAATTCAATATTTGAAATATAACACTTTAATGGATTCCTATGAAAATTTCCATATTTTCCTATGATTTGCAAATCTGAGTGGCTTAGCACATGTTTTTTGAGCTTACTGCTAAAGAAAATATGCTTAGTTACTGCTAAGGAAAATATCAAACAGTATGACATATTCATTCTTCACACTTTAAAATGCCATTCAGAAAGTTGAAATTCTGATGATTCATAAGGTTCAGACCACTGGTAAGACTGAATATTGTATGTTTGTATTGTAAGTAATCTGAATCACTGTAAGTGTCTTCATAGCTTTTTCTTTCACACACTGAAATAATTTAATTAATAAGTATCTTTTTTTTTTCTGAGAGGTATCTTCAGCATAGCATGAGTAATTGTACCAAGATCACTTGAAAAAATGAACTTAAAATTTACACCTTAATCTTGGAGGTGTGTGCGTGTGTGTGTCACAGAGAGATAGCAAGCTGAGCTGAGGAAGCAAACTGAACTGTTACAAAATTTAATGCTTTATAAATTAAAAAAGTTTATAGATTATGCAGACAATCTTTCTCATATCTTTTATTCAAATACATGCCAGACTGGAGCTGGAAATGTATTTCCATTTTCTTACTATTTAAGACTATTTCTCTATTTAAATGTAGATCATCATAATTTCTTTTTCTGTGGTTCTCAGTGTGGTGCTGTTTATAAGCATTGAATTAGTATCATCAAAATAAGAAAATTGGAAGGAAGTAACTCGTGGTTTCCATTTGTTCACTGAATGGTCAATATACTCTTCAGTGGTCTTTTATGTCTTTTGAGAAGAACATCTTTTAAAAATCTGTTCCGTTGAGACAAATCGAAGCAAAGTTTCCATTCAATCCCTTGCAAGTTCCATCTTCTAGAGTTTCTTTTATTTGCATATTTTGTTTGACTGAATGAGATCTGAATAGCTTACCTTTCAAATAATCAATGGCTTCATTAATCACTCACTGGTATTCCCTGATGCTTTGAGATTTAAATAGTTTTCAGGGAAAAAAATCATTAAATCTTCATGTTAAACTGCTTTAGCTCATTTCTCACTGAGAAGTGTGGGAAATGTTGGCATCTTACATAGAGTTCCTCAGGGTGCTGTTGCAGGTTAGTCTGATAAATCAATCTCTGAAAGAAGTTTTCATCTTGCAAATTCACGTGACATTATTTAATTCACTATATTCATGTGACATTATTCAATTCACATAATTTGCAAAAACTTGAAATGGCAATACTGTCATAAAATTTCAGCTCTCTTTGAGTATCTAAAATGATGTATCTGTATTAAAAAATTAAACAGTACATTGCAATGCATCTATATGGTTAATTTGATTGGATGGTCTTTGGCATGTTTCTTTTTCTGGACCAGTTTGCAGTCTTTCAAACTCTTTTGTTTTGGGATTTAGCACAAGCCAGACACTGTTCCAAAGTCAGACAGAATATAAAATTCTAATCTGGAGAATAAGAAAAGTCAGTATTAAAGAGATGAGTCTCCTTTGCTGGCTCCTCCCAAGTGCCAGGGAGTGGTCAGTAGCACATTTAGTTTACTACTACAGCTGTAGTCCTAGTGGGATCTAGAAATATATATTTCCACCTCAGTCAGGAGGGCCAAGAGGATGGTGAAGAATCTGGAGGGGATATCTTATGAGGAATGGCTGAGATCACTTGGCTTGTTCAGCCTGAAGAAGAGGAGACTCAGGGGAGACCTCACTGCAGTTTACAACATCTTCATGAGGGGAAGTGGAGGGGTAGGCATCAATTTTTTCACTTTCATAACCAGTGACAGGACTCAAGGAAACAGCATGAAGCTGAATCAGGGGAGGTTTAGGTTGGATATCATAAAGGGTTTTTTTCACCAGAGAATGGCTGAGCATTGAAACAGTCTCCCCAGGGAAGTGCTCACAGCACCAAGCCTGACAGAGTTCAAGAAGCATTTGGAAAATACTCTTGAGCACATGACGTGATGGTTGGGGTGTCCTGCTAAAGGCCAAGAGATGGATTCGATGATCCTGCTGGATCTCTTCCAACTCAGCTTATTCTATGACTCTAGGATTCTATGACAAATAGATTAGTCATAGGAAGAGCTACCCCTGTGTCTACATAGAAGACCTTTCTTGATCTGACTACTATATTACTTCTGATTGAAAATATCAATACTTTATGTTTCAGTTTACCCATCTCCAAAATGGATCCAATACTCATCAAATTACTGTAATTTAACACTGAGAATGACTGGTAGATCTGAGGCACTATCATTGTTTTAAAACAAAAATTGTATTTTTTTCTAAAACCTTCTGTGTTATGAAAATGTGAAATCTGAGCTGTAACAAAACCTTCAAAATTAAGCAATATCATTGATGTAAAATGGTCATTGCTTTTTTACTATCTTGACTAAGTCTTTATCAATTCAACAAAGGAAATGGCTTTTAGTGGTTTGCTTGCACTAAATAGGAATATTGGCTGAAAAAAAGAATATCTCTTTAGCGCATCAGCAAAATACTGTGTTCACATAATAAATACTAATGTAGAACTGAAAATAGCCATTGCAGGCTGCAGTTAATGTTCTATGGGTACACAGCAGGAATGAGCATTTCAACTCAATTAATGTCTGAGTATGTTATCTAATGGACTTGGAATGAATGAGAATCTTTCAGGGAATGAGGGTGAAATTATTGTGCTGGGGAAGTTTGAAATGGTGATTTAGGGAAGTTTAAATCAGTGATTCTGGAAAGTCTCTGAGAGGTCTGATGACTTGTATACAACAGTGGGGCAGATCAGCCACAGCATGGAGAGACGGAACTATTTTAGAAGCCACAGAAAGTCTTAACTAAGGAAAATTTGAAAAAAAAAAAAAGAAATATTATGACAGAACAACTGGGACATTATTCCTATATTTTGCATTAAAATTAACACAAACCTAAAGAAATAATGGACAAAAACACTGAACACTTCTGTTTACTGCTTTCTCAGAGTGTTCGTAGACATTCTCTGATATCCTGGGCCTCTTATCAAGTAGGCCTCTTTCCAAGAAGGCCCAAAAGTTCCCAAAGCACGATTTAGAAGCCATGGCACAACTCAGGAAGCTCTGCTCTAATCCCAGCTCTTACAAAGGTCTCTCCTCAGCACTGGCTAAAAGAGTGCTTGACTCTCCTTAATCAGGGGCATCTCCAACAAGACACCTGGGACAAGAACATCAAGTCATGCTCCTTAGAAGCTGCCAGAGCCACCTCAGGCCCAAATATTTGTATATCCCTCATGAAGTTCTACAAGGCCAAGAGAAAGTCCTGCACCTGGCAAGAAACAGCCTGTGGGGGTGCATTTTTCTTAGTTTAATATTGAATTATAAGTTGAAGCTTAATTGTAAGACAGTTCTTCTCTGTAACCCTTTTGTTACTTGTTTCTGACTTCTCCCTACCCTTCCCCAGTTACAGCCCCCTGATTGGTTATTCCCCAAGTTCTCCCCTAATGACAGTTAGCAGTCAATCTTAAGTTATGTAACCCCCTGGTCCTGTCCGTCACTCCGGGGCCTCTCCCGGAGTCTGGAAGATTCTAGGACAGGCGTCAAGTGATTGGACAGGATCCAGGCTTCCCCCTCCCACTTCCCCATGATTTGTTATTGTATATGTCTGTTATGTTACCAGCCACTCCCCTGCTACACCTTATTGGTCCCCTGTTGAACCCCTCCTTGAACTCCACCTCCCTTTATAAGGGCCCACCTCGAGGGCTGAGCTGTCTCTCCTGTTGCGCTGGCCATGAGGTGAGGGTTCCTTCCTGGACCCAGTAAACTCTGGTTTGTTTTAACCTCTGGAGAGTTAAAACAGTTAAAACTCCTTTCATTTTCTCGCCTTAGCCACACTAGTGCTCCTCGGCTGCCAAGTCCCACTGGCTTGCAGCGGTGCCGGGGCTGGCCAAGCTTGGGAAAGTGGACACTGCCACAACAGCCCAATGTAACAACACACGATGGCAGTGACACAACTGGAAAACACCTTTCAGAAAAGGTCCTGGTGAACAGTTGGAACATGAGTTGGCAGTGTGCCCTTTTAGCAAAGAAAGTGAGTAATATCCTGGGCTGTATTACACATAGTATGGGCAGCAGATTGAGGGGCATCATCCCTCCCCTTTATTAGCACTGCTAAGGCCACATCTGGTGTTCTGTGTCCATTTCTGAGCTCCTCAGTACAAGACAGATGTGGAAAGGGGCCAGCGAAGGTCCTCTAATTTGATTATGGACCATCTCACCTATGAAGAAAGGTTGAGAGTACTGGGACTATTAAACCTAGAGAAGAGAAGGCTCGAGAGAGATCTGGTTAACGTCTGTCAATTCCAGAAAGGAGAGTGCAAAGAAGATGCAGCCAGACTTTCTTCAGTGTTTTTTGGTGACAAGACGGAAAGCAATAGAGAAAAACTGCTGGGATGTATGGATTTTTACCATTTCTCCTAATTCTAACCACATAAACCAGCTTAGAACCTCTCAGTAGTCAATATAAAGAAATAAGCATGTCTGGAGAATCACTGATCCAGATATATATATGTGTAAAATAAATTTTTCTCTAGAGATACATCTGTCATTTTGTCAATTACAGCGGAATCGACATGGTTCTTAGATTTTATATGAATGCAGTAAACTGAGATGAATTCTAGCTCAGCTATCCACATACAGATGATTGAAGTGCTGAAAAATTAAAGGAAAGCCGAAAAAGCACTTTGAACATTGTATTAGGTAAATTAATTTTGTTAAGGTATTTTATTCTGCTAGTATAGTCCTTGTCAGTCAGGAGGTGCATTGTTCTTATGATCAGTTTGGTAATAAAATTATAAAGTGTCAAATGTTGCTCTCTCTAAAGTAATAGAAATAGTGGCTAGGCTGCAAATTATATATGCTTTTGGAATACTGTTTAGGACAATCCATTGGAAATACTAACTGTGCAGTTGTCACTTTCCAAACAAAAAAAGATAATGCAAATATTTTTATGTGGTTGTTGGGTTCTACAGTTTTCTATGGCAATTTTACTCATCTCCCAGACTGAAACTTGACAAATAAAAATCTAAATAAAAATATCATTTTCTTGTATTTCTGATTTATTTTTCTTGCAGAAGAAGGTTGCTATAACAGCATCAAAGAAGGCATGGTTACTTTTTCCCAATCTAAAAGTAGGTGGTGTTTGGAATATCTGTGTGAAAACTTCTAATTTGTATGGTTTTGGTTTTTTTTCTTCTAGTCCATTGTTTCCTTCACTTTTCACATAAACATGGTTTCTAATTTCAACAAAAAAGTTAGGCTATGTATAACATGCATGACATCATACCTCCTTTTTCCATTTCTCATTCTTTGCAGTATTTTTGCACTCAAATCATGGTGGTGGACAAAGACTAAAGAAAAAGAGAAAAATATTGCAAAGACTTTACTAGTTTTGCACAGAACATCCAAAACCGGAATACAGGCCCCAGACGTCCTAATATTATTCAGTTTCATTGGCTATGATCTCAACATACCAACAAAGTAATCCTTCAGAAGTATTCTGCAGAGTCACGTTTTGATGGAACCACATATACTTAAGATGAGAAAAAAAGGCATCTGTAATAAGCATGAGGAAAAATGGTAGCAACTGGTTCAGAGTTTTAGCTGTATGTATAAGGAAGTTTATATCTTATAAACATTCTTCAGAAGCCTAGATACAGCTTTGACCTCAAACATTAATTCTGCAGCCCTCCACTTACAATTGCTATCAGTATTGACAAATTATGAATATGGATAATTGTAAAATATAGGTTTCTTCACTGCAAAAAAAAAATCAAGTCATAGATACAGGAATTTGGACAGTTACTAAAAGTAACTGTCTTTTTCAAAAGTAAAATCTGCTTGTAGGAAAAAGTGGTGATACTCTCTAGATTTTAGTTAACCTCCCTTTGTGAATACAGAGCAATATTTGAAGCCATGATATTTTTCCTGTGTTTCTTACCAACATACATTTATATGGATTAAGCAGCCATACACTTTTAAAATTGAAAGTCAAAGCAACTTGGTTCCAAGGATCATTTAAAAACTTTTCTTCCAAGAATTACCTGGCATTTTTTCACACTGTCATATTTCTTATGTCTTCCTGATTTTTTTCAGGCTTCCTTTCATGCTTTTTCCTATACTTTTCCACCCTGTTTTCCTTCTCAATCCTGTTTCACTTTTATGACTCCATACAGTCATACTGAAATAATCTGTAATGTTTATATTGCCAGAATCACTGTTCATATATCAGTCTGTTTGCTTAACTGACTTTTTTTTCAATCCTTATACATTCAGATTTAATTTACTTCTTCTGGTGCTTCCTGTAAAAGTATGAATTTTATCCTTTTGTGCCTTATGAGCAACAGATAGTGCAAGTATCTAGTAAACACCTATGAAGTAATAAATATTTTATTGTAATTCTGAGTGTAAAGTCATCTTGATGTGCTTCAAAATAATGTTGTAGAATGAAGCTGAAAATCAACTTTATTCCAAATGTATCAGAGACTCGTATCTCTCTGCACCCTTTCCCATCCATTTAAAATATATCTTCATTTTTCTCCCATGTATGCTGGGAAAAAGAACTGAGATAAATCACCACCTTTATATAAAATTTTTGTACATGAACTTTTGTTTTTAGGTACATCAAAGCCTTATGACACTTACTTCTCCAGAAAAATAAGTAAAATACATTCGTTACAGTTTTAGTTTGTATAATTTAATAAATTTTATCATCTGATACTAAAAATGGCTCTAATATAAAAATAAATATTGTAGTCTTGATAAAAGAAACTGGTTTTTTAGAAGAAAGAGACAAGGCTTTCATGAGCAAGGAATGAGAAATGTTTCTAAACATAGGAAGAGATATGGAAAAAATAGCAATGTCAGAAGCTCAAAAGGCAGAAGATCAGAAAGACCCAAGAAAAGAGCAAGTGAATGGGGTGAAAAAGGGGGGAGGGAAGATCAGAAGCAGGAAAAGTGAACAACAATTTGTGGTAAAAGAAAATCAAGTAAATCCTAGCTAATGAATGTGAGACAGGGAAAAAAATCATGGTACAGTGGGTTTTGCAGTGCAGTGACACAGTTATGAGCATATAGATAAAAAGGGTGTAGTCACCTTGATCATATATAGGCAGAAAAAAATACACCTAAATTTTTCCTTAGTCATCATGAAGAGACTTTTCCCATATTTTTATCTATTCCACAAGTCTGTGAGAACAACCGCGGAGATTATTCCATATGTATTTCAAGTGCTGTCATATTATTTCTAGATATGTCACATTATTTCTAGATACATCAGTACACGTAACTACCAATTCACAATTAATAGCAAAACATTTTAATTGCCTCTAATCATAATGTACATTTCTAGTGCTAATGAACACTTCTACAGGTAATGCAGAACATTTACAGCAGAAAAAGTTTTGATGTGTGTCACACAGACATGCTGACACACCCAGAAGATCAAGCACTGGCTTTCAGAGTTAGAAATTTGAGTGCAAGCTAGCATGAAATTATATACCTGAAGTGTTCCAAAACGGATATGCAATGGAGTTCCCTAATGCATGTACATGTAGATAACCTTATGCAAAAATGGGAAGGCACAAATGGATTCTGGATTCACTTTTTTAAGATTTGGGCTATAAATCTGACATAATGGAATGGAATTAACTTCATTTGATTTTCATGCTTTGGTGAAAATGAGCGTTCATAAAACAGACTTTTACTTTTGTACTCTTACCCTTCTGACACTTTTCTACAATGATTTTGTTGTTTACGGAGAGTCAGATTTATGCTTATCTCAGCAATTCCATTTATTTTTTTCAAGTACAGATGATTCATTTCCAAACTGCAAAAATTGAAGGGTCTGACAGATCTAAAATATATCTTCATCCCTCATGGTCTGTAACTGCTTCTCTTTGCACTGGTTGTAATTCCCAGAAGTGTCAAAAATCCTTTTGAAAGATAGCAAAATGTCAGAAGTGGTACTAGAAAAATGCATCTCTTTTCATTCACCTCATTTCAGGGTGAGACACTGCAAAGTGGCTGTCATCAGTGAAAGCAGGAATAAACAGCAATTGAAGAAAGCAATTATGATCAGTTCTTATGCTCTTTCCCAGAAGAAAATCTGCAGATGG
Source organism: Trochalopteron elliotii (assembly GCA_024734555.1). NCBI lineage: Eukaryota > Metazoa > Chordata > Aves > Passeriformes > Leiothrichidae > Trochalopteron > Trochalopteron elliotii. Next base: position 5,570,081 of record JANPWX010000043.1, on the reverse strand, counting down.
CAGTCCAGTGCCTATCATGGAGAAATATGTATTAAAAAGTTGGAAAAATCTGGAAAAATACAGATCTACGTATCATTGTAGAACAGAATTGTTAGTATGATACTCAGTATTCAGTATGAGACACCTGATTATCTGTGGTCTGTGTTCAGTTGCATTCAACTACAAAGTATGTCACTCATGCCACAGCAATTTGATGCCCTTACTATTTATTACCTTCTATCCTCTTTTTACAATCTCAGTGGTACATGAACAAAATAAGCTTCAAACGTGCATTTACTCTTGCTTAGAAAGATGAACCAGCACTGCTACTTCCAAGTGTAATTTTTGAAAGATGCCTTCCTGGAGAAGGCAATCCTGTGAACAAAGTTGTACCCTGATGGAAAGATGAATGTGGTGGTTTCATTGGGGAAATCCCTGTGGTAACATGAGACTTGTCAGCCTTCTGGGAAATAGCTGACTAGGTAGGAACAGTGGTTCATTGTCAAACTGGCCTTTATGGTTACAGAGTGCTTACAAGACCCTTGTCTTCTCTGTGGAGCAAGCTCAGGACATGACTAGTTCTTTTTACCTTGACTGGTGTCAGTGTAAGGGGCCATAAACCTGTCTGTCCTTCTCAAGGTGCGATTACTGCATGTTGTGTGAGATGGAGATGAGAAGGGTTGTTGAGCCTCCACATGCATGGTAGGTAAAGACTGCAGCGCTGCAGCCACTGGAACTGCAGCTTCATCACTTTGTTTCTAAACAGAGGGGAGATGGGAGCCTAAATTGGAGCCAGAGCAATATCACACAACGAAATCTGCAAGATAAAATAGCAGGTTTGCTGTCTGTGTCTGTCTGAAGGTCTGTGCTTATCACTGGTTAACAGGGCTAACAAAACTGGGCTTCTGTTTGCTATTGGAAATATGCATAAAAGCTACTGCCTCATTGAGCTTTCTTTGCTTGCAGAGAAATGAAAATTTATTTATTCAAAATTCAGATCTGGCTACTGCCACTCATGCCTCCATCATTCTGACACTGCCTTTCCACAGTGCATTTCATCTGGGGCAACACAGATTTATTTAATCAGGAGATTCAGTGAGCTGCAGTGAAGGCACTTAACAGCCACTTGGCATGCTGAATCTTTTCACTGTTAACTTTAAGCTCACTTCCCTTATAATCCAAATCCTAGGAATATTCAAAATGTTTAAAAGCTCAGATGTTAATACTAGGAGTTTGAAATATTAATTTCATATTGTATTTTAACATCAGAATTAAGATATGCTCACTTGAGTTTCAAAGATATTAGGTAAAAAGTTCATAGTCACAGGCCATATATGATTAAATATTGTCAGCAAATAATTTTGAGCCACTAATCAGCACTTAATATATGTGTGAAATCTAATGTGGAGATTTACAGTGTTTATTGTGTTTTATGCTTCTGTGAAACTGCCTTATTTCATCCTGATGGATGGAGGTAGAGTAAACAATGTCACTTTCATACTTCCTTGTGGATGTGCTGTATAAAGAGCTTCGCTTTTTCTTTAAATTTATATGGCTTTATTCCTACACAGAATGTCATTAACTCTTCCCTATTGAGCATTGCATTTAAAAAAGTAGATAATTCAGTACACTGCTTATTTCATAAGAATTTGGGAGTACCTGTAGGTGTTGGCTTGCCTCATAATGTATTAATGTCTAAATTTAGGTTTCATGATTTCTATAGGAAAAAAACCACAAAACATTGAGGTTTATTACATCCATAAACAAAAAATTTAATAGTCGGTTTAGGAAAGGACAGAAGAATCATCTTATCAGCATACAAGTCCATTTCTTTCCTCCTGGAAACAGAATTTTTTGGCCAACTTTTAAATCTAACTACAATTCCAGTTAAGGGATGATACTTTTAGAATGAAAGTATTCTGATATGAGTAGTCAACTCTTCTTCCAGGAATAAAGTATACCCAGAAAAGATGAACACCTTTCATGCTAACATAAACACACCTCCATTAAGACTTAGCACTGGTTTGTAGAGGGTCATTCATTCCTTATGCTGTTGTAAAATTATAGTTTAACAGAAACCTGTTAGCATGCTTATTCCTGTAATGTGAAATGTTGATGTTCCTGTGAAACTTGAAATTCCATGTATTTGGTTATAATTTTTTGATGGTTTGAACTTCAGTCACTGAAAATTGGCACATCCCAAAATAGCACAGTTTTCATCTTGCTCCTTATTTATAGCTTGCTCATAATAATAATTTATAGAATAAGGGGCTTATTTTCGCTATGACATCAAGTTATGTTTTACAAAGGTCAACACCATTTTTAGCCATGTTTCAATAAGCTGCATAAATTAACTATTTCTGAGTAAAAGTCACAGATTAAAAGGTGACTCCATTGTCACTTCTATAATTAAGACACTGTCCAAATTTTGATATCCAGCAGAAAAATAGAGCCTTCTGTGAGATCACTGCTTTCTTATGGCTTGCTGTGCAACAAGCCCAGCAGAGCAATGCCTGGGGCTATGAAGAGATTGTTGAAGATCACTTAAAAGCATGTCTAGTCTTGCCATCATCATAGAATTGTCCATTGCTTCTGAAGCGATTAAGGCAAATTTTTCAGATTGGTTTTATCTTCATCTTCTTCCCCTCATTAAAAGAAATATTAAAAATGTGGAAATGCTAGTTATAGTTCTATCCTGAAATTTTAGCAAGTAACACAGAAATAAATATTAATATTGGCTGGTAATTCTTACACTGAATCTCATTAGTCACTGGAACGAACCTTTCCTGATCGTTTTTCTGCTGATCTTGAATGTGACCTGTGTTGTATGACTGGCAGAGGACAAAACAAACTCCAAACTGTCCTTTCTGGTAAGTAGAAGGGCTGTGTGTTTCCTCTTTAGCAGTCATCCTATGTAGCTTTTCATAAGGTCTAATCTCCTTGGGTACAAAACAGATGGCTGAAACTTAATAAAAGGGATACTGTGGGGAATACAAGAATTACTTGTACCAAAACTAACTTTATGCTCCCTTATAGGGCCCAGATGAGCTATGATGTGAATGTGAACTCTGAGACTGCAGCCAGATTGGCCTCTAATCCTGGTAAAACTATAATGCCATTAAACTGGATTTTTTTTTTTTCTTTTCCACATCTGCTGACTTGAAAGTCTCCATTACTTCCTTTCACATATTCCCAAGATTAACATGATGTTTTTGCCACTCGGTGCTTTTATTGTCTGTGTTTCAGGACTCTTGGGTAAGGCATAAGGAGATTCATCTCTTTGGAGGGTATTGCCACAAACAAAATGCATCACATGAATTGTCTAGGTTTGTCAAAGTCAGTCATTAGATTTTAGCTTTTGTGTAGTATTTTTACTGAGCATTCATGAATCCCCAGTGTTTGGGGACGAGAGAATTTCAACTCTTGCCCCATTTAGGAACATAACTACTTCTGGGCAAATGATTTTGAATATGAAAACTCAGTGTTTTGAAGACCAATTCTGAACACAGATATGAATAATCTCAACCTTTTTAGTCTCCATGCAGTTGTCTTGTTTACTCCCTGCAGAGCTTTGGGCCAGAACTGATGTGCTAACACAGAGATGCCAAGGATGAGCTTTGGCAGGCAGCATCCCATGCGTTCTGGTGGGCAGACTCAGGCAGCACCTCAGAGTCCATTTCCAGATTCATTACCTGCATGGAGAGCAAACAGCTTTTGTGTCAACAGAGGTTACGTCCCAGAATACAGCAGAGGCATCAGCAGAGACTATGCTGACACCACAGGAGGCAGGCCATCATTACATCTGATTAGCAAATTTGCATCGCTTCATGTCGCCGTGCCTGTTTTTCAAGCCGGCTAGCCTCGGCACAGGGACAAGGCTTTCTTTCAGTGAGCTCTTTTTCGCTCAAGCTGCTCCTGCGTGGTGACGGCTGGAGGATGAAAAGGGGGGACTCCGGAGATGCTGGGTCACACGAGTTTATTGGAACCCCAGCATGGGGTCCTCACCTCGAGAGTCAGCGTGCCAAAGACCCCGGCTGACTCTCGGGTGAGACCTTATAACTGGGGGTGTTACACAGAAAGGGAACCTGTAAGGTTTTACAGGGTGGTGGCTAGTCTCATAAACAAACATACAAAACAACCATACAATGAACATTAGAAGGTGACAATCAGGATTCTGTCCAATCACTCAATGCTTCTCTCAGAATCTTCCAGAAGTGGGGAGTGACCCCAAAAATGATAGACAGCAACAGGTGACTGTCTATGAAGTGATGGACAGATAACTGTCTTTGGGGGGGAAAACTTAGGGAGAATACAGAACCAATTACAGAACTGTTACTGGGGAAAAAACAGGGATAAATCAAACATGGGTAACAAAAGAAGTACAGAGAACAACCATTTTACAAAAGAACATTAACTTATGAATTAAACTTAATATTAAAAAATGCACTCCCACATCTTCAACTACTAATGTGGAATGGTGAAGGTACTAGGTGGAAGCCTAATCAGAAACCAAAGATAGAACAGAAAACTAAAAGTCAGATTGCCAAAATAAAGGAAAATAAGAAGAGATCTGGCTTTGTTCTGAAACATCTAGGTCTTTGTGGTGTATCAACGTGCTGATTCTACAGCTGCTAGCATTTTATAAAACACATTAGGTTACATACAGTTGTTAAAGCTTTTTCTAGTAACCTAAGCTATTTGTTTATCTTGGATTTGTCTTTAAGTTGATATTTATTTAATAAAAATGCATATTTTTTTATAACTACTTTTTTGCTTGCTGTCATTTGGCAATTCATCGTTCTAAAATCGCTCCTTTGGCAGACTTTGCTGTCAAATGGATTTCAGCTGAACTGCTCAGTAGTAGTTGAACTTGTTAGCAGTAGGAACTCTATTACACACAAACCAGCAAGACACGATTAGCAAGTGTCTGTCACAGTAGGAAATACCGTCCAAACTACACTTTTCAGTTCCCAGGCAATTTTCTGTGGTAATATTTTTGGTGAAATTAGAGTGGGTACGTTTTGAATCCAGTCCTCCAAAAATAACTCGGAAGTTTCATGTGAGTGGAACTACAGAAAGGAAATGTGTAGTAGTGTTACACCCTTAATACAACAGGATAAAAACTTGTACCATGACTGGCTGTCCTAGGGTGACTATGTATCCCCAAATCGTCTGTTCTGTGTTCTGTACCTTTAAGACTGGTTCTGGGAATGAGCAGGGAAAGAAGAAGCGCGCAGTTTGTTTTGAGAAACAAACTCACTCCTCTGAATCTGCTCTCGTCCTTGGGACTGTGTGGTTTCTTTTTTTTTTCCTTCATCGGATGCACGGAGGGCAGCCAGAGAGAGTTTTTTTTCTCCTTTTGTTAGTCTAGCTAGCTGAGGCAAAGAAGCTTTCCTGGACTGTTTTTTTTTTTATTATTTTATTTTTCTTTGGGACTGTTTAAATCTGCTCTGGACTGAAAAACCCAGAGGAGCACCGGGATCTTGCACCCGTGGCCCACCGGGCCGGGGCTCGGCATTTTTCAGCACTGAAGGGACTGATAAACAGACTCCTGGCACAGACTCTCAGTTTTGCCATCTCTCTTCGGAGCAGCGAGAGGTTTTATTGTTTCATATTATTATTATTGTTATTATTATTATTCATTCTTTATGCTTGTGGGCATTTTGTTTGTTAAATAAATAAGGCTTTTTTTTTCCACTCTTCTCTGGGGAGTTATTTCCCCGGACCGGTGGGGGGGAGGGGCTGTTTGGATTTGCTTTTCAGAGGAACCCCATTCGGAGATTTCCTCCCAAATTTGCCCTAAACCAGGACACTGGCATAATAAAGTCAGTCCTAAAAAGCTTTTATGAACAATCTCTTTGGTGAGTGCCATCTTTGGCAAAGAGGTTGAGTGCTGCTACTACTGTTAGGATTGCACTAGTTTTGTTTCTTATTTTCTCTTAGTTATAGTATTAATAAAAAACAAGACAATTCTATTTTTGAAATACCTTTTTTCTTCTCCTTATCTGAGGTAGATTTATAGCTTAAAAATAAACAATATTTCCTTGAAATGCCTGAAATCTATAATCTGTGAAGTATATGAGTATCATTTTAAGTAAAGTCTTTTCTATTGTTAATTTAGATTCAGCAAAAAGTCTTTCATGTATTCTAATGCATTGTAACACAAAGTTTCTGTGGTAAAAGCAAGCCAGCTTTTTTATTAAGTGGACTGTTGAAAAATAAATTCTATCTCCATGACTTAAGAACATGCTGTCACTTCTAAATTGTCCTCTGCATGTGGGCATTTCCTCCAGATTCCATATCTCTGCATCCGTGCACAGCCTTTGATGAGGTCTCTTGGAAATTCAGCATTACAAAAATCTATTTCTAAGACCATGTAAACTTATCTACAGATAAGACTGGTTGCAAATGGCAATTTGGAAAGGAAAATTTTGCCTTATGCTGATGATTTTTCATAATTTTTTTCAAACATGTAATTTCAAAATAAGCATTGAATGCAAACCCTTCCTAGATACAAATACATATTCTGAAAGAGTAAAAGTAATTTTAGTGAGAAATAAACTTGATTTAAGGAACACGGGTGCGGTAATGTGGTTCTTGGGTTTCCTTTTTATTGTCATTAAGAGCACTTCTTTTATCATATGACATAACTTGGCAATCTCACCTATTATGGACCTTTACCACTCTTTATTTTATGTGATTGAATTTACCTTTAATATACAACTAAAATTTTATTAACATTTAAATCACTGACTTCTATAAACTTAGTGTAATGCAATATAATAAACTATGTAGGAAATTAAAATTATACTGAATGCAATTTGTTCTATTCACAATTTTGCTTAGTTCATGCTAGCTTCACAGATAAGAAGAAAAATTAACTGTAAGAAACAGTGCAAAGATTTTAAACATATAGGAATTAAAATAAAACATGACTCTATGCTTTTTTTTCCATGTAAATAATGGGTTATTTCTACTTTCTTATTTCATTAAAGAATAAGAACAAAATCCCTGTATCTAGGCAGCAAGAAACTTTAGCAAATCTCTGACTTCATTCTTGTGATTCAGGCCTGCCTGTAGTTAATTTAAAGCTTAGTTCACTGTACACTCTGTGATAAGAATAATAATGAAAAGTTGTCAGCCCCAGGAATATCCTGGAATGAGATTAATGTTGCATTTAGAAATTGTGAAAAGTGTTTCTTTCACTGAAAAGTTATACAAAAGCCTTTTGGGTGCCATTGTTTTATATGTGAGATTAGAACAAAACAAATTGAAATTGTTTAAATCAATTGCAGCTATCAGACATAGATCTGTAATGATGTTCCTAAGCAGTCACTTTAGTTCCTGGGTTCACAGTCCTGGGTTATGAAGAGATGGAAAATGATAGATAGGTATAAATTATGCACAGCTTCTAAGCTTTCTTCTTTTCTTTTAAAGATTTTAAAAATTTACTCAGCTCTGAGTTCTGGCTGCCTACAGCCTATTATTTCCTAATCCAAACCATGACTGTGCATCAGGAGAGTAGAACACATTTAAAGCAGTTTCCTTTGATGCACAAAGAGTTTCTTCTTCTCCTGTCCTTGTTGGCTGGGATTACATCTTCTGTAGGAACAAAAACAGCAGCACATGAACTGCACAGCAGCACAGGAACTGCAGAGCAAGGTTCCTTCCAATAGCTGGGAGAGCTGAACTTCTGTACACCCCAGGTATTATTTGACAGAAGTGTAGGTTGTCATATCATGAAGCTGGAGTGGTGATTATATAATAGCTTTGAAGTTTCAAGCTTCTGTATTTCTAGAATTGTGAATCCTGCTTAGCTCTATTATGTAAATTGGTGTGAGCATGCTTAGTGCAGTAGCCCATTTTCTCTCTCTCTATTTCTCTATACATATGTGTGTATGTATATATATATATATATACACACACGCACATACACACAAGAGACACAGAGAGAGTTTTCATATGTGCACAATCTATGTAGAGTATATGGATTATATTTATCTCTATGTATGACATATATATACACCTCTATGTGACTCATCTGTGTATGTATCTTGATATATAGATGCATATATATATATATACACATTTAGATAATTTATTTTCAATTGCCAACATGTTTTTCTAATTTTCTTTATTATTTGGGAACTGTAGTGTTTTGCTAGTGTTTTGCCTTCTCTGTTTTTTTTTTTTTTTCCCATGGCCTCCACATTTGTGGAATCTTCTACCATCTATTTTATCACAACTGCTCTTCTCTTGGCTCAGCTGCTTGGCAGTTGGCACTCACACCACTGGAACTCTATTAGGCCTGGATTGAAATGGAACTGTTGGCCTCAGTGTAACCGAAACTGCAGCCAAGATAAAGTGTACAGATATGGGTAAATGATGGCATCCAGAAAAGCATTTAAATTATTGTAGTTCTTTGCTATTTATGTAAGTTGCTCACTAAGCAGTATCACTTGGCCATAAACAGAGCTTTTGGGGAACTGGCCAGGTAAAAGCAAATGCCCGTCTGAGTGATTTAAGTAATTTTATAGTTCATATATACAGAGAAAACACTTTGTAAAATGGACTAATATTGTGGGAAGGGAAACAAGAAATAAAATTTCTGCTTGGGATATTCTGGATACTATGACCCAGAACTCCTTTTCTTTATGTCTGTTATCCAGAGTCTGTTGCTGAGAACTTCTCTAGGATTTTTTAAAAGTCTGATGTTTTTCTTGATTATGTCTGTAAGTATTTCCCTTTTAACTGACTAAATAGTCTTGCAAACTTGTGTAGAGCTACTAAGGTGTCACATCATACGAACAATGATTTTTACAGCTTGTACCATCTCCACTGCCTATTCTTATCTGGGAAGACATGATTACTACACTGTTTCCCAATCTTGCTCTCATTATACAAAGTGGAATCCACTCTCTAAAAGGTTACTGGTTTTTGTGAATCAGAGCCTTAATTAACACACAAAAGCTATTACTAAACCGGGATTTTTTTTTTCTTATTAAAGAATTATTAGTCACACCTTCTTTTCCCCTCTGATTGCAAAAGTCCATTTTATTTCATGGAATGAGTTCTTGTAAATTAAGCCAGTGCATTTCTATGGTTGTGCCTCAGATGATTTCTTTGATTTTGGCAGGGACTGGGAAAAAAAAAAAAAAAAAAAGCCCAGGTATGTGGGTATTTGGTGCTGCTTACTGGCTAGCTCAGCTCCGAGCCCACGTATAGGAGTCATGTGGGTCTGAACCTCCAGGTGAAGTGTGGTAGATTGCATGAAAGAAGGAGGACTCTTCACATGAGTGGCAACCAGGTTTATTCTGCCTGGGAACCCATCTGAAGAGTGAGGTCTGGGCTTCGCGTTACAGTTTAGGTACCATGGGCGTGTACCGAGCAAGGGAGAGCTTAGAACTTAGGGGGGAGGATGACCTAGAACAGTGGACACTTAACAGAACAATGAAAGAAGGTGGGAGTTCAAAATCTTGCCAAATCACTGAGCATCTTCACCAGATTCTTCCAGGCTTTTAGGCAGGGTTACAAGGTGACTGACAAGACCCATCACCAGGGAAAGACCACAGGGGGTTTGGGCATGGGGGGTGTAGGGATAAGCCATTATAAAACAAATAACAAAAACATACAGAATTTTGGAAAACCCAAAATGCATGTCGCAACACCCAGGTATTGATACTCATTTCCTTTAAGTTTTCTCTGTTGACAGTCTGTTAGCTTCAATTGGTTGGTGGAGCCTGCCATGGGAAAACACTACATCAGTAAAGTGTTACATATTCCATGGGTTATAGCTATGTTTACATTTATGTATAGATAGTTTCATATCTGCCACTGCTTCAACAAACTCCCTTTCTCAAAGTGTCTGTCCTTGGAGTACGGCCAGCAACAAAAAATTGAGCTCAGATCACATAGCTAGATAGATCTAGCTGGAGTTAGGATGAAAAAAAAAAGTTTTTCTCTCCTTTTTGTCTTTGTGGAATGTAACTATTTGAGAAGTTTAATGAATCTACAGACAGAAATCTTCCTTCCTGTAGTAAAATGATATGAGAGGATTAGCTGAACTACTAAGACAATACACTTGTATGTTCTCACAAGTAATTTTCTTCAAAAGACATATCAAGTTACACGTATATTCTTTATAGCATGGAATATTTTATGATCTGTTCAATGAGAAAAGTTTGAGCACCAGCAAACAGCATAATATTTCATGGTATTTCAGGACACAAAGGGGATTTGGAAGCACTATTCATGATTTGTTTGGCCACCTGTAGCTCTCCAAATATGATCTACCCAAATGTCATGAACTGTTACTAGAGGAGAGAGACCTGCACTTCCAGAGGGTGATTTATTCACAGTACTCATGATCTGAGTAAACCACAACAGTCCTAATAAAAATGTTATACTTCTCTTTTCTAACTGCAAAGGTGACTAATTTGAACATTGTCCACATTTTAGCTTTCTAAAATTGCAGAATATTTAAAAGTAGATCATATGAACCCCAGCTGTGAAGCCCCAAAAAAGTAGAAGTGGTTGAGACATGGATTTACACATCTCATATGTGTTCTTCCAGTACATCTCTCAGCTGACTGGTCTTAAGTTTACTGGTAGCTGGTATTTTTTCTTCCTTGACTGTTTTCCCCTGTATGTTAACAGAAGTTCGTATTTGCTTTTCAAAACCTTAGACTTGCAAACTCTTGCCTAAAAACGATCAGGCAATAGGCATCTAGACAGCTCCCAAGACTGGACAACTGCTTTCTACTTTCAGGACAGAATGTTCAAAACAGATAGAAATCTCTCTTAGCAAATCAGTCTCTCAGATGCTGGGGAAGAGGTGGTAGCATAGATGACCATCTCATTTATCAGGTCTTCTGTCAGCTGATACTGGCATGATGTCACTGAGGGTTTTTTTGAAATTATTGTATAGAATTCTCTGGCTACACAAACAGAACAGAATATTTTTTATTGCCTTCATCTACCCTTCACTCCTCCTACGCAGTTTCTCTTTCCTGCTAGCAGTGGTCCTGATGGAACTGAACCACAGCCTTTTCTCAGACACTGTCTCTCTGCCCTGCCTTTTTATGGGAAAAAGCTAGCTAGTTTCCCATCTGTGTCTTAGTCACTGCACTATCTGAGGTTTATCCTCACCTTGTTGTGAAAAAACGTGAACATAATGAATTAAACCTTTCCTTTTTCTTTGTTCATAGAGAGCACAAAAGAAAAGATGACAACAAGTGACAGGGGAAAAGGGCTCTGGTCCGACCCCAGTTTGAGAATGCCAATTCAGATGCACACAGGAGTATGTATATATATATATATAGATTAGATAGATAGATAGATAGATAGATAGATAGATAGATAGATAGATAGATAGATAGATAGATAGATAGAGGTACAAACTTAACCAGAAATAAAGATGTTTTACAAAAAGTGCAAAAATACAAAAACTGTCCTGAAGAAAATTAATTGGAACATTATTTGGTGGTGGGTGAAGTGCCGTGCGTATGCAAAGAATTTCTCCTTCTGTAAGTCTGATTGCCTAAAAACCAGGTACCTAGTGTGCCCTGTTTGTTTCAGGCTCCTTTTAGCAACAAGGAAAAGAAACAAAGTGTCCACAGAGAAGTTCATTCTGTTCAGAGGTATGCAGGGATTGCCATCAGGGTATTGCAGGAAATGAAGCAATGCAGTAGCATAACTTAAAGTTCAAAAGCAGAATATCATCTGTATGACATACCCACAATACAACAAAGTAAACATTTTCTTCTGGAATAAAAGCATACTCACATATATAAGGTTCACACATCTATGGGAGGTATTAGTTTAAAAAACCTGAGTTATAAAGTACAACCCAGCTCTGAAAGTTTCAACGTAAATGAAAAGCAAATTGAAGTGTCTCTCAAATAATTAGTTAATAAGGCTTTTTATTAGTTTAAAGAATCCCTCACATCTGCTGCTATTCTAACTCCCTGTTCAGTATCAAGTAATCTACCACATTTTCAGAGATGGAAATAGTGTTGCAATTTTTGAGCATTTGCATGACCTTTAAGGTTGTTTTTTAGTATCTGATTTTGCTGTTGATTACTGTGTACAGCACTATCACAATACAGAGAAGCAACTCTGCAAGCATGTAAATGAAGTCATTTCTCATTTCAGTTCTCCTCTTTCCTTCCGAGTGACTGGTTCAGAGGAAGAACTTTCAAAAGAAAATAATTACCAAGCAATATGTAAAACAGACATGCTTAATTTTGTTATTTATGCCACACTATCAATCACTAATTCCTCTCTAAAATTTAATTTTAAGACTGTCCCTTATTTTTATATATTACCCATCTATCTTAAATATTGAATCATTATTTCATGTGAATCCTCCTGTACATGCAAATTTTTGCAGGGTTCTGTTTGACTATCTCAGTGCAGAGATCTATTTTCAGCTCAGGTCATTAAATGTTTGTGTTTTCTTGTCTCTTGGAGTCTCTCAGAATTCCAGGGAGGTTATTGACAAATACCTGGGGGTTTAACTTTGTTATAGAAAAATCTCAATCAAATGATTTGAAGTCGCATTTAAGACATCTTTGTGCCACAGTGTCAACAGGGGACCAGTAATAATAATTTGGTGTCAGAAAATCAATAAAAAACATTAAGCTGGTTTCAGTTCCACTTTTTTTTTCCTTAAGTCTTGTTACATTCAAAATTGAAGTCACACAGACAAGATCAAAACTCCAGGAACAAAGCTAACCTTGAAGGCTTTACTGATAAGAACTTATAAACAAAAGATTTAAGATTCAGCATCCAAACTAAGCTTTACTAGTTCTGTAAACACTATTGACTTCCCACAGATTCCTCAGAAATATTTAATCCAAACCCTATTTGTCCTATGAAAATTAAGTGTCAGAGTTGATCCATATTTTCAGTTTACAATATTGAGGTCCATAGGTTAATACACTAAGCAAACTGCAGACTCTGGGGGTTTTATTCACTTTGTAGGCTATAGGAAAGACAAGCATTTATTTTTTTTCCATCACATGGTCTTGTAGCAAAAGTATTTGTCCTGCATTGAATCTAAATATATGGTTCTGCATTGCAGTAATATTCAATATCCTATTTAAGTTGCATTCTGTTTCTGAGATAAAAGCTTAGTCTGTGATATGTGAATTTTCATTTCACTGCTTAACTTCAGGATTCTGAAGGGATAGAAAATAGTCAAATACTAGTTTCTGTAACTTTTGTTTCGTTTTTTTTCAGTTGTCATCATAGTAGGTTATAAAGAAATTATTTTTTTTTGAGAGAAAGCCCAGAGAAAGATGAATATTTAAAGGTGCATTTTCAAAATAAAAATTATTTGGGATTTAATGTCAATGAATTTTATGGAACAATTCGTCTTTTATTTTGCTTAAAGCAGGATGTATATTATCCCACTTCTGCTAAGATTCATTTATAAACTATTAATGGTTACATTTGCATTTTCATCAGGAAGAAAAGAGACAGTCATTGCATAGATCTTTCTCTAGACACTGATATATTATTTAATTAAATACAGTTCATGATTTTGTACAGAATCTGCAGAGTTTTGATAGGAAACAAGAATAATTGCACAGTAATTGTTCAATGGTTGTATTTTTCTAAGTCACATGTTACTATTTAAATTTGCTGTATAAGCAGGTTAGCTGTGACACAAGCATTTACCCAGCTTTAACCTTCTTATGACCCACCAAGATACTGCCTAAGAAGAAATATTTATTGTTTTCTGTGGTGATTTATGTAGATGGTTTATAATTTTTTTTTTAATTCATACTCATGATTATAATACCTGATTATGGGATCTGTAAAGGTCATGCCCCAGAAAATAATTTGGTACCTATATGTTCTCTCATTTTTGACTATAGCATACTGTGACAGAAAGTGATTACACTGGATTAAAAGTATCTTCTTCGAAACAGGGCACTATTTATTAATTTAAAAGTAGATAGTGTGCAAAGTAATGAATAAAACCAATAAAGGACCATGTGTATTTTTTTTCTCTACTAGCTCCATCCGCTTTCCAGACCTTCCTGTTGGGTAGTGGCTGAGGGAAATTGTGTGTTTCAAACCCAGCTGGAAGATATCATTGCCCTGTGCCATTGTTTTCTGATTCACTATCCATATTCAACACCACCACCCTTTTCCAAACCAGCATACTTAAGGGACAGACATGTTTTGAGTTGAGAAATGTGAGTTGAGAAATACACTTTTTGTCAGACTTTGCATTGCCAGGCAGTCAGCAGTCAATAGATTTCCTAAAAAAATTCTTACTTCTCCTGTCTAGAACTACTTTTACTTTGCCTCTACTTTATTTCCTGTGGAATTTCTTTCCTTGTCCTTGTCTTTTGATTTATCACCATGCATTTAGTCGCGGTAACACCTGATAGGTAAACTCAGTTTCCGAATTTCTTTTTAAATTAATATCCATACACGTCTATTTTCTCCAAAAGAAGCTGATAGATGACAGTTAAGTTCATGTAATCATATAGGAGGCATAAAAAGATAATGAAAATCATGTTCTAGGAGTATGATGAGCCAGTATTTCCTATCAAAAAAAATTTGTAATGATCCCCAGTTCAGCAAAAGTAGTTTCTATTGTCTTTCAGACTCAAAAAAGGTTTTTCCATTTCCCTTAAAATAATTTTTCTTGATTTTTGGGACAATCCAAACTACCACAAATGAAGGGAGGATGCAAATAGACATGACAGTTTGTAAAATAGGAACATGCAAAGACAAAGCAAGGAAGTCACACAGAAAGGAGGTAATGTACACAAAGGCCATCCACAGCCATTATGAAAACTGCTTTGTTTTTTACAGGAGGGACAGGGCTGAAATGGGACTGTAAAATGCTCTTGGGAGGTGAAACAGCACAGAATGTAATGGGTTTCAGGATCCACCCTTGTAGGAGTTCAGTTATTTAAGGTGAGGCATGACCATGGGATACAAAAAATTTATGTGGTGTGTGTCTTTTAGCTTCAGACTCCAAGAGCAGACCTTAACCATGTGCAGGGCCAACTCCATTAAGTCAGATGTTCTGAAAAATTGGGAGAAGGAATTGAAAATCAATCATTCTGTTCATGCACAGGGAAGGGAATGTGAAAAAGCATACAAGGGACAGTGTGGGAAGTTGTTTACAGATTAAACTGGTGAACAGGAGTGGCAGTGCCTTTTGACCAAGACAGAAAGGAAAAAGCAGACCTGCCAAGTGTCTTGGGAAAGAAAATTAAAATAAGAAATTCAGTTTTCTGGTCAGAAGGAACATGTTAGTGACAGACCTTACTCATGTAAGAGAACAACCTGAAAGTACTGGTTCATATTGTATCTGATATATCACTTCCCATGCAAAGGAATGCTCAGAAGTTAACATTTTTACCAGACTTCCTCCAAAGTAGATTTTTTCTTTAACAAATAGAGATGCAATAGAACAGCAGAATTTCCAAAGTACATGTCCTTTACCTAAAAGCAAGACTTCTGTCCTTCTATGCTTAATGGCAAAAATGTTGCCTGAATATGCCTATAATAAAATATTTTTTAAAAAAGAGAACTCACTTTGGCTAAAGAGCAATTTCTAGGACAGTTTACTAGCATTGGTCTTTCTGGTTTTATTTGCTTGGAGTTTTTTTCATGTGAAAGAAAACATTAGCCCATAGTGCACTAGCATGTAAATCCAAAGCTTTAAAGAGGTCACCACTGCACATTCCTTGTACACAAGTGTTAAACTTTCAATTAGCAATAAACCACAAACTGTTGCCATAGACTGCAGCCATCTGGTGGAGTATTAAAAAGAAGAAATTAACATCTTATAGATATACAGAACTTCCTAAAGAATGGTTTCCTAGTGCAGAAATGCTCAGTTTCAAGTCTACCTCTTTCATTTATTTCTTGTAAATAGATACAGTAAATGAGATACTAACAACATGATAGGAAATGCAGTATCGGATGTGACCCTTGAGGTCTGAGAATACAGGTATAACTCAGGTAGTGCTCAGTTCTCTTACTGGAAGCTAATGGGACAAGTGTATTCCAGATGTAAATGTTATTGAAAAGATTTCATCTCTTCTTCTAATGACACTTTGTGAATATTGGTATAAATGGTGTGGGATTATGGTTGCTGCTGACTACAGAAGCAGATTGAAAGTACTTGCATAGATACACTGCTTCAAATCTGTTGGTACTCATGGTCTGAATTTCATCTCTTAAGTATTCAGAGAAACAGTTGATTATTAGGGTTTCAGCTTCAGAGTAAACATAAGTAAACATGATGCTAATTGTTAATGTCTTAAAGCCTATGAAAGAACTGTCCAGATCAGCTGTAAACTCTCAGTGGAGGTTAGAAAAAACTTCTGTTAGGATTAATATAGAAACAGTTCACCCTGCCTTCATTCAAGGATGAACTAGATGAATTTTCAAGTGCTTTGCAAATTCTGTGGCTTTAGATAGCATTCTTCTGATATATATTGGACTGATACAGAAAAGAGAAAGAAAGCTAAAATCCAATTCAAATTAAAAAGGCACAAAAAAGGCTAGAAAAATTATCTAAGTTATGTCTCAAGAAGTAAAAGAAATAACACAGAAAAGATCAAAGCAAACCAATGCCTTCTTCTATTTAATCCGTGTCTTCCTTATTTGCCTTCATCTTGTCACGTCAGCAGATATTCCATTTTGTTGTTGCAATACTTCTATAGGTGCACGAGTTTGCTATATTTCCCTTCTACTTTTATCCAAAGTACTTTAGCACAGGAATTTTGTATTCTTTTTTGTATCTAAAATACATCTTCAAAAATAAGGAAGCCATTATACTTTAATATTTTTCTCAAGGAAAAAAAAATCTAAGAAGCTGCTGATTTGGACTTTGACATCTTCTATGATGGCTCACCTAATTTAATTTTTTAATATGGTGCGGGTGTAAGTCAGTATGATTATAATTCAGCATGAGGTGGAAGGTTTTTCATGATCTTCTCTCAAGGTTAGTCAATAAGCTAACCGAAGTACTGTATATGCAGCCATAGGAAAAAGAAATAGGTTCTATAACTGGTAAATACACTTGCTTTCTGTAAAATTTAAGTTTTATTTTTTATGTTTGCATGGAGCTATTTCAGAAAAAGTGAAGCCATCAGGTTAGTGGAGGCAAAAAATATGGACTTATTGCTAGTTACTCTAAGACACCTTGTCTTGTCAGAAATCTTGAAATTTATAATACCAATGTTAATTGAAGTATTTCAGTTTTATTCCATTTATCCACTATTTGTAAAGTTGCTCACATTGCAGATGTTCCTTAACTGGAATCAAGCAAGACCAATATGACTTCAGTCTCTTCAACTATTTCTTCTTAGTGCAGCATACTTTATATTTTGATTGCATTGTTATCCATGCCTCTGCCACTTTCCCAGCCTTGAATGATCATCTGAGGCTTCAGTCCTTTAATCCATGAATTGTGAATCAGGAAGAAAATACTATAGGATTATATAAGTAAATGCATGCAACAGAGAAGATAAAGGAATAAAATATATTTTTTTTTCTTTTCAGTTCACCTTCTACTTAAATAAAGCAAAACTATAAAATAAATTATTGAAATTAAAAAATAGAAAAGGAAATTGGCAAAATGTTTGGACAATAACAATGGACTCTAGTTTCTAATATCCAGCAGTCCTTTTTTGTTTTGTCTGTGAAGCTGAACTGCATACAAATCTTTAATAATAGCCACCTTCAAAAGACAGATCTTCATTTATGCATCTGCAGTAACAATACAATTGCTGTGTTCTGGAGTTTTTTAAATAATAGCTTCATTCAGTGATCCGTGTGTTTTTTCTAATTAATTATTTAAATATTCTGTCAGGTGCTGCAGTTAAGTCTTAATCATTTTGTAAATAGAGGAATAGAGAGTTTAAGTGACACTATCGCATCGCATTAAGTGACACAATGCATTAGTGGTATGATCACAGAGAGGAAAGCCATGGGTGTATGTCCAGGCAGGTTTTGTGGCATCAGTGCCTGTAACAATGAAGTCCAGAGGAATTTTTAAGTCTGTCATTCAGATATGTTGGGGTCATCTAATGCCAGCTGAGGAAACATAATACAGCCATACTTCATGTTTCAAAAACACTGTAAGTTCTTATGACATTACAGAATTGTGTTATGTATTGACTCTGATTTAAACCTGCATTTGTGTGCTGAGACCTAAGACCTTTTGGATTCTTTTAAACTGGCACAATTCATTTCAAGAGAAAAAGGATAACTATTGAAAATATTACACAACATATGATATACAGAAGGACTCCTGGGTCAAATTCTCTACTCTGTGGTTGTAGAGTTGATATTTCATCTTTAAACCTCAGTTTTCTGAAGTCTATGTCCTCTCATGAATCATAAACTTTCCCAATTCAGAATAAGTTGTATCATTAAATGTATTGACAGAATTACCTATTAATTTTATGCATACCAATGTGTCACTTAAGGCTATCAAACCAATTTGATACCAAATACCTCTCAGGGAAAGAGGGGCACAGTCTCTATCCCAGAAGTCTGCAGTCTGACTAGATAAAGCAAACAAAGGACTACAGAGAAAATACGGCTGAAAATGAAAAGATTTTCTCAGGGTCATGAAATAAGGTAGTGGCAGTAAGAAAAAGATTCTAAGTTTTCTGTTTCCAGTCTTCTGAGCATTTTACCCATTTTCTAAATAGTTCTTCCATTTCTTTCTGAATTTCAGCAGGAGATTATCATTTGTATTCAGATCTGGTACATGTAAGTAGAATACTCCTGGTTGGTAAATAAGCTGAGATGGGAATTTTCCTGGTGAGTTACACTTCAGTATAAAGAAAGATATAAAAAAATGCAATACTTCACAAAACTTGATTCGAACAATAGTCTCACAAGTTCCTTTGTTTCTTCTGAGATGCTCATACAGCTGTCAGAACCTGTAATATTATTGAACAATGCAAACAAAAGAGAGCTATAATTGCGTTTGCCCCAAATAACAATAAAAGATCAATATCATATCCTGCTTGAGTACTGCAGTATCTAACACCACAACCATTGCTGAAAGAGAGGTGTTATCTTCAGAATTATCATTATTCTCCTCATGAAATAAGTGGCAAAAAACAAGTCTGTAAGAATAAAAATGTTTAATTAAGTGCAAAAAAATCTTGTGAACAGCAAAATTCTCAACTCACAGAAGAAGGAAAGTATATCCAGCATTTTGCTCCATAAAACTCATGAAAGCCATTATTAGTTGAGGTGTTAGGGCATGGGTTGAACTCAATGATCTTGAAAGTATCTTCCAACCTAGTAATTCTGTGATTCTGTGAATTCTGTGAATATCTCCAAACCGTACCCATCAACATTTAGAAACAACCTCCACGTCCTCACTTTTATGAATATGATGCAAATTTATAAAGAGATAAGATGCCTTTACACTACATAAATGGACAAGGAAGCAATTGGCCACGTATAATGTTATGGTAATGTGATGACTCTAAAGAAACCAAACTCAAAACATCACATAATTGTGCCACAACATTATTATGTTATCTTCATTACTGTCTTTGATTCCAGCCTGGCCTGATCCTTTGCCTCTTTCATTTGCAGTTAAACACTAGGGTGAAGGAGAAACATTTCCTATTAATCCACACATTTATGGCTTAATTGGAAATGCCTGTGTCATGGGACAGAAGCTAGGAAAAGAGTTTCTGCCTTCTGTCTGCCTGGGGAAGAGAGGAATGGGTTCCCTGAGTCTCAGAGGTGCCTCAGACTCCATCCTCCAAAGCAAGGAAAATTCCATTCCATTTGTTGTTTTCTTAGGACTTTTATTAAAGTTTGCTTTTTTTTTTTTTAATGTTTTCATCTACAAGTTTAGAGCATTCTGTCCAAGGATGAGTCACAAGACCCTTCTGCACTCCCATCAGTCAGCTAGGTAGCAGGCAGTAATATGGGAAAAAAAAAAAAAAAAACAAAACCACACACACTCCTACCTGTGCTTCCCAAAGTGCTAGTCACTACTTGTCCAGCACTTGAAAGCATGGGAAATCTTTATGTTGTGACAATTCAATGCATTTTTTAAGAGAAAAGTTTTGTTTTCATTACCCACCAGAAAAAGCTTAGAAAATTAGAGATGTTATCTTGAAATGTTGAGCCTGATTTCCTAATGTTACAGTAGTATGCTGACCCCTCAAAAGAAGGCTGAAGATATCAGCATGGGGAATAAAAATGTTTATCAAGCAATGACATTTATGTAATGTGTGAAGAAAGTTATATTCTAAGTTTATGCAAAAGCCTTCCTCTTTTCTCCAAACCTTTTGATCCTTTTTCCAGTGACTATTGATGTTGCTTTCTAATCTAAAACTCTATATATTGTTGATTTACTAGCTATTTTATAGAAAGCTTGCTTTTATTCTCAGTTTGATAATGTTATATGGCATTTGATTTTCTCAGACACAAGAAATGGAAAAATATTTCTTACATATATGATTCCTATGTTTCCTATACTTTTTTTCCTTTTTAAAACCTTAGCCTCCTTTTATGCTTTTATTCTGTTTACTTCTTGCTTGTTTCCTCTTCTTTTGTCTTCCTAAATCTTTTTTCTTATATGTCAGTCCCTTGACTCTGTTACTCTTCCTATTTGAAGTCAAAACCAGCAGGATTCCTCCTTCTTCATCCCACTCATTTCTGATTTTGACCTTATGTTTAATTCAAAATATATTGAGTCTTTCCTGAGCAGATATGAGCTCCAGTCTGGGTTAGTCAACACACATCTAGATCACAGATGCTGCAAATAACAATGTGAGCAAGACTCCAGGTCATGCACCCTCACAGTGTGCTACTGAATTGAGGCTCTTTGATGCTGATATGAGACCAGTTAAGAGTGCTAATAAACCCTGAGTTCTACAGCAAATAGTGCTTTTCTCTTTGTCCTGAAATGTGAATTATTATATAATCTTGGTCTGCCCTCCCCCGCCCCCACCCCAGACATTTAGACATACAGAAGAAGTTCAGTAGTTGGAGATGCTCCTGTTGCACACTCTTGACCTTGGTTAGAGCCCTAAGAGAAACATGGACATGGAAATTTGGGACGTGAAAAAGGCATCACAAACTGAGTTCTAGAGATTGTCACTTCTGCATGAAAGAATTCAAAGGATTTGTCAGGTGGGACCAAATATGTGTCCAGGGCTGCCTCTTTCTGGAGCTGAGGCTTTTTACTCAGGGCACAGGAGTCCTCTTCTAAACTCATGCCTGCAAAAATTCTTTCTGAGAAACCAATCTTTTAAGGTACACCAAGCAGGAACAGCATTTCCCAAATTTTATATGAACAGATCATCTGTGAGAGGCCAGTGTTAAAACCCACATAAGTGATTGAAGGCAGGGTCCTTACCTGAGACTGTAAACCAGAGTGGATAGGGTAGCACTTTCGACCCTGACTACTGAAGCTGGAACACTCAACAGAAATAAAGAATTTCAAGTAAAAAGGATAAAACATTAATAATTATATACTCTCAGTAGTGAGAGTATTTATCTGCAAATAGGCAGATGGGAGTTTCAGCCCTCTTCTTACTACATTCTTCATTGTAATGCAGAGAACCCATACAAAAACATACAGAAACATCCCTAATGTAAGAACCAGAATACCAGCCTCCCAGCAGATGTGAAAGCCTTAATCTTTCCATGCCATCTCTCTGATCTTGAGTAGTTTGTAGCATAGTGCCATCACTTCTAGGCAGACAAAGTTTTCCACAATCTACTTCCTTCAAACATTTTATTTAGGATGTCCTCCCAGAAAATTAGCTATGAGTTTCAAATGCTTCAGACAGAATGAGGACACAGGCCTGGCTTGCCCTTAGTAAATGGAATAACTTTTTCTGAACAACAACCACAAGTGCAATTTTTCAGCATCATTATGCCATCTACTTAACATATTTTAAGAACATCTAGGTATAAAATAACATTTTATCTGATAAAATTTGATCAGAAATTGAGGCAGAAAAAAATGCCCTATTCTTTGCCCTCTTGTGGAATTAAATGGCAAAAGGTGGCAAGCTGATGAACATGACATACTCCTCCAAATGCACGACAGCAGAGCACTTTGAAAACCCAGATTTGAGTAGTGATGTAAGTGTAACTGAGCAGCAGGTAGATTATATTTCATAATTTTAATCCTAAATTGTCCCTGAGTCTTTCTGTAGAGAAACAAGTCTCTCAGTGCAGCTGTCTGTAACTCAATATATTAAATACACATATTTCCTGTAAGAAGTGAAACTGGATAAATATATTCTCCTGTGACAGCTGGGTGCCAAGATATTGGAATTGGCACTTTCCACGGGAATACAGGCATTCCTTCAGAGCCATTGACAGAGAGCAGCAGGCAGTAGGACTATCCTGGTTGTTTCCCTGGCAGGCAGGTGGGTTGCTTGGCTGACCAGCTCCCAGTCTGACCCTGTGGGCAGCCAGGGAGACAACCAGTGTGTTAGCTTGCCAGCTTCTTGGCTGTCTGAGTGGCAGATGGACTTGCAAGCTGCCTGGCTGGCTGCATGCCTAGCCCTACGTTTGCCTGATGGCTGATTTACCTGCTGCCCAGCTCCCCAGATGCCTGGCAGGCTGCCTGCTCAGCTTGCCTGATCATGGGTGAGGTTATGGGCCCAAAATAGTTTGTTCTGCAAAGCAGGAGACTGCAGTGTTGGTGTTTTGTTCTCATCCAATCTGGAATGTCCCGTGAAGCAGAAATTCCCATCCCAGCAAGCTTTAGTAATCAGTTTACAACATTTATCTGTGTATTCTGTATATGGCAATTTAGGCTTCTTAAGACTGAAGAAACACCTCGCTGGAAATGCTTGCATAATATGTGCCTGACTTATTTCAACTTCTCAGATTGCTTTGCACTGATTTTCTCTAGCAAAGTCAGAAAAGATTTTTAGGCAGGCTTGTAATGTCATATTAATCACTGGCTCTATTTCTACTGAATTAAGCTACAGCCCAAACCATAAAGTACTAATAATCTCTAATAGAGACTCATGAAAAATCATAATGATTATGGTACTGGATATGTGGCCAATATATGTGCCAAGTGGATTGGACCTTTTCTTACTTACAAAAAATAAAGATATAAATTTCTATTTGTCACAAAGATGGCACGAGTCTGGCTTTTCTCAGAATACCTTACTTTTAATATTCCAATTTCATTTTAATCACACTGTCCTAAAGATTTCACTCTGCTTAAATAATGAAAAAAGGTGTTATAAAAATTGCATGAAGTCAGCTTGCCCCAGGACAGGTTCTGTTGGATGTAATTACATATGCTTCAACAACTGGAGCAATGTGTTGTGAGAAAGGCTTTTAAGGTGATGGAAGTTAATTGTACAGGTTTTAAGGTAAAAAGAGAGTGGAGAACAATGACCAGCACACCAAGAAGAAGCTGTTCAATTTCTTAAGGCTCAAGAGAGTAAAAATGTTATTAAATAATAAATGGACAAAAAAAGAGTGGTAAATAGGTGAAACACTTTATCATATTGGGGAAATAAAAGCAGACTCTGACCTAGTGGAAAGTACTGTACTCCGGGAAAGACTGTCAGATAGAAAGTTCTTTATGACATTCCCACATATAAAATAGGACAGTTGCCTATAAAGAAGCTGTGATATTTCCCTGGTGACACTGCTTTAGAAGGCAGTACAATAAGAAATACAATTTTTTTTTCTGCAGTTCTGGTAATGACAGTACATCAGAATTGAAGTCTGAGGCTAAGGAAAACATATAGACTTCTTTTTCCCAGCTGGAATACACAAATTTTTTTAAAAGGACTCTCTGGGGAGCATTTCTCAAACTGTGAACTTGTTTTCCTAAGATGTGTCAGACAGTTACAAGGAGGACAAAGGGACTGTGTACGCCTGTAAGTGGTTTATTAAAATTAATAAATATATCAAAGACACTATAAATATTCTCATCACCTTATACTGTGCATATGATGCAGCAGCTCTTTAAAACATAGAATACTTGGTGTATAATTAATCCTGTTCTAGTTCCTGATAAATAAAATTTTCACTTCATATTGACTTCCAGATATTTGGATATCAGGTCTCCCATTATGCAGGAGTCACTAGAAGCACAGTAGGTTGTTTTATTAAGCATGATTTCTTGAGTTACAGCCCTTGTTCAAGGATATTGCTACCAGTACGTTAATTGCTAATAATAAATTAATTATATTGCATTGAAGTACTTAATAAAATAGAGGCACACTCAAGGAGTGAAGGATTATTGTTGAATTTTAATATTAGATTCAAATACATCAACTTTACAACTTAGTCTTTCCTGCTCTATGGCCACTTGATTTTGATGATCTGGAAGCATGCTTAAGTCCTGCAGACTGCTTAAAAAGACAGCAACATTTCACATGAGATAATGCAAAGAACAATATGCCTTATACCCACAAATCTAGCTGACAGTGCTTGGAAAACCTTTAATTTATTTCTTATGAAAGGCTCTTAATTCTTAATTCCTCTTCTCCCCAGGGACCTCTGGCTTCTCCATGACTTGATTTTTTTCAGGTCTGGTCAGTTCTTTCCTCTAGTTTAAGTTTTATCCTGTTTCTCATTACTGGCATTGCTGTCAATAAATCTCGTGATACAATTTCTTCGTTAATGTACACAGCGTGTATTGGTCTAGTCCCTAAGAGCTTCGGGAGCAAAGTTAAGGCATTAATGCCCAAATCCAGAAATAAAGTGCTCCTGCGCAGGGCCAGCAGACTGCCTTTATTCAGGTCAGAACATCACAGGTGAGGTGAGACAAAACCCACAGAGCTCCATGACTGGTGGGCACTGGAAAGCAAGTCTTTGTCAAAATACTGAATTTTGGCTCTAAAATTCTTCTTATGTCATCTTTTAGGAATATAAAGTCACTTAAAGATGCTCCTCCAAACAAACAACTGGATGAGCTATTTCTAAGATGGGCTTCTTCCACTCCCTTCATAGCTTGAGTCTGAAATTCTTTCCATATGACTGAATGTCCAGTGATTTTTTTTCCATTTGTTTAAATTGTAGTTCCTCTCCATCCTTGTCTTGGCAAGATGAGTGATTTGTACTCCAAAGAGCTCCTATATACTGTATGTTATCAAAGTCAATAAAATACCAAAAAGTTGAAAAATTTAGTATATCCAGTATCTGAGCCCGAAGGGGCAAAAAATAGGTGGTTTATATTTTTGCTAGAGCTTGCAATCAAGTAGATAGAACAACTTTTAAAGAATAAAGGGTCCAATCTTATAAAGACTACTTCCTTTTTATTAGGATTAACAACTCTGTAGAGTTCTGCTGCCTATGGATTCAGTTTCATAAAACTCTTACACAAATTCCTGGACTCAACCTAGATGTAAATAACATCCTGGAAAACATCCTCTCCAAGGTGTATGAAAGACAAAAACATCCAACTGTTTGGTGCCTCTGCAAACTACCTTACAGATTCACAAGTACTCATGAGTTTTGCATTTTTCAAGTTTTTTCTTGATTTTGGAGAATGTTCATGTTAAAATGGAAACTTACTTTGGTGAAAAGCTGCAATTCCAACTGTGGCAAAGTGGTAAGAAAGTAGGGCTGATTACAGCAGTGATACAGCAATCATACCTAGAGATCTTGATTAAGTTATGCCTCAGTAAAGTAGATTCATAGCCACAATTTCTGAGCCACTTTTTCAGTATTTATGAATGTGCTTTTATGTCCAGCGGACTTGCACCTTCTTCATGACTCATATCAGTTCACTGGCTTATTTTTCTGATATTAAGAGAATATCTTCCCCTAAAAAAATACAATTTTTCATGAACTTTTGGCTACCATAATAATTTACTGGTTCACTGAGCCTACTCTTTGCTTGCTGACTTTTAGTTGCACCATAGGAAGCAATATGGGAAAAGTCACTAAAAAATGAAAAATAACAGTTAGCAGTTCTAACAAAATATATTTTATAGATCGTTGATGCTTATTATGACAGCACAGTAACTCACAAGCTCACTATGTTGGTGTGAAGCTATGAAAAAACACAAGGACACAGTGCTGTTTTCTCTCTTCACTGAATGAAAGGCAAAAATTAACATACTACTCGTTGGGCAAAATGTCCCTAATAAACACAATGTTGGCATTAAAATATGACAGAATGACAGGCACAACAAAACAGAAAACTTGAATCATTCTTACTGCATGAAACATGTTGAAGGTAATGTATGAATTATCCAGAGAAGGTTATGCTAGATAAAACAATTTAATTTATCTTTGTCAGTTTATGTCTAACATGCATATTGATTCAGTTCAGTCTTTCAGAAGTTAGTATTTGAATCCATTGGAAACCTGCTAGATCTGTTGGATCCATTAAAAACACTGGGATTATCAGTAATTTGATGAATACACAAGCATTTTTTACCTATGAAGCTGATTCTGTACATGACTTATGCCTCGTACAGAACTCATTCAGGAATGTTTTGTTAGAAGTTTTTCATATTTTAACCTAAATTTTTGAAATATACTTACTTACCAAAATCTCCAATTTTTTAACCTTTCATTTTGTTTTGTTTTGGAATGCTTCTGTAATAACTGCAAACTTTTAGCATGGTAACCTTTTATTTTAAACTAGAGAAAATAATGCCTGTGGAAATCCCATGAGCAAGCTATCTCCAAAATGTAACACGCTGTAGCATACACCATTGAAACATTGTGCTATCAATTTTATTTCAATTTAGTGGCGGATGTTCAGATGTTCTATGTACTGAAATAAGCAACACAGAGGAAATAAAGGTGCAGAGACTACGCCCAACCTGTAGCTAGTCTTTGTAACCAGAACCCACTTCTGAAAGCCCATGTTAGTTTAATCTGGACTGTAAGCAAAACACAATGTCTGGTCATACCAAATGGTTGCTGTTTCTCCACAAGCCTGTGTGGAAACACATTATTGTTAAGTTAGCTGGCAAAGAATCATCACAGTACATCTTCAGTTACATATCTAGCTGAGAAATATAGCTATAAATAAATAAAACCTCTCCTAATTCAGACAAAAAGGGTTTCTTTGCAGCATAAGGAAAAGCAAGGAAACAAGAAACAAGAGTAACTATGCAGTGAGCTCATATATACACTCTTGTAAGTGATACCCTTTGCATTTCTGGTGGACACCGAAATCTTACTGAAATATCATGTCCCTTCTTTTTTTAAAAAAAAAAAAAAAAAAAACATGATCAAGTGTTTATATTTTGACTACCATGACTTAATTTCTTCAGCCAGTAATTTAGTTACTTTATCACCTATAAAGCACTAGAGGCATTTCAAAGCTAGTAAGTTGTTCTTTATCTCTCTCCCTCAGTCTCAATTTATACTGAAGGATTTTATGCCAACGGAAACAGCTTTGATGGGGGAGACTGACCAAGTATCATCTGATGGTTTGCTGCCCCAAATTGTGCTAATATTTTTGCTTGTTCTTTATGACACTCAGCAAGAAATAATAATTTGAGGTTCAGTATCCCAGTGTTAGAGAAAAAAAAAACAAATTTTGTTTTTGCTAAACAAGGAAATGCTAATCTGTCTTAATAGCACTGAAAAAAATAAAGTCTTGTGTTTCAAACATCTCCAACATATTTATCATATGCAAAAGGGTGACCTTTTTATTTCTCCCTTGAGGCAGAAAATAAAAAAAACCAAAAAATTAGTATTAGAAAAACAACCTCATTTGAAAAGCTTACCTCCACATAATTTTTCTTCACTTTGAACAAATTATCTCTGATCTACCTCCTTTATACCTACCTATATCTTAGTTGATCAGCAAGTTGTAATAAAACAAAATTAAACCAGACAAGAGTTTCTTACTTCCCTTTATCTCATGGTAATGCAGAAAAACCCTAAAGCCTGTATCTACCCTGACATACATTTTTTAAACTTTCCTCTATTCTCATTGTTTCATTCTAGCATAGGGATAAATAGTGCTATTCCTTAAGATGAGTTTTATCCATTTTATAAATAAAATTAAATAAAACAACACTTCTCTTTATGTTTTGTGGTTTCAGGTTTTCTTGCTCCCTTCTTCAGTTCTTAGTAAAACCCATGCTCAGAAAGCAATAAATGGATTGCTAAATAGTTTTGACCAGGTCTTTCAGAAAACTTTCCTAGCTTCTCTTGTTACAAAAGGCCCTTCCTGGTTTAGAGCATACCAGAAGTTTTGCACTCTTTTGGCCATGTTCCTTTAATGTGAGAGCTGTTGAGAAGTCAAGAACATATGCCTGGAAAGCATCCACTGAATAACACTAGTCCAAACATCAGTGTGTGCAGTTTAAGCAGAAACCCTACCCTAGCCCTGAGAAGGTGTACAAGTTGAAACCAATACCATTAGCTTTCACAGCATCAGCATTTTGTAGCAACTACCTCTTTCACAGCTGTCATTAGTGACAATAAATATAGAATGAATTTTTAAGGCAGTTGGGGGGAAGAATTAGCAGTACGTGGATCTATGGAAGTTAAAGTTGTCCCAGCTCAAAAAAATAGAGAAATTTTGAAAACTTGACAATGCCCTTGAAGCATTTTAGAACTATGCCAGCAAAGGCATATTTACCTAGGGGTAAGCCAATTGCTGTCTTCAAAATGTGCTTTTCAATTCACATAAAGTTTTTTCTCTCATGTCATAAAGAAAGCAGCCTGGACATTTGCACCAGCTTCCCTTATGCAGCCAGCTCTGGGCCTCACCTTTTCATTTCTGCATCCATAGTTTCTAACACTAGTAGTATAGAAGCCATATGAGCCCCTAAGAAAGAAAAATTAATGGCTAAGTGTTACAATGTCTATGT
Source organism: Trochalopteron elliotii (assembly GCA_024734555.1). NCBI lineage: Eukaryota > Metazoa > Chordata > Aves > Passeriformes > Leiothrichidae > Trochalopteron > Trochalopteron elliotii. The sequence goes on along the minus strand of JANPWX010000043.1, from coordinate 5,541,297 downwards.
AGCAAACCATCTATATATTGCTGGATTTCCCTGGCCTGAATTCTTTAGACCAGTTAGACTTTGTGCAGCATGAGGAAGGTGCTCTGGTGCTTCTGTGGGCAGCACTGGTGTGGGGCAGGTACAGCCTGTGCTCCCTGTCACAAGGGAAAAGCAGAGGTGCTGCTGCATTCAGGCTCCAGCACTACTTATTTTGGTGGTAAAGGAGGGTTTTCACCTGTGGAATCTCCTCTATTTACATTGAGCCATTTATCTTCAATACAATTTAGATAACCTTCTCAAACTATTGAAAGTAGGTGTAAATCCATGAGTGTTGTGGCATAAGAATGATTGGAAATCATTTAATTATGCTATTTGAAACAGTCTCCACAGCAAAAGCCTCCTTGCAATCAGCACAGTAGAAATACCTTCCTCTGAAATTACTATCCTTAAATGCAGGATATAAAAATCAGTGTCAAGCAACTATTTATATGGAATCTTATATCACTAAGCCTCTCAGAGCCTGCTCTGCTGCACCAGAGAAATCAGGAATTTCTTATGAGGAAAAACAAAGTTATGAAACAGAGAGTGCTTAGTCTTGGGTTTTATTGATCTTCAGTAGCATCAGGTAGTTTTCATCAGACCTGTCAGCTTTTTAGGCTACAGCCTGAGAGTATGTCAGAAGTTGCTCTTTGGTCGCAATCAATTCACTTCTTCTAAGTTTTTCCCAGGACTAAACATTTAATCCATAACCCAAAGTAAGAGTCTCATTTTGATGGTAAAATAGAATCCTGTGTGATGGGGCTAGAGTTGTAATACATTTGTCTACATATATCCCCATCAGTCTGTAAAATAAATATTGTTTGGCAACATCAGGGGTTTTTGTAGATAATATTGGCCTTTTAATTTTACCTTTTTTTATTTCCTTATGTTCCTGAAATTATCAATGACGTACCAAAAGGCTGTTTCGTTTCTTATTAGTAGAAAAGCAACAAGAGAGTGTAATTTAGAATCAGTAGCTTGCATAATTTTCCATTCAAATAGGAGCAGCTTACAACAGTGAACTAATTTTCCCAGTATGGACTGCAGATGAGTGATAACCAAGCAAGGAATTAGTTATGAAGACAGGTAAGCTGTGTTTCCATGCGAAGCTTAGTCAGTCTAAGATATCATTGCCACCCAAACAGAGGTCTCCCCTTTTCTACACGTATTTTAGCTCCATTTTCACAGTTCCTCTCCTCCTTTTCACAAGCCCCAGGACTCAGTAAATCTTTCCTGAAGGTCATTCAATTCACAACGCAGGAAAAAACCTTCATCTTTTGAACCTTCTTTGAACCATAAAGCTTTTGAAAAACTTCATGTGAATTCAAAAAACCTTCATTGTCTGGGGTTTTTTTTCTGTGTTGTGCTTTTGCAAGGTAAGTGGATTGGATTAGCACACAGCAAAGTCCAAAACTGATGCAAAGTATGAAGCAGCATGTGGTCAGGAGCAGGAAGGAAAAATGAGGAAAGAAAGAGAGTGGAGTTACATTGGCTGGGATGAGCAGAGGGATCCATTCATGCTGCCCCTGGGAACCTTCTTCTTAAAGTTATGTAGAAGCCATATAAGACCATACAAACTTAGCCCTGCTTCTTACCAAAACCTCCATTGCACTATCCCAAAAAGAGGGAGAGAAGGCTAGATTAAGCTTTGAGAGTAAAAATTCCTCCTTAGAGCAATTTTACACAGGTGAGCAGAACTAGGACAGGATAATTTTTTTTGCCTGATTCAAAGTGTGCTGAATAATATGAAGTATGTGATATGATGTGCCAGATCATTGTAGAATGCAATTTCATATGATGTCACCCAATATAAATCAGCACAGAGGGGTTTCATCTCAATTTGTACCCCTGCAAGATTCAGTTTCCCAGCAGTTAATGATAACTGCCATGTTTGAACAATTTAAATAATTTAAAATATTTTAGCTTATATTCTCCTACCAGAAAAGAAATTACATAGGTCGGATGACACAATTTTTGTTTGTCTTAAAAGGCCTTGTCCAAAAAAAGACAAATAAGTAAATGCATATCTTAGTTGTAATGGTTTTATATATAACTATTGTACAAAAATATATTTGTTTTGTGAAATGTAGCTCTTGGGTCTTAAAAACATATTGAAAAAACATTTTTTTCTAGCACAAGGTTGCCTCATTTAGTGGCTTATTTGCAATATTAGACTTAAATTAGGCTTGTTTATGTGCTTTAATTTTGTTCTCTCTCTCTGAAGTCATGAGTAATAGTTTTTGTTGGCACTGAATTTCCATACAAATATGAAAAACACTAAAGTGTGCTCAAGCAACTTTTGTAGAGCATATGCTGCTTTAATTATTCTTTTCCTGTGCCAGGAGCTCACCACATTCACACCACGGTATGAATGTATATTTTTAGTACCAGTCAATGGAGGCATATCCACATTTAGGGTTAAGGAGCTCTTCATTCCTATTCAATTTGCTCATGAAACTCCAGGGAGTGGGAAGGGGGAGTTTCTTAGTTCTGCTTGTCCTGTCAGGAAAAAAGTATGAACTCCTATTGAAGTACTCAAGCCTAACCCAAATACTGTGAATCCTGAGAAAATACTGCTGTCTCTTATATGTAGTGCTATCATTGGAACACACCTCTTCACAGAGCCTGTGAGCCACGGCACCCTGCTGAACTCACTAATGCTTCAGACACTTAGGTGGTGCCTTAAGATTTTAGCTTTTATATTTTTCAAATCCTGTACTGCATTAGTGTATAACTCTAAAATCCATATAGAGCGTTAGTTAACTGTATTCACATTTTGGTCAGACGAAACAATTCTTCTAGGCCTGAAATTCAAGGACACCCTACAGCCTCAGGCCTTGAAAAGTATAAACAAAAGTGAAATGGGGGGGGGAGCAAACTGGGGGTATATGACTTCATTACCTGAACCTGTAGTTGGAGGATTAACCCCTGATATGTAAATGGACCAAACTTATAGATATAAGCCTGAAAAACTTAGAAGTCTGAAAAACTCCTGACCATAGTCCATCTTGGGTGTAGCCTCTAGGAGGCTTCTGACCACCCCAGGTGTACCTGTTTGAAGGCCTTTGATAAATACTTTTTACTCTGGTAATCTGGTCTAGCCTCTGTTTCAGATAGCAATTCCGGGGCATCATAGGTACCACACAGGTACACACACCACAGGACTGCAGTAGCTGGTTTGTGTCCTGGAACAAGTAGTGCCAGACTATGGGAAAGTGATCAGGAAGAAAAAAATAGCCAAGGGGCACTCATTTGACTTCTCTGCCTTCCTGCACACACGAGTATTGATGCAACTCTATAAGATAAAAAAATGGGTAATACTTTCCCACCTACTGCTACCTTTTTTCAAAAATGCCTCACCAAAAAAAAAAAGCTGAAAATCTAATTTCCAAGGGTGTTGAATCAAAGACACCAAGATGTATTAGTTTGAATTAGTTACAGGACTGAATCTGAAGTATTTGGAGAACATTAAACAGTCATGTGGGCAGCCTCAGAAATATAGTGGTAGTATTTCACTTAGCTCACTTCAAAAGATGCTCACATGAGGATTCAATGCACTTTAACTAATACACTTTAAATTCAGACGTCAAATAAATTTGATCACCAGCAAGACAAGTTCTTAATTGGCCATAAAATTCTTTAAACCCTCTTTTTTTTCTGAAATCATTGTAGTACTGCACAAAAGGTGACAACGGGCCTCAGAAGCAGGGGTGGCACAGTGTAAGGCATTGTCCATTGGACAACATTGACTGGGTTGCCCACAGCGTATTCAGGATTGATGGGGTCAGTGCAACATATCTTGCAACCCAGGCTCCCACATACACCTGCTGCTGTGAACAGGTAGCAATACCTCACCATTGCACATCCACACTCTTATGTGGAAGGTGCAGGGCTGTGTCCTGCTATCCTCAGTTAGTCTCACGTAGTTCCTGAAGACCTTTCTGTCTAGAACCCCCTCAGTGCTGTTTCACACCTCCACTGCCCTTGGATATCCACAGATCCCCCTGCAGCTTTTAGCCCTGTAGCATTCTGCATTCCTCTCCTTTGACCCATCGGTGTTGCCCCAGTGAATTCTGCTGCTCAGAAGAATCTCCACGTCCTCAGGCCCTCAAACATTTACTTGATAGATGGGTATTTAACATACTTCATGAAGTGTTGAAATAAATGGCAAATGACAGATAAAATGTTGAAAATAACATGATACCGCAACCCTTTATGCTTCATCAGCTTTTTATTTCAACACTTTACACTCAAAGTGTGAATATGATAGGGTTTATCAAGTGTATTTATCTTTGAGTCATGTTAACATGGAGGATTGTGATATAAAATATCCATGTTACTCACAGTTACAACATGCTGAATATTCAATGCAAAATTTGAAAAATTTTTTAAATCCTGTTTACTTTCATGGTCTTTTTTTTAACCAAGGATGCACTGTGAACATTTGCAAGTCAGCCAGCAACCAAAGGTCCTTCCTTCTCTTAAAATAAATAGCAATACAAATTGACTGACTACAGAAGCCTTGGTGACTGCTAAGTATGAAACTGTTTTATGCAGAAAAGCTGAAAGAAGAATCAAAGTCAGTTTCAAAGTATGGCAGCTGAATTAGATATTTTCAGCATGTTATTTGGTCAGCACAAAAGTTTTTTTGTGAATTGTGAATTTTTTGTGAATTTGTTCATTAATAGAGCTTGTATCACAGTAGTATCAGACAAAATTCTGTGTTCCATCACCCCAGGCATCAAGAGTGCAGACCATTTAAACACTTTGCCAAATAAAATGACATAAAAATATACCATTATTACTCTATACACTATTGGTCCAATGTATAGGGCCATCTGAATCGTCTGTTTTTATTACTATTCCCACAAGGGCATAAATATAATTTCTACCTGGCAGCATATTAGAAGATGCAATAATTTCTGACAGGAATCAATACTGTTACTGAAAAAACCCTTTACTTGCTCACAAGGAAGTTTCTTTAGAAATTCTACATAAAAGTGAATTGTTTCTCCCAACACAATTACACCCATCCCTCTATTTCAGTGCCTAGTAGAAAAAATTTTGATCACACTTTCAGAATGGTGTGATCTTCCTTCAGGAAGACAGAGGATGTGGTAGAAGTGGCCCAAGGAAATGAAGAGGTTCAAAGCACTTGGAGTTTCCTCTGGGACAGTTTTATTTGCCTAAGAAAACAAATACATGAAAACTGATTTTTCTAAAAGTTTCTGCTTGATTTACCATTTATATTTATTTGAGCATAACACCAGTAATTTTTTTGGCATAGCTGAACTAATTTGTGAGCTTTTCAAATATTAAAAATGTCTATTTGCACCAATATGCTTTTTCTCAGATGCAAAAGCTTTTTTTTTTTTTTTTAACTGCTGTGCTCGTCAGTATTGAACAGCAGTGATGTATTCCAGGAATTGTATTTTCAGGGTGCATTGTAAAAGGCGCTGTTAATAATTTTGTGCCTCTCTACCATCTTCCTACACGTTATTGATATAATCATATAACACAAATGAGCTTATCTGCATGAGGTGATTCAAGATCCCAGAGTGCTGGGTAGACACCACATTTTGCTGAGTTCTGTATAACATCTGTCTGCAGACACAAAGATTTACAGGTTTCTGGGGGCAGTGGGAGTTCAGGCATGTATCCATGGGGAAGAAAACAAAAGGAGATAGAAATATTATTTTCAGAATATGTCAAGTTTGTGGGCTTTAGATTAAAAACAGATTACAGGATGTGGAGTAAGTGTGATGTTATGGAAAAAACTACACATTAAAAAGAGGCTTGGGGTGGCTGAAACTTGCTGGTAATGGGATGAAAATCTCTGTGAGCTTGATTTGCAGCTGGTCTCCAAGAAGACCTTCAATATACAGTTGCATATCAGGTCCATACTACTGAAAAAAAACGCTTTGAACCTGAATGTACTTTAAAGGGTTTAGGACAGATATCGTGAAACAAACCAAAAAACCCCTTCCATCAATGTTATATGTTTGCAAGTAATTTTCACAAATAAAAGAACCTGATTTTTCAAACACAATATCTGAGCAGAGACTATCACCCAGCTGTATAAACAGATAGTTTAGTACACTGCAGCAAACATAAATATATATTTTTATGGCCTAAGGTATAATGTAACTTCTGTGGAACCATATGGGTAATCACTTCATACAACAGCTTGTGAGATGCTTCTTGTCCTTAAAAAGGGCAAACTTTTCCATGCAAAGTCTTTAATCTGAGATTCTGTGTTTCTTCTGCAATCACCTTGAGAAGAGCAAGGGAACTGCAGTCTCTAGATTACTTTAATTGCTTATCAGCTATTATAGAGGAGAGATGTGCAATAACTCTGACTTTGGTCTTGCCAGAAGGAAAAAAATTACTAATTATGTATTATATAAATTGTACTGGACCTGGATAGAGTTGATTTTCTTCAGAGCAGCTCATAAGGGCTTAGTTTTGGAATTTTCACCAAAACAATTTTGATTGAACATAAATTTTCAGGCTGTTGCTGATCAGTGCTTGCACAGTGTCAGGTCCCCCTCTGGTTTCACTCTGTGTCCTCAGGTGAATAGGCTGGAATGCTCTGCAATAGGTTGGGAGAGGAGACAACTGGGCAGATCACCCAAGAAACAGGAGGGCTTAGGAGGCTTAACCATGTTTTTCTCAGGAGCTGGCTGGGCATCAATCTATTCATGACAGGTGGTGAGTGACTGACTTGGTTTGTTTTCTTCTCTCTTCTTCCACCTACTCTTCATTTATTTTATCTTACTATAACTAATACTAGTAGTAGTAGTAATGATTGATAATAATAATAGCAGCAATAACAATATTTATTTTCTTCTTGTTGTTGCCTTGACTCCTCAAGTATTCTTGCTTTTATTTTCCATTTCCTCTTCCCCATGCTGGGAGAGAGAGGGTGGGGGGAGGGAATGTGCAATCAGCTCTGTGGTGTATAGCCACCTGCTGTGGTGAACCAACAGCTGATGGAGAGAAAGACATAAATCTATGAAGTTTTCATTAAGGTTCATGCATTTTCTCACAGACACCTGAGTAACAGCATACCCTCAGAATTCGGCTTCTTACTCCATCCTTCAATCCCTCTGAATCATCCAAACAAATGTTTTTGTGTCTGTGAAGCAGATTAGTGAATTTTTTCATGTTAAAAAATGTTTTTTTCCCCTGCCTGCTCCCCAAAATATCCGGCATTGACACAACAAGAGGAGTCAGTAACTGCAAGACAGAGGGTCTTGAATAATGTGAAGTGGGTAAGCAACAAGCAAATTTTATTGCAAAGAACAAAAATTTGAATTATCCCCTAAATACCTTTAATGATTTCTGTCCTGTGCAGCCTTACATAAGCATCTGAAATGAACCAACCCCTCATCATGGACAAGATCCCTACAAATACATATCTACAAAATTATTTTAGGCTTATCAGACATTCCAGTCCAAAACTTGGAGAGGAAGGTAGAAAACATAGAAGACAAGTGATTTCAGTCCTAGGGGTAAGTGACTAATAGAGCTGGGATAGAAGTTCAATTAGCCTGGTGACACCTTGTCCATTCGACTACCATGAACTACTAAGTTATCTTCCCTTTCCTTAACTCCCAGAGCACATTTTTACTGGCATTCAGCATCACGAAAGACTGAAGGTCAAGTAACCTCTTCAGGTCAGGAAGCTCAGTATGAAAGACAGAGAGCATACTGTTCTTGTCAGAAATCTCAGACTTATACTCTGGTGGTTTAAGATGTGGTTGGTTGGGTTTTTTTAAATTGTTATTTATTTGTTTGTTTATTTATTGCATGTCTTTTTAATATCAAAAATATTTGAGGAAAAGCAAGTAAAATCATGTTTTCTTCATCATTATTTTATGAGATTTTTTTGCATGAAGTGCTACTTAACCTTTTGAGCTAACCAGTAAAGAAGCAGGCTTTAAAACATTAAAAATATATTTTTAATGGTTGTTACATAAAACATTTGCAATTAAGTATTCTATGAACAGAATATTTAAGAAAAACCTGCTGCTAACGGTACAAACTATGTAGTTTATTCATTGCCCATCTAAAGCAAAAGGTGCCAGACTGCTGTTGGAAGCAGTGATGACTTGTTTGGAAAATGACAAATGCTTTTCTTTAGAAAGCTTCTGGTTTTTCTAAATTTGTGCAGTGACAAAAGAATACAAAAAGTTTGTAGTGAATACTTGTCATCAACAAAAAGAGTTTAGAAACATTGAATTAAAGCTCGGGCTTCTCTGACTCTTGAGCACCATATTTGGCAGACCATTATTTCTCCTCAGAAAAATGCATACTGACAGGGAATGAAAGTCACATGTTCATGATGTGCCAAAAATTTTGCATCCAAAATACTTTCTCTGTTGTCTTGTAACTTGACTTTTGTCCTTTCTGTTTAGAAATGCTTCATGGGGCAGAGCTAGAAAAAGGGAATTTGCGCAGTCAAATAGAAAAAATGCTGGGCAATCAGACCAGACTTGTGAAGCCATGCATCACACTTAAATCATTCTGAATAAATCATCTGTAAAATTACACCTATTTATTTATAGACAGTGTGCAAAAAAAGGAATTTAAAAAAAAAGTTCTGAGACCGCTTGACCAAATTTTTGCACAAAGTAACCAGCATGTTTAAAACAAGCTTACACATTGAATCATAGGGCCTTAAAAGGTTGTTCTGCAATATTGTAGTGAGCACATCAGGGTTACACACATGCAGATTTGAAATAAAACAAATTGGGTGCAAAGGACTTGACTTCTCTTGATCTTTGCAGTTGCTCCCACTGAGGTTCTGGAGATCTGCAGCAGTGTGTCAAGACTCCTATCAGCTCTCCATAGCTGGTTGTCAATGTTCTCCATACATAATGGATTTGAGTTTACCTTGGTTATGTTGCAGGGCAAGTATTACACATTTTCCAGAATGTATGTAGCAAGTTTCAAAGTAATATTTTGAAATTTTAAGTAATATGTGAGTTTGAATGGGGGAAAGGTGTTCATTTTCAGTCCTGCAAATGTGTTTTTTTCTATTAAGTGAGAAGGAATATCACTAGTAGCTGATGGTACAAAATGGTGTAGCTCCATGCACAGTCCTTGACAGAAAGAATGTGGTGGAGTTTTTAAGTTGCATCTCTAAATTTGCAATGGCAGGTTTTGGCTAGGACAGAGTTAACTCTCTTCAGAGTATCTAGCATGGGGCTATATTTTGGATTTATGTTGGAAACAGGGATGTTTCTCTTATTGCTGAGCAGAGTTTGCACAGCAAGGCTTTTTCTGCACCTCACCCCACCTCACCACCAAGGCAGCTGGAGGTGCACAAGGAGATAGGAGGGGACACATCTGGGACAGCTGATTCCAACTGACCAGAAGAATATTACAGACAATATGGTGTCATACCCACATGTGGGGCATATGGAGCTGGGGGAAGAATTAAGGAGGGGGGGACATTCAGAGTGATGACACTGATAATCTGTCATGGTTTAACCCCAAACCAGAACCCAAGCCCCACACAGCTTCTCACTCACTCCCCCACAAGTAGGACCAGGGAGAAAATTGGAAGGAAAAAAGCCAGAAAAATAATGGGCTCCGATGAAAACAGTTTAATAGGAAAAGTTAAAGCCACATGTACAAATAAAGCAAAACAAGGAATTACTTCACTTCTTCCCATGGGCAGGCAGGTTTTCAGCCATCTCCCGGACAGCAGGGCCCCAACACACATAGCAGTATATTGGGAAGACAAACATTATCACTCAAACTATAACCTCCTTACTCCTTCTTACCTTCCACTTCATATACTGAACGTGATGTCATATGTTCTGGAATATCCCTTTGGTCAGCTGGGGTCTGTCCTTGCTGTGTATCCTCCCAGCTTCTCACCTACCCCTAGCCTCCTTGCTAGCACAGCAGTAAAAAAAGTGGAAAAGGCCTTGGCTCTGTATAAGCCCTTCTCAGCAATAACAAAAACCTCTCTTTATTATCAACCCTATGTTCAGCACAAATACAAAACACAGCCTCATACCAGCCACTCTGAAGAAAATTAACTCCACCCCAGCCAAAACCAGTACATCTTCCCCAGTCACTATTATCTGTGGTGGAACCTGGCTTTCCTAGGGATGGTTGAACACCTGCCTGAACCTGGGAAGCAGTGAATTAATTCCTTGGTTTGCTCTGCTTGCTTGCATGGTTTTTACTTTACTTATCAAACTGTCCTTATTTCAATCCATGAGTTTTCTCCATCTTATTCTTCCAGTTCTCTCCCCAGTCCTTCTGGTGGGGGAGTAATGAGCAGCTGCGTTGGACTGAGTTACTGACTGGAGTTAAACCACAAGAGAGAGATGTGTTCTGAATTTAATATTTTTCCTCTGGTTGTTGTGAGGCGTGGCTTACATTATTGAATCCTTGGCAGCTGAAGCAAGACCTAAACTGATAATATATATCCCTTCACACAGGACAACCAGATTCTGTGTCTTCTTTATGAACAGTGATGGAGTGAATTAAGGAAAAAAAACCCCAAACCTTAAGTAATGCTTAGAAAAGGACTTTGTCAACATCTATCTATTTTAAACTTTTCTCATAGGAATTATTTCAGATATCTTGGGTAGTTATTCGGCCTCACATCAATCAGAAAAGTCTCACATGGTAAGTAAGACCAAAAACAATGAAGAGATGATCAGATACCAGTTTTCTTACAGCTCAGGAACCAGTTTTCTTACAGCAAAAGGGCAAGGTAGCAGAAGAGTCTAAGACAATTCTGTGTGAGGAGAGAGAGA
>JANPWX010000043.1:5438921-5525527 GCA_024734555.1 Trochalopteron elliotii | reverse complement strand
GAGAGAGAGAGACAAATGAAGCCATTCATTTCAGAGGATATATAATCTGAAATATACTGAATACTGAAACTTAGATGATTGAGAGAAAAAGCAGTTAACAGATGCTGATACACCTGAGGGACTAACTCTGTTGCAGGACATTTAGTGATTTACCAGCTATGACATACACTGACATAAGGAATGGGAGAAGGAATACTGCTGCATGTAAAACACCCTGCCTCAAAGTTCACCACGCTCGTGAGGCCCAGCTACATGGGTCTCCCTTGCAACATCCACAGAATACACATATTCTGGAAAGAAATTAGTACATGGTCTTTTCTTTTTTCTTTTCTCTACTTTTTTTCCTTTTTTCCCCACTTCTATATGTGAGTCTTTTCCAGAAAAGAGAATATATCAAAAAACACAAGTCTAAAAAGGCCTATAGTTTATGTCGACAGCTAATGCCATATGAACTGAAGTGCAGGGCTGGTAAAAATGAGAAAGCACTTTCTTTTTATCTCATATCTACAGTAAATTGATTACATTCCAAGCCCATCCCCACAGAGTGATACAGCATTTGTGTGTACTATAAAACCAGCAAACATTAGAACCATGGTAAAGAATCCTGCAAGTGATGCATGATATCCTAATCCATCCAGTACACAAGTGTCTTTCTAATTCCCCTATATGAGATTCACCAGAAGGAGAGGTTCTGTGTTTTCACTGTTTAAAACCCACTAGGAGGAGGAAAAAAAAGGCTGCCCTTGCCAAATTTCACTCCACTAGAAGCTTAAAAAAAGATAATGAATTTAATTCAAATACTGTCTAGTACAGCATGTGTGAAGAAGGAAAATATCCCAGAGGATATTATTCCCCTCCATTTGTGTTGAGAAGTTAAATCATTTGTTCGGAGAATGAGGTTATCCATTGGTTTTGTCCATTTCTCATGTTTTCATCACAGAATATCTTTTCAGATGAGAGGCTGTATAGGTCACTCCTGTATAGGCCACCCTCTTTTATAAATCACTGGCTTAATATCAGGTAACAGACAGTTGAGCACTAGGCTCTGGTGAATTTCCATGATTGGAAAAGACATAGCCCTTTGTATAGCTATGTCTTTTCAATATATCCAATGGGTTTCCTTGGCTTCATATAGAATTTTCCTTTTATCTTCTTCATAGAAAATCTTTTCACTTAATATTCACATTGTCTCACTTAACACTAATCTCTTCAAATTTTACTTTAAAATGGTAAAATTTTAAAGGCCAGATTGAATGGAGCTCTGGGCAAATTCTAATGGAAGCTGTCCCTCTCCATGATAGTGCAGTTGGAAGTAGATGATTTTTAAGATGCTTTCAATCCAAAGCTTCTATGATTCTGTGAATGCTCAACAACTTTCAAATTATTCTAATGCCAAATGCCTCAGTTGTTTCTCTCACATAAAGTAACTGCTTCTGGCCCATAGTGTAATGGTGCCTAGCAGTGCACAGATCTGGTATTTTTGCACTTTGAGAAGTAAAGTTTTTATCAGCTTGTAGTTTCCTCAGCTCCTGTGAAGCACATTTTCTTTTACTCACGTTTGTGTAAGGAAACCTCAGCAGCAGTCACGGTTCTTTTGTGTACACAACATTCTTGCATATTCTTTGACTTCACAGATGCCACATTTCACTTGCCCTTCCTATTTCTTCTTTTTCATGTTGCAGTCAATTCATCTTCTTGGCATTTATTATGAGTCAAAGTTGACCAAACCAATCTTCCAAGGTTAATTATTAATTTGATTCATCAATAATTCAAGCATTTTTTTCAGCTATGTGATGTCATATGTGTTAGTTAAGGACCTTAACTTTAGATTATCTCAAGTCATGCCCTCTACTTTATTTATCATTCTTACTGTCTAGTTTAAGAATATGATGAAAAGCTGTAATGATTCTATGCATCCTTTTATTATACTAGGCTTTGGACTTGTTTATTTTTCTTTTTTTTTTTTTTTACATGCTGTATGAGTCTTCAAACAAAACTTTCATACTTGCAATTATATTATCTAAATGCCATGTGACTTTGCAGCTTTCCACATTGCTTCCAACCAAGCTGAAACAAATGTCAATGAAAAGGACAAAGATCATTGTTGGCTTCTTGCTTTCTTCAGCGGCCTGCAGAGCATATATACCCAGCTTCAGTCTGATTTGAAGCTACCCTAGCTGTCCTCCCCTTTTACTCTTTAAAATGCCTTATATCTGCGAATTATTGTGCTTACCATGACTTTCCTGATTTGCATCTCAGCAGAATCTTTTTGCCAAGTCAGTTCAACTACAAATGGTAGTTATTCCTTACATATTTGTTTTTCCCCTCATATACACTATTCCACAAAAACTAACAGTTTCTTTAGCATCAGATTTTTCTTTAGCCACTGTGATTATTCTCAGTCTCATTGTGATTAATCATTTTGTACATTCTTTCAATTTTTCGTTATTCACAAAATCATAGAATGGGTCAGGTTGGAAGGAACCACAGTGGTTTGTCTGGTCCAATCTCCCTGCTCAAGCAGGGTCACTTGAGCACATGGCACAGGATTGCATCTAGACAGTTCTAGAACGTCTCCAGTAAGGGAGACCACACCCTCTGTGGGCAGTCTGTTTCAGTGCTTGGTCACTGCACTGTGAAGAGGTTCTTCCTCATGTTCAGGTGGAACTTCCCGAGCATCAGTTTCTGCCTCAGCCTCCATTGCCTCTTGTCCTATTCCTTGAGACCACCAAGAAGAACCTGCATCCATCCTCTTAATACCCTCCCTTTACATATTTATACACATTAGTGAAGCCCCCTTTCAGTTGTCTCTTCCCAAGCCTAAAAAGGCCCAAGTCTCCCAACCTTTCCTCGTATGAGCATCTCTCGTCCCTTAATCATCTTTGTCCGTGTGATCCTTGAATATCAACCAAAACTCTTGGACCCCTCTTAAAGTACAGGCACTTTATAGATGAATTTATGTCAGTATCCCAGTAGGGCTTCATAGGGATGCTCAATAGTCCTGTCTTGTGGTTATGTCTTTGGCTGCTTCCACTTGTTCAAGGTTTTCCCTTGCTATAATTCTTGCCTTCCCACATCTTATCTCATTCGGCCTTGTCCCCATCCCCCTTTAAATCTAGTTTAAAGTTCTAGATTCTTGATCTCTTTAAATTGAGTTTTCTTTCTTTTTACGAGTCTTATTCTATAAATGTTTTCATTCCTTACAATGATGTCATCATACTTGCAGCTTTTCCCAGAACTATGATTTCTTTCTGTATCTTAATCTTTGTAAGGTTTATCCAGCTATTTCTGTCCTTATATCTTCTAATAATTTTCTTTCCTGCATTTAGTTTTGCTTCCCTGAATATTTCTTGTCCAGTCTGTAATGAGATTTCTTCATCAACACGAATTAATGGAGTGAAGAAATGTCTAAATGGCACCTTGAATGCCTTCCTCATAGAACTTTCCGTTCATCAAAATTGAATTTGGTTTCAACTACAACCAGTTCTGGAATCTCAGAGTTGGGGTTTTTTTTCACTTAACCCTCTTTCCCACAGGGCTTTCATGAACAGTGACATTTTCTACTCTCCTATTTTCAACAGCCAGTGCTTTTACTATTAATAAAGTGCTCTCTCTTGCTTTTTGTGTGGGTAAATGGTGAATTCCATAAAACTTTCTGATGTCTTTAGGAGAAATCCACCTGCAGCCTGTAATCAAACTGTGCATCTCAAGGCAATTCTGAACTTTGCCCTTGACAATATGAGAGAAAGAAATTACTGACCAGGGATGCAGTAATGTTACCAAGAATTACATTGGTTTTAGTATTTTTTTCAAGCAACAGAAAAACATCTATCTTTAAAAAAGTAACAGCCCTTTTTGAGAATTTTCAGCTACCTGCACTGACAAACATTCCTCTCTTCTATTAAAATAAGATCTTAATAATCCATAAGGGACAATTGAAATGATAATAAGTTAACAATTTGCAAGAATTGCTTTTGTAATACGATGATTTCACCATTAAAATAATTACGTTTTTTAAATGATTAGCCCTCACAGTCACTATTTAAAAGTAAACTGTGTCTATTGTTCTTGATTTTCTGATCAGTTTTGTCTCATGTAATGGGTGGGATGCTATCAGATGTTTGGCAGACTACAATGCAAATTAAGTTTTTTAGTCTGTGGAAATATCCATTAACCATACACATTTCCAAACTTCAAAATGCATGCTTGAAAATTACAGTTGATTAGACGCTTTGTTGTGAATCACAGAACAAAAGCTGAAAATCCTGCTCTGCTTTTCATTTGAAATATCAAACGATGCTATTCCACCATTGTATAGCATAAAAGGTGTGTTCATGTTTGAAGAACATAGTGTCCATAAGGTTTAATCTGCAGTCTTACATTCAGAGGGGTTTGTAAATTGATTCTTCACTAGATGCTATAACTTTTGTCAATTGAAGATAAATGGCTGAATTCCAAGAGAATACAACACAAAGAAAGCCATTAGCCATGTCAATTCATAAACAAATAAAGAATATTATTCACTCCTTGTTCTTGTAAAATAGTACCCAGGTTTCAAACTATATAAAGAAAGCTCACTTAAATCATTGCAAATTATTTAGTCAAAATGAGTTTGTTTATGAACAAATGTACCAAAAGAAAAAGGATTGGTTTCTTTATAAGAAGTAAAAAGAGGGAGAAGAGGCGGGAGAAAACTTTATTGTAATCCCAACAGCTATGTTAATAGCTATAGCTTTGTTTTCAGCCTTTTTTCTTTTATTATCTTCTTGCTGACCTATTTCTTCACTGAAAAAAGCGTGTCTGAAACGCATTGAATGCTTCTAGGTCAGAGGTTCCCAGCGTCTGTGCACCATGGTGACAGTCTCAGGAGATTTTCAACTAGTAAGAGTTTTCACAAATCTCTCATGAAAATCCTTGGGTTACAAAGGTTTGGGCTTGGTGTGGGGTTTGTTTTGCACTATATGCATTTGTCTTCAGCCTTGTGAATTTGGGATTCCCTGGATCACTTGGCTGCCTAGTCCCAGAAATTAAAATATATTTTACTTTTCTTTCTGTGACATTAAAAATGCATTGCAATGAATAATATAGTAGGGCTGTGTATAAAATTAAAGCTTCTGCATTCCTTTTAAATGTTTGTTCTTTAACAGAGATTCTCTGAGGGAAACTTATTGAAATGATGAACAGTAATTTAATTTTTTATCATAAGCATTAGTGGAAAATAAAGGACAAAAGTACTTTGCAGGGCTGAAGAAATGGAAAAGATATTTATCATGGGAAAATACAGCAACCAGGCTGAATCTCTGGCAGTGCACATTCTTTTTCTGTTCAAAGAGTGGCAATAAGGAGATTAATATTTAGAGTCTAGAAACATTTTCTATTTATGTCATAAGCAGCAAGTACTAAAGTAACTTATCATGAAAGTACTTTAAAAAAGTGTATAGTCAACAGATGAAAGCTTTTGTGAGAAATCATTTTTAAATTTTGAAAAGAAATTCAGTAACTACGGGTTTTCCCCAAAAATATTCTGCAGGAATGTTAAAAGTTATAGCAGGTCAAATCATCAACTCATACATATCAGTATTCCTGATACAAGGAAGATCTGCATTTTTGGAAGGTATCTAATAAAAACTGTTGCAGGAATTCACCAGTTCAAAGATTTGAAATATCATGCCACATCACTGCAATTTCATGGAGAAAATTTAAACTCTGCTGTAAGATGTAGTAATTATTCAAATTAAGATATATAGAACTGTTCAGTTCAGGTACCATTTTTGATGTTCTTATTAACTCATGCACAACTTTTTCTGATATCAGCACGAACCTCTACATAACAAGGAATAGGTCTCTGTAAACTGCCAAATGGCAGGAAAAAAGATAAAAGCAGTGATGTCTTTCCCCATCCCAACAGAAAATATCAGCTGATAAATTGAAGTCTACAACTACAGAATCAAAATATTAAGGATTTCATTTTCTCTACAGATACCTCATGAATTGACATGCTTCATAAAAGCCAGCAGACCGCTTGGTTTCAGTAGGTCAAAAGGATTTATTGAGGCACACACTGCCATTCCATTTCTGCATGACAGGTGTTATCCAGCTTTGCAATACTTTGCATAAAATGTAGATAAGCTTTTTCTTCAGGACAGTCTCACACCAAGCACAAAGATATTTTGAGATTTTCCTGAGCTATGCTGAATATCCACCAATAATATTGCATACAGTAAATTGTGAATAAAATACAGGAGTTTTCGAAGTACTCCTTTAAAACTCCCATTTGTAATAATGAATTACTAATGACAGTTGTGTATCAGTTTCTCCCAGCTGTAGTAGCCACACATCTCTTTCTTTCTCTCTTTCTTCCTCTCATGCAATGAAGGAAGAGAAATGGGTAAGAGAAAAATAATTTTCCTGCTACAAATTAAAGTAATTGTTTTGCCTGCCACTATATCTTAAAAACATGACTCTTCTCTAGCAATTTACCAAAACTAAATAATGCTAAAATAATATCTTGCACATACTATCCTGAGACCAAGAACAGAACTGAATTCCAGAGGAAATTCTTCATGTAGAAGCCTTGACACAAGACTATTACCTCTGAACAGGAATATCTCCAATGATGGGAATTCCTATGTGAATTGCTTCCAAAATCCTAATTAATCGATACTGAAAATACCATTTTCAATCTGAATGTGCTGTTTAAAAGTGTAAATTCTTTTATTTTTGTCCTTGATATTATTCTAAGGACAATTATCTCGTTGTTGAGGAGAAATGGTATAATGAAAATTGTATAATATTCAATGGCAGAGAGCATTAATATTTAGTGCATGCCTTTTGCCACTCTTCTCACAGCAAATCTTGTAGAGTAGCAAGGGTGTAAAAAATTACAATGGCCCCACCAAACTTGCAGCATTCTGCATTTCAGTTTACCAGGGTTGGCAGTAGCTGCAGGTTAAAAACAGCATGGAAAATACTTTGCTACCAAAGCCACCTAGACCACTCCATGATATGGGGATGTGTCTCAGCCACGTGCAAAGAAATGAGAGATTGGTAGGGCATACCTATTTATGCATAACTAGGAGTGAATGCGGGCTTCAGAACACCAAAGCTTTTGTTATAAATGAATATTAGCCAATGGGATAAAGAGAATAAATTTTATTTTTCCATTTTCAAAAATCTATCTGGGACAGCCACGAAACAACATTCGAATGTTGGGTGAAACAGACGACCGACAGCAAGGGTGCAGTCTCACCCTGTTCCACACTTGCTGGGGTTTGAGTCCGAGTTTTTATACTGTATTTTGTGCCTAGCAGCAGGGGTATTATGTCTTCATATTCAAACATAGTCTTTTCACCTGGTGATGAATCCTAAACAGATTTCCCAGCACTGGGACACATCTGAAAGGATTTTCCTGGAATCTTCTTTTGGGATGTTGATTTCTCCAAGCTCGGGGTCCACCCTCGAGATTAATATCAATGACTTGATGGTCCAGGTGCACAAGGTCTGATTAACTCAAGGAGCAACATCCTGGCGAGCTCCTCCCCTTTCTCATGCAAATCGGGGTGTTAATTTGTCACTTCACAGTTCACAAAGTATGTCCTGGTATTTGGAAACGCCTCCTCCATTCCGGGAACCAAGACTTAGTTTTATATTTACAGGATTTCAAAATATAACATTTCTAATACATTCTATCACCTACTGCAGTTATTATATCTCCCATATTTTATTACACGAATTTACCATCATATCTATTACACTTTCTACACAGCACATCTCAGTTACATTACTGTGCAGCTTCATGCTTTTTGTGCAGCTTCCTGATGTTTTGAAGATCCTCAGCTTGCAATTAATATTATTAAAACCTTAGTTTGAGAGGCATGGGTTTACTATTGCTTTCTCAGAAGAAGGGCTGTGCCCAAAAAAGAGGGTTTGGTTTTAAATGCATCTTTGTCTAATGCAGTCTAATTTAACCACTGAGTCAAAGGTTCATACAGAAAGATTTTGATCCTGAAACCACTGATATGGTCACCTATGTCCTCAGTGCACATGCAAGTGTTCTGTTTATGTATATATACATGTAGTCATGCGTTTTGTGGGCACAAGACCAAATAGCCAAAAGCACAGTGTATATATTCTACTGATTATGTTTAGTACCATGAGACTAAGTAGAACAGCAGAAGTAGTAAATCTAGTGGAAAACTTATTTTCTTGCCACAGAACTGAACAAGTCTTCTGGAAAGAGGAAGCCCAAGAAAAGAAACAGTTTTACAGGTTTTTCTTCTTTCTTAAGAAAAAATATAAAATCAGTTTGGGAAGTGAAAGTACAGGTCACAGGAAAAACAGGTGAGAAGCAAAGACAGAAGGAGTAGTTGCATAGAGAAATGTCAGGTAAGCATTTTTGAAAGCACTTGAAAATACTTTGGAAAATAACAACGGTCTCCAAGGACTCCTGATGGAGAAGTCTCATATTTGGTAATTTGCACTGAAGGTTCTCAAATACATACAGCCACTTGAAATGTCACCTTTTCTCATCTTTAATCTCTCCAGTGGATGTCCAGCTAAGAACCTGGGGATCTCACAGCAACTAAGCTGTTAAACTTTTTGCACCTGAAAGAGTAAACCTTGTCACTTTGAACAGGATTTTCTTCATGGGCATCCAGTATCCTGTGAATTGGAGTCAGGACTTTTTTGTTATTGCAGCCCAAAATGCCAAACCCAAGTGTAAAAATTCTGTAATGAAGACGTGCAGCAGGGAAAGTACCTTCAGAAGAGTGAGGAGCACTGACAGGTAGTGCTATTTTACAGGTTCAGAACTTGCAAATTGTCTCGCCTCTGACACCGTGCCTTTGGGTAAGCAGCCTGACTTACCTGACATTTCTTCTTTGTCTTCTCTAAATAAAGAATTAGCACACTTTGGTGCCCAAGAGTTTTTAAGATGTTCAATCAATGCATATACACAGTTTTGAGGATATTACTTTTCGCAGATACTAACATTGATGCTTTGATATTCCAAGCTGTGGTTTTATTTTTCTCCTTTAGTGAATGACAGTGACCACCCTGTACATCAGGAGGCCTGAACAGCTCACAGAGTCAACACA
This sequence comes from Trochalopteron elliotii, assembly GCA_024734555.1. Classification (NCBI taxonomy): domain Eukaryota; kingdom Metazoa; phylum Chordata; class Aves; order Passeriformes; family Leiothrichidae; genus Trochalopteron; species Trochalopteron elliotii. The sequence continues at coordinate 5,516,432 of JANPWX010000043.1, read as the reverse complement.
GAGCAGGACTCTTTCATAGATAACCCAATATTGAAGACAGTATGAAAAAGGGCTATAGAGTTGAGGAAAGTAATGCGTGGAAGAGGTAGGTAATGAATAATAATAAGGAATTAAATGTAAAAAGAAGAATAAGACATCATCCCATTAAAAGGTGAAATATAACACACCACTGCAACGTGCTGCAAAAATCAAAAGTAGAAAGGAATTTGAAGATGCATTGTATTAAAGAGAAGTAGGAATTATAAAGAAGACAGCCATTGGCTTAGGCATAGCATAAACTGCTGACTGCCTCAAAACGAGATTATACTGTCTGGAGGAAAGCCTGCCTTACACTTATGTTCTTTCTTAAACTTTTTTTACTGTGCTCCTGCCTGATGGACATGTGATCCTGTGCAAGGTGACCCTTGGTTTTAAACTAATTGAGCAATTCTTATATTCTAACACTGCAGGATTAACTCCCACTGGGAATGAGAACCACAGCATTTTCCCTCTTTCCCCTCCACAGTGGAAGGAAGAAAAAAATAATGGGAAAAAAGACATGACTATTTCTGATTGCAGGCCTCAAGCCAGCTTAGTAATGCTTCTGGGAAAGGAAGAATGGGATGTGAGGTGGATGAGAGACTAGTGCAGAAGTCCCTACAGACTCTGCATGCATGAGGAGGAAGTAGCACACAACAGGACCCATCGTCTGGGTAACCTATCATCTAAGATTCCAAATTATGGACTAGACCTTTAATAACATCCTAATACCCTGTAGACAAAAATCAATGCTCCTTGAACGCATTCAGTCACATGGAAAAGCAAGCCTTTAGTTCCTAGTGGATATAATAGTTTCAGAGCAGTTAGCTAAAAGTGAAGTTAGCTTTAGAGAACAAGAGAAAAAAGGGTACCACCACAGTGTGAATCCTGACTAAGGCTATCACTAGAAATGTCCATGCTGCCTACAAGCAGTCTTTTAAATTTGATCTCAAGGGTTATTTTCCTACATAATGAGAACAGCATGAGGAAGGAAAATCATAATGCACGTTCTTTTTCTATTAATATTTTTTTGAGCACAGGCCTGATGTCTGCAGTGTTTCACAAGCACTAAAAGTACTAAATATCTTTAATAGAACACAGAACTTTACTGCAGAAGAAAGATTTTTCCCTTATGAAATTGATACTGCATGGAAATTTTATTAGTCTAGGAACATCTGGATAAAAAATACCTGAATCTTTTTCTCACTTATTCTGTAACACCCTTTGTCTGACTTCCCCAAATGATATTTTGATGCTGTTTTGTTTTGATTCTTCTTTTCCTTTTTCACAGATCATGCTATGCTTTAACACAGGCAACAAAATTTTACATATCACTTGATACCTCTTATTTTCCTGGCTGTTTTCTCTAATTTGCATAAAAGGTGGGAGGAGGGGGGTGGTGGAAGAGTAGCACGGTTAAACTGTTCGGCAGGTCACTGTTAAGCAGTAAAGTGACTGAATTCAAATCGTGGAATAAGTTCCAGACGGCTGCTTCTCCTGAGTTCGGCGAAGGAGGGCCGAGGCGGCGGTGGGTGCGTCATCATCATCCCTTTGCTGCGAGCAGAGCAGCGTTGGTCAAGAGCTCCATCTCCTGCCCGACGGGCAGCACGGCACCGAGGGGAGCCGCGGGAGCCGCTGGCTTCACCGCCTCGTTCCGTTTAGGCAAAAAACATACGCTGAAATTTGCATTTTAAGTATTCTTCTTAGATAATTCTGACATTACCGTCTCACTATTTTGCTGGCGGCAAATGAAATGGTGCAGAAATCTAATGTACTTAGATAAACCCCCAAAACTGCTTTTAAAACGTTGTTATACATTTAAGCATCTCCAAAGTAAGGAAATGAGGTGCAAATAATGCCATGCCTATGTCTAAATATATATATATGTAGTTGAATATGTAACAAGGCTTTAAAAATATGCTGCAGACAGCGACAGACAGAGAAGAATAAAAAAGAATCATTTTATTTTAAAATCTTCCTTAAATTGTGTAAAAACAATACAGCACAAAAATAACATATGGATGAGACTGAAGGATCATGCCTAAACTTCAGTGCTAAGCACTTCACTGCATTCTCTGGAGTAGGAAAGTTCAAAGAACACCATAGTCTGGTAACCACCAAGCAGAACCTTTCACTGGCAATGTTGTTTATACCTGCATGTGAAAATTCAGTCATAAAACTGTTTCATATGCATTTCTCTAGTAGAGGCATTAGTGTGCGTTGAACGACTTCTGTCTTTTGAAATCTGTTACATACTGCATTCAGCTCTCACCATAAATTCCCTAGAATAAAGCAGATAATGGAATTCTTGGCTCTCCTCTTACATTAACTGAAGTATTTCTTATACTCATTGCCACTTTCTGTTTTCTGGCTTTCAATAGCAACATTAATAGAAGTGGTGGTGTATTATCTTATCTGGGCTTTATATTTTCAAATATCCAGGACGGTCTCACATTGTCTGCTTCCCACACAAAAGCTGACTAGGAAAAGAGAGGCTTTTCTCCCCACAATCAATATCTGAACAAGTGCTGTCCAGCAAAAACATCTATAGTCTAGACATTAAAGCAAATCTTTCAGCAGCACATCCTGATTTCTGCTATGTAGCATGACCATGGCAGTTTATTAAAGCATCTCTTTCAGTCTCTAACTTAATGCTTTGTACCATGAATCCCAGACCTTGGAGGCCCTCTTCCCTGAGAGAAAATACAGAAGGCAAAGGATCAAGCAAGACATCTGGATTGAAATAGAAATATGTGACTCAAAACTGCTAATTATCATCTAACAGGACCTGCAATCAGGCCCTGCAATGAAGAGCCCACAAACCCACCAAAACGAGGGACAAGCGATAACCAGCCCCAGAAAGAGAAGAAAAACAGAAATTTATAAGTTTTCTTGAAGACTTTTGCTTTTAGGAAAAAGCACAGTGTATGAAAGTCTAGAAACAAAGGCAAATACCATCTTCCCCATGTGAAGCCAAAGAAAGCCCTTCCCACTAGTGTGGCCTCTTCCTACAGGTTTCCAGAAGTTTTGTTTTCCAGCTGAATATGGCTCATATATCTATATATAGTGTCTTCACAAACACCAGTTCGTGCCTCCTTCACCTAAGCTGACAAAGGAGTTGAGGGTCTTAACACCCAAACACGTCACAGCTTTTAGAGCCATATGAAGGAGGTGAACCTTGTATGTCCTGGCTTGAAATTACTGCTTAAGAGAATGAAAGGTCTCTCAGTATGTTTTCTGATTTTTCTGATTGTTTGAGGCTGTGTTCCATTTTACTATGCATACAAACTAATACTATGATTTCCAGTCATTCCCAGGCTTTTTTACACAACAAGGGATAGCAGAATATGGCCCCTCATCATTATATTTAATGTCATTTCAGTGAATGGCAAAGACATGCAAACAAGTTATTTAGTATTTTCTTTGCAAGAACAGAGGAGCTAAAGATGGTGATTACAAATCACTCTGGGGCATGCCTATAAACTCCAAGTAATCCATTGAAAGGAGATAATGCCAACATATAACAGGAGCAAGGAGATCAGTATTCCCTTTTCACTGTAATACTAGGAAACATCAATATGCATTGCTCTGCTAATACAATGTGTGTTGTTTAGCAAAGTCAGAACAAGGCAAAAAAAGAACAAGATTAGAAACCACGAAAGCGTGTCCTGTGCACCGATTGGCTGGAAAAGCACTTTTGTGCTGCAGCCGAGCAGCTAAAATCCACAGGCCTGTTTCATTACTACCAAACTGGAATGTCAAAATCAGAATTTCTCTCTATCTCCTCAGAGCTAATTCTTACCACAAATCACAGCTTTGTTAGCATGTACAGAAATCTTTGCTTCCTGGAATGTCACAGGCTGTTTTTCCTAGTAATAAATTCTAGGAAGTTACTAAAGCCTGTTAAAAACCTCATATCACCTAAGAAAACTTTTCTCACTTCTAGTCCTCTAATCTCCAAAGCAAAATACTGCTGCACAAAATTCTTGGAGGCTTCTTACAGCAGGGTAAACATCACCACCATCAGCTTGTGAGCTTGTAGGAGCTTTGTCTGAGAAGCAGGTAACAGCTCTTTTGAAACTGCATCCACAATTTTGGTTTCTGTAGCCCAGCAAAGCTGTGCAAAAGGCATAGGTTCATGCAGAATTTCAACACTTTCAAAGAAGAAATCCAACCATGTTTTTTTCTCCTGTCCTGCAGACTTTAACCAGATATTATATTTGTTAATACCCTCTAACCTTGTTTTTAGTCTGCTAAGTGTGATATGCATTTTCTGTGTCCCCACGTTGGTTTTCCATTCACTTATTTTTACTGCCACTTTTATTGCCCTTCTTATGTTATAATTTCCAGCCTCTTTGCTGTAAGTACCTGATGAATAATGTTCTATTCTTCTTTCACAGAGGAGGAAACCATGCCTATATAGCTCTATGAATCATGTGGGAAAATAAGTTTTTATTTGTTTAAGTTCAGCACTTAACAGAAGTCAAGTAGTGTGGAGTTAGGGTAAATTCACATCTTGAAATGTGGATTGAGTCTATAAAAGCATTAAAATGTATTTTTCATTGGAGAATTGTGAGGTTAAGCCATTAACTTTGTGAATTTGCAGAGGTTTCCCAGAAGCTTACTCAAATCTAATGTTTGTAGCATGTTAAATCTAGTCTACTTATTACCCTAATAGCATAAATGACCACTCATGCACTGGAGAGTGACAAGATTTTCCTAACAGTGCCTCTGAAAACTCAGGGTCACTTTGAACCTAGGCAACCTACAGAAATAACTGTATTAAAACAATATGAGTTTTGTGAAGCTGGTGTTCTCTTAGGGACTTTTCCACTTATTTGGGTTTACGCATAAACAGTCAGACAATCCAAAACAACCTTTGAGTGGTAAACACAGGGAAATTTGTCTTTTTGTGCTATGTGTGTTCTTTTGGTTTTGTTTTGTTTTCACAAGGGCAATAATAATGAACATGACAGGAACTCTAAAGGACAATGACGATGAATACAGAAACTCAAGATTTCCTATCATCATTTTTAAATATTTAAGAAAAGAACAAGTCTTTAGCATATTGATTTGCTTTTATTACCTTCTTTGGGGGACCTGGGCACTGTACTCATTTCCCATGAAAATTTAAAAGCAGTCTACTAGTTGTTCTGTATTCTACCATCCAAGGAATGTTGTATATCAGCAGAGACCCCTTTCAGCTGGCCTCAGCGCAGCAACAATAAAATACAGGAACAATTTCTGCACATAATTAGGCCTTTCTAGCCATTTGGGAGGTACATGACTGTTCTAAATTGAAGAGGTTATACAGTTCTTCACATTCAGGTGCTTCGTACTGAAGGTCTGAGAGATACAAAAAGTGTCTCCACACTCAGTCAATGCATTTCTGAGCTGAAATACTTACTTTAGAACTTGTAGCGCAGACCTTTTTGTTGTAGAACAAGGGAATGTGAGAAAAGTTTAAAAAATACTTCATCTCATTTATGTCTTAGAAATCTTGCCTTAAATCAAGGTCCTGAGAAATGAAAATATTTGCTCGAGAGTCTTGTGAGGACAATAGGAGGTTTTGTCTCCCATCTACAGAACTTTCCTTGAAGACTTGAAACTGCAACTAGCCCAGCTGCGAATTTCTGTGAGAATAAGGCTGTAGGTCAATTGTTTGTCTGAAGATCCCACTGATAAAAAGGTAGCAGGAAAAAAAATATGCTTTCAAAAATGTACTTTGTTAAGCCTATCAGTCAAAGTCAGTTCTTAGTCTTTGAAAGACCCAATATGTAACTTTACATTGCAGTATCTTCTAAGGTGAGTTCAGACAGCAGAATACTCGTCTGAAATTGTCTCAAAGTGTGCATCTAAAACCACTCAGGTTGCTAGGGTATTTCAATTACATTTATTTTGAAGTAATTATTTCTTTTCTACAATAATGCAGAGTGCATAATTGTACTCTTGCATCCAACTGTGGCTTAATTGCAGCAATATTTGCTGGTAGCAAAAAGGGAAATTATTGATGGAGGAAAAGGTATTTGCTATGTTGTACCTCCCTCAGCATTTTTCTCAGCAAGGTAGGATTAATGGGGGAATGGGTGACCTCTAAATGTGCCTGAACTCCACTACATTCTGAAAGGATCATTGTCCAGAAGGCTGTTTAAGATAATTTCCTTAAAAGGCCATTGGCAAGTGCCTAAAACCTCTATTGATCCTGTTCCAGCAGGAAATATCTTAACTTCCCCAGTCTGAGCAACTAAAGATTTGCAAACTTCTTAGCTGTACATGTGGCCCAAACTGCTTAGAAGTGAGAAAAGCAGAGAAAATGTTTCCTGCTAAATATAGGGAAAGCAAAATCTTGATGATTACACATACCAGCAAAATGCTTGGCAGAATGAAAACCTGCCTTTAAATGGATGGTGGTTGAGAGCACTTAGCTAAGTGCCAGTCAAGAACATCATATGAGTTCACTTATTGCATATGTTTTGATAAAAAAAAAAAAAAAAAAAAAAAAAAAAAAAAAAAAAAAACACACCCACAGAAAATTACTGAGGCTATTAAAAGATTATCCAGCAGGAGATGAGGTGGTCAGTTAAAGAAGATTCCCAAGCACAAAGGAGAGAGGAAATGAGTTATTTAGAAAAGAGGCATTTATACCTGCTGTAGATCTGTCCATAAGGATTATTTAGACTAGGAAAACAATGAATCCCAGTACAGAAAGGAAGGGGTTTTTTAAAGGTATTTCTTATACTTTGGGCATGTCTAACTGTTACATAATTGTAAACATATTTAGGAATGTAACTGCAATGTTAGAAACTGAAGTCCAAGATTTTTCCTTCATTGACATTTTCAACAGCTGATTCAGCTGAAATGTGACTGTGGGTGTTATCTTTCTGGTAGAAAGTCAAGTTTTGTTGCCTCCATCAGCCTCTTGGTCGCTGCCTAAGCCTATCTCATGTGTGGAGCACAATTCTGTGGTCAAACTGTAGACCCAAAATGGGAACAAAACTTTCTGGCATGAGAAAATGTACATCTCCCTGTGTCCAGAGAGATGTACATCTCCAGCTGTGCCATGATGAAGGCACCCTCAGGAGTAAATGGCCTCTCACCACAGGATATGAAGCATCACTTGCAACACCAACACATCAGAGGCAACTTCATCAGATCCTATTCAGGTATCCAGGATCCTGTAAGTATCCATCAGAAGAGTAGTTTCTTGACTGTACACTTACTTTTTCTCTCAAAGACTGTACCATTGGGATCATTTAAAAAGGCATTTTACCCGCCCTAGCATATCCCCCAGGCTTGTGGCTTAGGCACCAGGGGGAACCACTTCAGATCACACAGACTGGATATGTGAAAGCATTTTTCCTAGCATCTCCTAAATGACTTCCACACTGACTAGTGGGTATAACCATGTGTAAGTGATGCTCCTTGGTGTTTTCTATGAGAAAGGCATGTCTGACTTAGCAACCCAATTCCAGGGAATGATGAAGAGCAAAGAAACATCAGCATCTCTGGTTTGTTAGGTCATTTTACTTCTCTATTTTGAACTGTTCAATTTCTTTCCCTCTCCAAAACAAACTTCTCTAGGAGGGACTGTCTCTAAAGACTGTGCAAGCACAAACTAGTTTTTAAGACTTCATCTCAAAGCCCAGGAATGATCCTGTGCCATCTTTTTAGCTGTACAGTCATAACCTTACTGAATAGTCTGATTGGGCTGAAGTGGCTTCTGCTCAGCAGCAAACTGCATACAAGCAAGGTACTGCATAATCATTTACTAACTCAATGATCATCCAAAACATGCTGTTCTCACTAACCAGCAGTGTTATAAAACATAATAACTTTGAAATACCAAAAAGCTATCCAGTGTTCGGGGCTGGGGGGAAGAGTGATGTTAGTGTTGATGGATCATGAAAAATCAGATCTTACAATCACATTATTTCAGTGACAATGACTTCTCTCATCTATATTATGTGCTTTTAGACTAAGATACAGCCTTTGGACCAGACATGGTTTCCTGTAATGACTTCGGACATAAATTTTAGTAGATTATCTCATTTGAAGCTAACACGAGACAGCCTACAGACTCCTTGCTTCCTTGTAGGACTAATGTCTATTATTCATAAACTTTTCCATTTTCTTTTCAATAAGGAGAGAACATTTTTTCTGCTCTAATGACATGAGTAACAATCCTCTGAAAAACTGACTCACAGTCAGGATTCCTAATGCAAAAAATAGTCAGAGGTTTATGGCCATTTTTAAATTTAGCTTACAGTCTTGGCAGAAGCTAGATGTGCAACAAAACAAAACATACAATAAATAATTATGAGTTAAGCAGAAAAAACAGAGGCTTGTGGTAGCAAGAAACATTGTTACTAAAAATAAACAATATGCCTGCAATATTTATAGTTTAAAAATGGAATTCTGAACCTAAAACTACTTCAAATTTAAATGGATTAATTTATTTGACTCTTCAGATAGGTCCCTGTTGCTTTGGTTCCATGTGAAAAGCAGCAGGTCTTCTAGCTGTAGCTCAAGTAAAGCCAGAAAATTTACAAAACCTTGGCTTTTGGACAAAAATACCAAAAATTCTGTGCAAGAATATCCTCTGCTAAGAGACTTGCCTAAAATATACTAAATTATATACTAAAATGTACAGTAATAGTTGATGCATTCATTATTTATATAAGGTAAAGCAAATTCAGCTGCTGGGAATACACCTAGGAAGCTGGAGAGTTAGTTCAAGGTCCTGCTTCAGGGAACAATTAATTATTTATACAAAGTGGAAACAGGTTTGAAAGAAGCTGGAATAATCTGTTTCCATAATACCTGATAAACTGATAAGGCTATCCCTTGGGAAATGGAACACAATTTCAGAATACAAGCATGTTAACTGTTTGGGACATCTTCTTGAGTCATAATACCACACACAAAATCTCATGAAAAATACTTCTTTAAGACTTCAGTGCTATCTATTCCAAACCTAATCATTTATTTGGCTGGAATTGCAGACCCAACATCTAAAATAAACCAAGCAAGCATGCAAGTGCTTCCAACTGGCTCCTAATGGTGATTCATTAACAAGTGGCTCAAAATCCTGGCATGGCTTGTATCCCTAGGAGCTACAGATGCATTTTTAAAGATGTTTAGGCACCTAAAGATGCAGATAAGAAGCTGGCAAAGTTTTAACCATTAGGCAACTCTTTGCATCTTTAGGTGCCTAAGTACCCTGAAAATCTTGGTCCTGAGAGCCATGCTGCAGGCTCAGTCAGCCACAGGCCCCCTTCAATGGCTTTTCTACAGATTTTATTTATCATCTTGGAAATAACAGCTATCCATACCCTTTTCCAGTTTCCCTGATTCACTTATTTGAAATACACGATGGCTTTTGCATGCATTACATGTATGACTAGCAGGAAAAATTTTGTACACATCCTGGTTTTATATTAGTGGCCATTGAGCCACCTGCAATTTCTGGAGACTGGAAACATCAGGTGTTTTTCATGTCGAGTGATTCACATTCATTTCTACTTGGCTCATAATTCTGGATTATACTTCTTGGAATAATACAGATGATAAGCAACTTCTGAGATATCTTTTCTTGGATAATAAAGCCCAGCAAACCATCGATTTTCTCCTTACCTCATGCAACATTTACAAATGCATAGCCCTTCCCATATTAAGAAAGACAAGTACCAACAATCATCACAGATATCAAACATAGAACAGGGAAGATTTAGAATAGAAAGTTCAGGAGGTTATGTCTTTTGGTTTTTTGTTTGCTTTATATATTTGACACCTAAAGAAGAAGTTAACCTTGTAAGAAAATGATCTTTAGAAAGACATTAGTGTCTTAAAAAGTCTGACATAACTTACAACTTATACTCAGGATGATATGTGCTTGGTATTTGCTTTTGCCTCTCCTTTCCAGCTTTGCTCTTACTCTGTGACAACCAGCACAGTATCGGTCATGCCTGATGAAGACCCAGAGGCTCAAGATTTTTTTTATACAAAAGTTAACATGGATATTTTGAACTTTATTTCTTTCCACTGCCTTTTTCCTTTCTACCAGCAGCAATTCTTTTGCCTCCTCTCAGTGTATTGGATACTGAAGAAAAAACAGCCATATCAACACTAATGAAACAACAAATTGCATTTTACTGAAGTGCTCTATTTCACAGAGGATCTCTTAATAAAAACGAACCACAGTTTATAACGTTATGACTGATCAGACATTAACATCTCTCTCTGCAGATTAAACATCACTTTCAGTGCGTGTCACTTCACTTTCCCACAAGGTTTACTGGCTTTCAGTACTGATAATGATTGATGTATTGTTTATATGCAACATTAAACCTGTGCTTTGCCTGTTTCTGGTAAATGAAACCCACTTCTGTTCCAAATGGTAAAACTTGTATCAGTGTTTTACCTTATCCACACCATCACTCCTTTCACAGACCTAATGCTACCTATAGAAACCTTCCTTTCTTTCCTCTCTGGACTACCTAAAATTTAATCATTTCAAAGGCAAAATTCAATGGAATTAATAGCAATTTGAAGCTGTTGCAGATGATGGCCTAGATTAATAGTCCAGTAAAACTTTTAAATGTCTTTGAGCACTCGAGGCACATATGCTTTTTCTTTGACGTTCTCTCAGCTACTCTATTTGCCACATACAGCTGAAGAACTCCTTAAATCCTTCATTAATTTTCAACTTTCACGTGTTGTCACAATCCTTTAAATTTAATTTCTCTTCTAGAAAGACTGTTGGCTTAGAGGCAGAATCACCTACCATTTATAAAGGGGTGAAACATAGAAGTGTCTTTCTTTATAAAAATAATGCTTTTCAGTGGGATCATGCCCCAAGGATGATTTTATACTGAACACTGAAAGCTGATTTTTTGTCAATGCCAGGCGATTGCCATGAGTTCTGGCAGACTCATCAGCTAATCTAGGTGCTGAAATGGTAGGTGATGCTGCATTTCACATCAGGTGCCCAGTGGCTTAGTTCCATACAAGGGAGCTGACTCGTGTTGGAAGGCTACACCTGTGTTTGCAGGTAGTGCAATGAAACCCAGAGAGAAATTGTGCTGTGCATATCTGTGGAGGCAAAGAGGAAAAACAACCATATCATAACACTTGAAAAGTTCTGCTAGAGGATAAAGCTCTCATTTATTTATGTAAACCACAACATTTTTCACAAAAGGGACTCAGAGAGACCCATCCTGGAATACTCAATTACCTTGTCATCAGGATCTTTCTTCTACAAGGAGAAAGTCAGTTCAAAAGGGTCAGAGAATGGAAGCGAATCTGAATAATTTATATACTAAAAAATAAACCAGTGGACTAATCAATCAAATGTGTGTTTTTTTCTCTGTTCTTATTTGATGTTTGATTTCATCAGCAATGAGTCACCTTGGTTTAGATAACAAAGTTCAAGAAGGGATTTAGTGACATAAATCCAAAGACAGAAGTCTCCAGACAGATGAGCTCTGTCAGATGTCATCACCCCACTTGCCTAAATAAGTTTTTCCTTAGAAATTATCAGGCTGATGACAGAGGAAATAGATACAACTCCTATCCTAATTTTTGCTGTATCAACTCAACATCAGAGGTGTCTTTACACAGAAATGTGAGGTTTTCTGTATATTGTTTGTGGCTGATGTTGTTTGTCTCACAAATTACTTTGAAAGAACAGTCAGGCACTAAACCTCACCTCTATTTTGATTTTTCTGTTGAGTTTTGTGATTCTCTGTTCAGTGCACTTTTTTTTTCCCCTCAAGCATCAGAAAACCTCTCTGTGAATTTTAGGATGACTGGCTTTCCACTAAGCTGTGTTGTACCTAAAAACTGTGTATAACGTATTTGACCTTTCTTTGTTCAATGGTAAATGACTACAGAGGATGTCTTGATTTATCCTCTTTAAACATTCATTATTGGACATAATTGCCATATCTCTTATTTTCATTCCCTTGAGCAGCCCATTTTAATCTCATACCATATGGAAGTGATTGCAAGCCATCAACAGCGAAGGAAAACCTGAGGTAGATTTGCATCGAGATAAAATGCATCTGCTCTAAAATTACTGGAGTAATTTCACTGAAGAGTGACATAATTCTGGATTATGTCAATAGCATCAGTGTGTTAGACTGGGCAAAAAGACATTTGCAGTCCCTTCTATATAAAGATATTGATAAAATTAATGACCACATTTGATGATGGCTAGCCTAGCATGATCCTTTGTTTTGTGCACTGAAATTTGACAGAACAAAATATGTCTTTATCAGGCTGCAAACTCCCTTTTATGTTCCACAATGTCATTACATTTTATATTTTCAATTCATATATTATTTCTCTAAGGTGTTCAAAGTACCTGCTTTCTTGAGGTAGAAGGCTTAATAGGTCCTTAAATTATAATCACAGAGTCTTGGTTTTGGCCAGGATAGAGTTCAGGGACTGGAGCTCTGGAACTCTGGAGAGAACTCTGGAAAAAGGACTGTTATGGTTTAATCCCAGTCAGCAACTAAGTACCACACAGCCATTTGTTCACTTCCTCCTAACCCTGCAGGTGGGATGAGGAGGAGAAGTGAAAAAAGGTAAAACTTGAAGGTTGAGATAATCACAGTTTAAAATAATAATAATAACAACAATATTGATAATAACAAAACCCAAGAGAAACAAGGGATGAATAATAAAACTGCTCACCACCAGCATACCAGTTCCCAAGGCATCCCCCAGCCAACTCCTACCAGTTTACACAGTGTATGATGCTCTGTGGAATGGAATATTCCTTTGGCCAGTTCAGGTCAGCTGTCCTGGCTGTGCTCCTCCACAGTCTCTTGAGCACCTGTTCAAAGACAGAGCAAGGAAAACTGAAAAGTCCTTTACTTAGGGTAAGCTCTACTTAAGCAACAACCAAAATCCTCAGTGTTTTATTAACATTATTCTCATACTCAATCTAGAACAGAGCACTTTACCAGCTACTAAGAAGAAGATTAACTCTATTTCAGTTCAAACTGGGACACACAGTGAAGTCCTACTCCACAGAAAGTAGTGCTACATTCTGAGGTTATCTGTTCTACCTTACCAGCCTGCATTCCCAAGGTACAATGCGCATTCTGAAAAACAGGATTGACTGGAGCAAGCATTGTGAAGAAAAAGATGGCAGTAATCTTTTATTACCTGTAAGTGCCCTATGTTCACAGAACTAGAGGGAAAATAGAAGAGTGCCTTGATAGAAATTCTGCCTGACTTTGGATTCACAGGAGCTATGAGGTCAAATTAAGTTAAACAGCCCACTAAACATAGTTTTCAGAAATATGTGGAACCACTTCCTTGAAATACTATGGTTGTCCTTGTGCTTTGCTTTCCTCACTTCCCTGTTACTCAAGAAGCCTGGACTGACAAGACTCTAGAACATGACCCTGGGAACCAAGGACCTTAGAGTGGTTTCAGAATACCAGACAGCCAAGGACTCAATAGACAAGTTTTGTGGCTTGCAGTGAAAGCCAAAGAGCATAGGTAAACATTGAAATTGAAGAGATCTAGGAACCAAACATGAACCTGAGCTTCTGGTTATCTGCTGCACTTACAACTCTATCCCCTGACCCCACTGCAACATGCTCCAGATAGCATTCCTCAAGACTGATTTATTTCAGAAGAGACTGCTCCTTAAAATTTGTGACAGGGTGCCAGCTGGTAGTTCTTGGCCTTGGAACCAAAAGCCATGAGAAAAGAAAGTGACTAAGAGCTGAAAGAACTCTAAGAAACAATCCAGTCCATGGTGACTAGTAGCTATAACTACATCCTTGTGTCATGAACTGGCACCACTAAATTAAAAAAAGAAATTAAAAATAAAAAAATAAAAATCCCACAGCTGGTCCAGAATATAGTTGATCTCCAACAATCTCATTATGTCATTGAACTATGTTTGTTAGGAAGTCAGTTTTCTGAATGCTTGATTGATCCATTCAGTTCCTTTTAGCAGTTTCTTGAGAGCCTTGGAAGTCATCATAACCGCTGATCTTATAGAGGCTAGGGAACCTTACAGGAGACATGTGTTGCAAATATTTTAATTCACTGTGAAGTAGCTGAAATCCAAAAGCTCTATAAAATATTGACCTTGTTTACTTCTGAAGAGCTGTGTCAGGAATTCTTGAGCTAGGTACCAAGGCAATTAGTATGTCAGATAATCCTTTAATTAAATTAGAGGGTGCAGCTACTATATGTCAAATACCTATTGGTAAATGAAAAAGTCTGTCTTGGGGTTTCCTAAGTATGTAAGGTCTATTTATTTGCCACATAGTTGATTTAAAACTACTTCTAAAGGACTATACTGTTCAGGAGAATACCTAGGTAGGTTAATCTGACCTGAAATACCTTGAAACATTTCTGTTTGTTGTGTGAGCCAGGGACATATTTCAGATCTAAGAGATTTTCAGATCTAGGAGACCCATCTCCTGTCACCCTGTATGGCAACATGCTGGAAAGAGATAAACATCAGCTCATTGCTAGGCAGCACAAGGCAGGGTATATCTTGAAACCTCAAAGTTTTATATGCCTAATACCAAAAAGCAGCCAATTCTGCAACATCAGGTCCCTGGCTAGGAAGCAGCTTTGATCCAAGTTATTTTATTGGCAATTATATGGTCATTGCTCAGTGTAGTACTTTCCAGATTTTTCATCTGACTCCCTGCCCTCTGAAGTCTAACAGCAATTATTGAAGCTGTATCCCTTCTTCCAGCACAAAACCCAAACCAGTAGTCTGCAAACAATTCTGGCTAGAACATTTTCCTTCCAAACGGGACTTCATAGCACAGAAAGGTCTCTTTTCTTCTTTTAGCAAACTCTAGGCATTTGAGCAATTCAGCTCAATGTTAATTGAATTACACCAAATTCTACTTCAGCTGAATTTTTGTCAGTGGCGTCTTTCAGTGGCATATATATGTAACGTACCAAATGCTGGGTCATGACTCTGGAACATGGAGAACATTAGTATTTATAGAGGCTCTCAAAGCCCCTGTTCCCAGTGCTTGATAGCTATGTCCTTATTCTGCAATTGAATAAATATAAAGTATATATTTGCATACCTATCAAACCTGTGATATTTTTTATCACAAGAAAGCTGTTGAGAAAAGGTTGGGTTTTTTACCAAATCCTTCAGGATTAACTTGATCTCTGTTAATGTCATTCAGTGAAAAGCTTACAGTGACACTGTATTCAAGATATTTACTCTTTAAATGAGAATTTTGAGAGTATAAACTGTGTTGTTGTTTTTAAGGGCTTAGTAGCTGAAAAGACATTCCCTGCATCTACATGAAAATTGCATCCAGTAATGAACTTGTCCGTAAAAAGCACAGAACACTGTTTTGTTGCATGGACATGTTGCTGGTCCTTTTTTTTTTAATACAAGAGAGGGCTTATGGCAGAATGATATATGACCAGCAGGATAACAAAACCACAGAGTGAGCTACTCACCTTCATATGTTCCAACAGTTTGTATGAAGTAATGAACATAACTACAGAGCTTTTAACTGCCTCCAGTCAATTCCTGTTTTTCTGAGGCCCTGTACTAGGCACTCAGAATACATGGAAGTGATATGTCAGAAAGGAAACGTTACTTGATTTTGAAATAAGAATGATTTTTCTAACCATCTTGTACCCACCACATGTATGAATTTCTTACATAATGTGAAAAATATTGAAATACATGGCCCTCTGTGGGATAAATGGTAATAGAATCTGACAACACAAATCATAAAGCTTTATTGAGGCAGTAGGAATGATGAGCATATAGCAGCTCACCCAGTTGCTGATAGCAGATACAGGATCATGACTGATGCCATGGTCTGGTGGACGGCCAGGGACACTTGGTGTCTGGGGCATATGGTAGCAACAGACCATCCTGCAAATGCCTTTTGAATACAGTCGAGAGTCCTGCCACTCCTTGACTCCACCAAAGATGAAGTGATTTGCGAAAATCATACCTTACATGAATAATGTGGCATTCTGTCTGCACTACTGATTCTGGTTGAAGACAGGGTGTCAGGATGGTGGGCATCACCTTTTATTTAGGAATAGACATTTACGTATGTGTGTGTATATATATATATATATATATATATGTTTAGCATTCACACACAAAATTTCACTGAATATCAAAAAATTGCATACTAAACTTGGGTGAATATGTATCTAGAAATCTCTCTATGGCTTTTGCTATGTGAAGAGAGTATTATGTCTCTCTTGAAGAGAAAAAACAGACAACAGTCAGCAACTGTCATTCAATGCTCAGGTATCGATCTACTTCTAAGGCTTGAAAATACATTTTAATTACTAAACAAGGAACATAAATTTAAAAATTGCACAAGCACTCCTTTTCAGCCAACTAGATGGAAAACTTGGATCCATCCTTAGCCTAAGTGATATTTATATTTTACTCACCATGAATGGTGATAATGTTAACAAAAAATAATTGTCATAGTAGCTATTTTCCATTCTCTCAGTTATAAATATGACTAGAATAAAAATAATTTTCCATTGGCTGTTTCTTTTATTCTCTTTATTTCTATCAGCTTCCAAAAATGATAAATGAATTATTTCTAGGAAGGAGTGACAGAGTTGTTCTGTATCCTTCTTTATATGAGGCATCTCTGTTGATCTGTTGTCATTTAGAAGAACAAATTTTAAGACAACCATCTAAAAACCACTCTTATTTCTTCCAGCCCACCTATAATTACTGCTAATTGTATCATTTCAGAAATTGATGGAGCACTCTAAGAAAGGGAAGCAGAAAAGGAAAACATCTTCACTAAAGCTCTTGGAAGAGAGAGATTATATTTTCCTAAAGGGCATATAAGGAAATAAGGAAGTGCAATGCTGGGAGCCTCCAGCAAGGTCTACTAGGTAGATGACACACTATTGTTTACTGAATTAGTCATATTATCATCATTCCCTGTGTTGACCAGAAGTGTTCTATTACTTGAGCAGGGAGGTAAAAAACATACAAATGTTTGCTCAAGACCTGAACAGGTTAGGGCTAAGATCTTAGGACTAGCTTTGCAACATTAAAAAATTGAGTACACATGGTTGTTAAAGAACAAGTCTTAGATTTCAAGGATGAACCAAGTACCTGAACAAATTTTACTGTAACAACATATATCCCTGAAATGAAAGCATAGCTACACCAAAGTATAGTTTGCTTGCTACTAACTCCATTTTCAACTACTATATCTTCATCAAGCTGCCCTTGAGCCTAACTTGAGGAAACATAGATCATAAGGCTCCCTGTATTTCCAGTACATATCCCATTAAACTATATATCAAGGAACTGTTGCAGGAAAAGAGCGCAGATCCAAACACGGAGAAAAGGTGGAAAAGGAGCAATAGCAAGCAAACGGTCTGAGATAGAAAGAGGGGCAGTGAAATAGACCAAGACTTGCCAAAAGGACTCTAATTCAAATGCTGAAATCAGGGAAGAAATATAAATTAAGAGAGAGGAGAAGAAACTACAGAGATGAAATAAAAAAAAAAAAAAAAAAAAAGGAAAAATTTCGAGACCCAGTGAAAACCATAGAAGCAAACGGGATGACAAGAAGCGCAGGGAGAGGACCCAAAGCTTGCCAAATTAACCTTCATTGAAATCGCAAGATTTCACTCTCTTTTCTGTAAGGAAAAGTCTTCCTTCCAGGAACGGGAACGAAATCTTGAAATCAAAGAACCAAGTCAAACAGATGCTGTGGAAAGGAGATATGATGGGAAACAGTGCAAGTGAAAAAAAACGAGAAAATTTGCAAGTGGAGCGATTGCGAGCAAACAAACGGAGACGAAATGAGGGGCAGCAAAAAGGACCAAGACTTGGCAAAAGGACTCCAATTCAAATCCTGAAATCAAGAAAGAAATGTAAATTAAGAGAGAGCAGAACAAACTACTGCCGGAGTTTGGACAGCCATGACACTCAGAATGCTTCAATAAAAACTTCAGAGAGCTTTAAGCATCCACACCATGTTATCCAGAAACCTTTCATACCTTTTCTGTGTAGCAGTTCTATGGGCAGCTCCACACAGCTCTGGGTCTTTCTCTGCTTCTTCTCTCTTCTTTCTGCTGTTCCAGCTTACTGCTTTCTGTCTCTAGCATAGCCACCTAACCCTGTCTGTCCCTCATACTGTGGCTTACCTTATCCTGTCCCTTCCTCCTGACAGCATAGCCAGCTATCTCCAACTCACTCTCTACCAACTAACTCACTCTTTTATCACACCCAGGTGTGAGGGCAAGGGTGTTCCCACTCTTTGGTAATTAATATAGCTGCAGTATGTCAGAGGCAGGATTGCCTTTAGCACTATCTCTATATGTCTTCCCACAAACTACAGCAATGAAATCTTAAAATAAAAACAGGAAAAAATTTCAACACTAAGTGAAACAGTGAAAGTGAATGGGATGACAAGAAGTGCAAGGAAAGGGATGGAGCTTGCCCAATTAATCTTCATTGAAATTGCAAGATTTCTTTCCCTTTCCCGAAAGGGAAAGTCTTCCTTTCGGGAAAGGGAATGATATCTTGAAATCTGAGACATCGGAGTGTTTATTTCCATTCCTTGGCCTTTAGCTTTATGACCCAGGCAGTGACACACTAAAGAGAAACACCTGTAACTGCTAACCCTATGAGATCTGGAACAGGTGTTAGCAGATCTGCTGAAGAGCACTTCGTACAGAATTAACAGGATCGTTCTGACCAATTGTTCCTTTT
The DNA here is from genome assembly GCA_024734555.1 of Trochalopteron elliotii. Classification (NCBI taxonomy): domain Eukaryota; kingdom Metazoa; phylum Chordata; class Aves; order Passeriformes; family Leiothrichidae; genus Trochalopteron; species Trochalopteron elliotii. The sequence continues at coordinate 5,497,681 of JANPWX010000043.1, read as the reverse complement.
AATATCATATCCTATGTTAATTATTATGAAAAAAATGTTTTTAATAAGTATATAAATTGGCTAGATTTCAAGAGTACATGACTGTGCTTTTTGAACCTGTTGATAAAGAAAAATATGAGGTGTGGTTAATTGATGAAATATGTTGTATTTCAACTAAGATAAAAAATTAGAAATGTTTGCAGCTGCTTATTTCTTTATCGCTAAAGCACTGGGCTAAATTTGGATTAGAATGACCATGTTTGATATGAACGCTAATGAAAGGAACATTTTTTGGGGTAAGAATTTTTGTTAAAACATGGAAAATAGATTTAGGTATATATCCAGCCTCCAAATTACAGTAGGGGGATTTGAACAAACAATAGCACTACACATCACCTTTATGGTATTATACTGTTCATAGCCTTTTTAACAAGGTTATTTTAATCAGCAGTAGGTAGTAGAAAATATTTTCAACAGACATATCAAGGCCAAGATGAAGAAGTTTTCATATTTTCAAAACAATACCCAAAACCTTGTTGGTAGTAGTCCATTTCAACAAAAAATACATATGCAAGTTTATAGGCTAATTCATTCACAGTTGTATAGCTGTCTTCACTAATCAATGCATTTTTGAAAATGCAAAATCAGCACATGTATGTTGAAGTTTCATAAACCATGCAAACCTGAGAGCAGTGTGCTATGATACTCATCCCAGCCTGGCACAGGCAAGTGCCCCTGGTGACAACACACATGAAAAATATTAAGATGATTATCCTTCCTTCAGGCCTGAAAAACACCCACAACCTGGAAGTGTAGGCTTCTGTGGGAGAGTTAAGTAATATGGTGTCTGTGTATTTTCAAAGCACTGCCTGTTTTCATTTCCTAGCTACCAGTACTGCCACAAAGGCAGTTAAACAGTACAGCAACGATCTTCTCTTTCAAGAGTCTTGTTATTTAGCTAAAACAAAACAAAATACTCTTCCAATTATAGAGATTAAACTCTTATTCTACTTGTATAGCATTCCCTACCCCAAGTCCTATATAATTGAAGTTATCTATCAACATCCTTAAGTCTCACTCACAACAAAAGTAATTATGAAAAACAATGGGGAACGAGTTTTTCTTTTGGTTAATGCTCTTTGGTTTTTTGCTGTTTTGGAGGGGAAAGGATGCAAGCAGAAAGAACCTTTTCCTATTTACTCTCTCAGCAGCCTGCAGCCCTGTGACTATGGATAATGCAGCCCTGAACTGGCCAATAATCTGTGATAAAAAGTCCTATCTAGTGGCTGTGTGCCATCTGTATGTGGCTATATGGCTTCTGGTAGACTCAGGGCACAAGTCTGCCCCTGAGTGGCTCAGCAGACATATGTTAGATAGCATTGCCTGGTAACATCTGCCATAATAATTAAATCCTGCTGAAGACTGGCAGCATCTCCTACAGCAGCTGCTCTCATTCTGTTCCTATAGGAAAGCATTCATGTAGAGTAAAAGGTTACCTGACTTCTTTTACAGGTCTGCAGGGGGAAGCAGGTTTCTTTAAGGGGAGTCAAGGTCTATAAAATCTTTCTTTCATAACTCCGTGGTGGACCCTTGTTAGTTGTTGCCTGGAAGACTCCACAGCAGATAGTGAGCATCTGGATCATAAAAGGTTACTTGCTGGTTAGAGCTGGATCCTGGAAGGGGAAGCTTTAATGAAACAGAGCAGGGAAACCTCAAGAAAATCTTCCATCTCTTGTTCTGTGTGTAAAGCACAGCTGTAGGAAAAAGCAAGATTTTATGCCCTTACAAAAGGGCTTAAAAAGGCATGTTTATTGGAGAGCAAGCCAAAGAAGGACTTTCTTTAGGTGTTTGGAACTCTTAATTAGCAAGATACATGAAAGGAAATACAGTGATTTTTATCTCTGCTTCTGGTTGTGAGGAGAGGATCCATAGTCAGAGACAGAGGGAAATGAAGGCTTCTGGCAAAGTGAAAGCTATTGAACTTGATTTCCTAGGAGAAATTTGTAGAGATATATTCTGCATCAGCTTCCCAGCTGGGCTCTTGGCTGTTCTATTTCTCTTAAGCAATAAACCGTTTTGAACTTATCTTAAAAAAATCTATGAACTAGGCCTGCATGGATCTTTTTTTAATGAAGACCATTCTATTTATGAAAAAAACTGTATCCAACTCTTCTATCTAACAGGCCTTTAGCCTTTTGTCAACTAGCATATATTCTTCTGTAGGACAAATACCCTGAATCAGTCTGTCAAGGCTCTTTCTGAGTGCATTCATCAAAGGTGTTTTTATTGCATTCATTCGTTAGATCATTATTTATTACCACTTTGTTAAAAATTTTTGTTCAGAAGCTTTTACATGTTAACAAGTGGCATAACAAAGAGGAAATGGTTTCAAGTTGTGCCACAGGAGGCTCGGATTGAATATTAGAAAACATTTCCTCACCAAATGGGTTGTTGAGCATTGGAATTGGCTGCCCAGGAAAGTGGTAGAGTCATCAGGCCTGGAGGGGCTGTTTAAAAGACATGTAGCTGTGGCACTTGGGCACATCGTTTAGTGGTGGAATTGGCAGTGTTGGGTTTATGGTTGGTCTTGATGATCCTAAAGATCTTTTCCAACCTGAATGAGTAAATGATTTTTGCTCTTCATATCATTTTACACAAAGACGTAGGAGAAAAAAAGCTGTGACTGGTTGATTAATGAGCGGAGGCTGCAGCAAGTTAGAGAGCAATGGTGATAACCCAGCTGAGGTCCTCCTTCCAGAAAAATCCTCAAAGCAAGCACTAGATTCCTGCTTTTGCTCATATTACAGATCCTAGAACTTGATAGAGAGTAGTTAACAAATGCCTCTAGCTGGTTCCTCTTTCCTTCTTTCCTTCTTCCAGGATTTTAGAACCTGGTAGGAATGTTAATAACCAGAACAGAAGACATTCAATATTAAAAAAGCTTGGTAATTCTTCTCCTTCACTGGTCTTTGAAAAGAAGTGATGTGCACTTTTTTTGTAAATTAAAAGGTTCTATACACTGTCCTTAGTCTACATTTTGCTTTATTCCCTGAAGTAATGTTTTCTGTATGATAATTTTCTTTCCCTGGGAATACATTATTTGCCCTGAGGTGCATACTTAATAAGGGACAGAAAAGAGAAAAAAAAAAAGAACAGAAATCTTCAAGTCCTTTGAAGGATAAAATCAGAAGTTCACCTTTTGGAAGATGTCTATTATGCTAGTTCTTGCTTATCAACTGCCTGAAGATGTGTTGTCTTCATTGTATCTGTGCTCACATTTAATTACTTATGAACACCTCAATGTTTATTTATGAAAACACCTAACCTCTTTTTTGAGATCTTCTGTTTAAATTATTTCTTTACAGTTAAGTCTGAGCCAGTGAATGTTCCAGTACATTGAACTTTAACTGCCTGTATGGGTGGTAATTAACACATTAACACTGCCAGTCACAAGAAACCACCGCTGTAGGAGCAAGAGCACCAATGTAGGAGCAGCACTTTTCACCCTGAAACAAAAGAAGTAGGGCATTGTTTGTTTGGGTTTGGTTTTTTTTTTAAACCAGAATAAGGGCAGAAATAACAGATCTACAATTATTCCCTGAGAGGTGCTAACTACTATATTTCCATGCCGTTTTCTCCATTTCCTTTGGTTAGATGTTTACAATGAAATGGTAGTGAAAAATGGCAGCATATGGGGGTGAGCAAGGGCCAGAAAACAGAAGTGAGGGAATGTACCAAGGCAAAAATAAGTAAAAGTCAAATCTGTGCTGCTGGGTCATTTTCTGTCATATCTCCTTGCAGTTAATTAACGGCAAAATATGCCTTATGCACATTAATGCGCCCACTGAGTCCCAGAGTAAGTGATTCTGTCTTCATCCATTAAATTACTGAAATAGCTTGTGTTTCTTAGCCTTGAATTTAACCAGAGCTTGAGAAACAGAAAAAAACCCAAACAAATAGAATTTCAAATTGAGCCTCAGAAGCATTTTGGGTCTCCAAAATATGTGACTTGGTGTATATGTGAGTCAACAAAATGGTGTTAGAATACACTACTTTGACTGCAGCTGGAAAATAGAGGTGACTTGTACCCCCTCTTTCTAATTCTGTGAAAGACCAGATACTTAATACTATAAAGAGTTATTTCGCTGGTCCAGCCTGAAAGGGCAATGATGTTGTAATTCCCCAAATCTGTAGCCTCCATTTGTGTCATCCGCTCCATTTTATTTCCCTTGTAAATAAATTCTCAGTCTTACTACAAGAAAAATAAAACATGGTTTTTTTCTTAATTTAATTTAAGGGAGAAAGGAGGAGAACATGGACTTTAGTCTTAAAGAGATGTTGTTTCTTCTGTTGACACACGTCAGTAAAAGCAACAGTTTTGTTGCTGGTACAAGAGCTGCTGTGCTTTGACTAGCAGATTACAAACAGTCTTGGCAGAGTCAGTAAACTGTGACAGCAAGAGATTCTAGCTACAGTAGAGTACAGTTAGATAGGATGTAGTGCTAAATGCCTGCCTGAGGGGTGAAAGAATATGCGTTGAAGTTCCCCACAGAGATTTTGGATATAGCACATAGCCTGTAGTAGGACTAGTGCTGAAAAGGAGCAATCTCTTCAATGCAGTGCATAGAGTCTTCTCTCTTTTCTCTCTCTCTCTCTCTCCTCTTTCACCAAAAGGCAGATTTTGGATATTTTCTGCAAGAAGCAAACCTAATATCATTGCCATAAGTCTACATATACTTTCTCTCTTAAAAAGATTGTCATTTCATGACTACTTCCTATTTGTGTTGAGCAGAGTGATGGTCATATTTGTTCACTGATTCTAAGTTTATGAAATGTTCTGATATATATTTGAAACAAAAATAGTTCAAAGTAAACTTTAGTCTATAATAACCTGTTAACCTCATTACTGTCTTACTTCTTTCTTTATTAAGGCATACAGGCCTATATGTCTGCTATTATCTGGGCATTTGCTTTCTGTATTTCTGGTTGCCATTTCTTTTTTAATACTGAATATCTTAGTCATCAATGCAAAACTCCCATTAACTTTCTTCACATCCTTTACCTCAGCAGTGACTGTCATTTTGAGACTAAATGTGTAAAGCATCGTATCTTATGTTCAACCATGATTGATGACTATAGAACTGGGCTTATGTTTGTTAGTGTTGTGTGTCTGTGGTTTTAACTCCAGGTAGCTGTTCTTATTGACCTGATATATTCAGGTGTCCAAAACCACACTGTTTTCTGAGGTATTTTGTTTCTTAACAAAAAATAGAACTGAATTCCAGCCTCTCAAATATTGAGAATCTGTCTTCTAAAATAGTGGAGGTTTTTGTTCAACAGGTGATCAAAGAGTGGAGAGGGCTTCCCACCATTCATCTAGTTCCTACATGCAGAAATGTTAAGGACTTACTCCTCAGATGATGATGAAATAGAGCAGTTCAAAATGTTCTGAGGACAGCTTAGATATTTTCAGAAAGCTGTGATTTGCCATCATTTTCATCATTTTCTCTATGCACTTTCCACCTAAATGGCTGGAAAGAGAAGAAATGGATAGAAAATTTGATTATGTGGGGCAGCGGGGAAGTCTCTGCTGTGTCACAGACTCCCTGTGTCAGCAGAAAGGTACAGCAGCAAAGGAATAACACACCATCTTTAAAATAGATGAGATTGTTGTCATGAAGGAAAAGGGGGAGAAAACCAGACAGCTTTAATTCCTGTTCACAGATTGTGGACTATCTTACTTATCTTTTTGGCTGTTAATAATCCTGCTAACATATGATAGACTTCAGCATGCCTGCTGCTGTGCTTTTGGAGCATAACCTATCACACACAGTATTGGGATCCTATGCTATCACTTGATTTAAGCACAATGAATACCAAAGGCATATTTTGAGTTGGTCTGATTGGTGTGTCTTCTAATGGTGTGCCTGGATAAGATGGGAGACTAAAGGTTAGATTCACTCTGTGCAACTGATGATCTGACTGACTTAAATTAAACACAAATTTCCATGGGAACAACTATTGTGGTTAGGCCTGTGTATAGGGGTAATACCCTCATTTCAGTCTGTAAGTATCCATCCAGGCTGATTATGCCATTGTACTTTATTTGTGGTATCTAAAGTGTTGTCAAAAGCAAACTTTGCTATGTAACAGTGTTCCTTGCTTTCCCAAGGGAGGCCACTAATAGTCCAGAGCTCTAGAAAGCCTCCTGAATGTTGCTTCATTTTGTGGGTTTTTTTCTCCTCTTTCATAACTGCTCAGCGTCAGTAGTTGCTTGGCATATGGTTTTAAAACTATTCCTGTATTAATCACCTGTATAACAAGGAATGTCTCCCTTGGTCTGCTGCATGACACCAGGTAGTCAGTGGACAATGGGACACAAATCCTGACTTATGTATCTGCACAATTTAGCTGAACTGCCACTGCTCTTCATACTCACACACTGCCTTGTAGACTGATGGGCTCAGGTCTCTGCTAATTTGGATATCTCTACACTGTAACCGTCTCTACAGTATCCCATGTACTGATATCGCCAATAGCTGCCAGGCAGCTCTGAAGAACTGAGCTGTAATTGCCTTTCACTAATGAGAAGAGATCTCTGGCAACATTATGTAAGTCCATAAAGCCAGAAAACAAAACAAACACATTGTTTTTGGACTTCCCACTTTATTTGCATCTAACTTCATTACTGCCAGTGAACTTGAACTGGAATAAGGCTGATTCCTCCGTTGCTTACACCTTCTTACTTGTGTGAAATGAATATTTTTGCTGGCATCAGAAAAAAATTCAAGTAAAACTCTGCTCTGTCAAACCACTACATACTGCTTTAAATAGCTCTGAACACCTCACTTACATATGTCCTTGTGCTTTTCACAAGTGCAACCACAAAGTGAAGAACAACATACATGCATTGACCTTACTATTGCTCTTTTGTAATTTTTTTTTCTCATTTTCTTTAGAGTTTGAGTAATACAATCAAATAAAAGCATTTAGCCCAACTGAGCAATATTTCTGTATTTTCTGTCTTGTTCAGCAGATTGAATTTAGTGAAACTAATTAGTTATTCCAATTATACATGTGAGGTGTGCATTTTATTTTTGCTAGCAAATTTGTTTAATGAGGAACAAAATGTCAGATAGGAAAAAATAATTCCTCTTTAACGGCATTGATGATTTGGGATGTTTTGGTGGTTCTTACTTTCACCTTGCCACCCTAAAAACACCCCTTTTATTATAAAGTATGAGTGGGAATAACCAAACTTAAGAGAATTGACCTCTAAAGAAGAATAGGAAAGGCAGGAGAACTTTCTTTATAGAAGAGACATCTAAGTTCTGTTTTATCTTCACAATAGGCTGTATTTATTTTGCAGTTTGGGGGAGGGTCAATAGAAATGCTTGTCTTTGCTGCAGAATTGTCTAAACCTCTGTAAATAATTTAATTGAGCTGTGAATATTCAGTGATTGAAAACTAATTACTTTGGCTTAATTTGAGTACTGCCTGACTGCTCTGGAGTTGCGGGCAATTTAACAATGTAGATAGTGCATGAACATGGAATGTTAAACAGTGACTGAGACAGAGTTAAAAAATAAAAAATAACTTGTAGAGTTTACAAGTATGCTGTGGGCTGGGATGTTTGTAACATCCAAGGCCTTTCTGCAGACAGTTTTATGCACAGTGCTTTCTGAAACATCTATTGGAATATTTTTGTACATCATTAAGTAATTGCTTTCCACTCCCCATAGAATTTTGTGATAATTTTGCTCATAAAGATTAATGATGTAGCACAATAAATCGCATTCACTCATGTGAGCTTCAGCTTTCAGTTTCAATCATTGTTTAGGTATCATGCAAATATTTTTCCTATGAGTTTCTTTAAACATTTCAACCATGAGTCTCATTGCTCCTGGAGGGAATGTAATGTCTGTGCTTTTCCTGAGGAGGCATTTCAGCCATGTTAAATTGCACGGTATGCAGTGTTTCTTCATTTTGTGTTGCTGATACCTGTAAAATGCAGACATCATTGAATATTCTTCCTACAGAACTTTAAGCCTTTTTTTCAGGGGTCATGACAAATCAACACTGGTTTTCTTCTTATATATGATTGCATGCTTCTAGTTTTCAGCTGACTTGTAATAGACTCCTAATATGAATGTCTACTGTTAAATTATATAAAGAACTAATATTTAGCTGCCCATAAATTTGTAAACTTCTAAAGAAGGCTGCATTTTAAATTACATTCTTATTTTCTGGAAGTGATTAGATGAAGTTCAAGGAGTGTATGGAAGGAATTAATTTTTTATAAAATGTGTACTACGTACTTTCCAGTGGAAAGCAAGGGAAATGAGACCAATGGGATAATGGAAAAACACAAATAAAGATGATATACTATGCTTGTACTGTTCATCTATTATTCTGTGAGCCAGTCATCAATAGTGACATGGTCAATAGTTTGCTAGCATTTTACTAAAATGAATAAATAAGAGTTCCAATTCATGTATCAGTTTATTATCTAACTTTCTGTTCTATGTTCACAGATCTCGAGGAAAATGTGTAAGAATTGTCAGGAGAATGGGTTTAAGAGTTATCTGTGTTTCATGACAATGAACTGAAAGAATTTCAAAGTCCTTCTCTAAAGAGTACTGTCATGGTAGAAATACTTATTTTGGTTTTCTTTTCCTAATTATTTTACATGAGTAAAATGAGAACTTTGAACAAGAAGGTCTTGTCTTCAGTAAATTAGCTAAGGCCACAAGGGGTAGCACCTTGCAGTTCAAGGGCCTTCAAAGGTAACATGCATTAAGTATGTTAGATCACTGCATAAAACTTGCAAAAAAAAAAAAAATCTGTGAACATAGTCTGAGCAATCCCTGAACCTGAAGAGAGGCTGGCTATGAACTAAGAGGAGGGTTCTCTTTACTGGGTATCAAATAACCTCTGAGATGGGTTTCCTGCAAAGCTGAACAGAGTTTAGTACTGCTCTTGGTCTCCCTGTGATACCACAGGGTTAGTTCTTGGGAATGACTGTAACAATCCTTAAAATCTAATGGAAAAATAATCAGGTAAGCTACAGGTGCAGCAGGAGATGTTTCACCTATTAAAAAATAAAAATCTAAAATCCAAACCAAACCCAAAGCAATTCTACACATGATCATGATTGGCTGAGAGGTTATGGTATTTTTTCTTAAGGATCTAACCTGCATGTATTGAGAGCTTGCAACCTGTCATGCTGTTACACAATGGCCAACACACTGGACAATAGAAAATATAATAGGTACAATAGGACAAGGGAAGCGACAGGTATTCAAAAATTGTCCTCCATGGAGTGTCTGCAGCCTATGACTTCCAACCAACCTTTTTAGACTAGGGCTAGTCTGTGTGTAGCAAAATAATGACAGAGCATTCAGCTCACCCACAGGGCAGAAGAGAGAATAATTCATCCCCTGCCTGAACAGTACCCAAGGACTAGAAAGGTCATAGTTAAGTTATTGAATAAACACTATGCTAGCTGGATCTGGATCAAGAATCTAATAACTAATTTTGTGATCTTTTACTGCTCTTATTGTCCTCGTTTTGGCCAAGGAAAGCATTAAATTTTTGCAGCAGCCATGAGGGGGTGGAGGTGGAGCCATGTGGGAGTGACCAAGACCCTGGCATCATTCAGTAATATCTTATGTCATGATTAGGGGTGGGAGGGTGAGTCTCTCTCTTTTCTGGGAAGAAGGGTGTTTCTTTCTGGAACCTGGAAAAGTGTGGTGGTTGGAGGTTCTGTCTGCCATTGTTTTCCATTGTCCCAGGCTTGGTGAGCACTGTGCAAAGTAAAATGCCCTCTCTTTGTACATCAAACACTATTACTGCTTGTTTTCTCATTTCATTGCTGTTTTTAGTAAATCGTTGTTATCTAAGGCTGTGATCTTTCCCTTTTGTCCTTGCAGCTGGAGGGAGAGGGAGGCATTTGTTGGCACAATTTCAGTGGGAGCAATAAATTGGGAAATACCATTCCTAAACCACAACATTTATCAGCCTTTCCATGGTACATGGAAATATATGGTACAGAAAAAACCTCAAACCCCTTGAATTTTAAAACATATTTACCGAAAAAGTTCTCTGCACTCCAGAAAATGTGAGTAGCATCTCTTTTTAATTCTTCCCTCTTTCCTTCACGCACAAATTTCTCTGAGATGGTGTTCATAAGAAAAGTCTCTGGCACAGTGGGATCTGAATCTTTTTAGAGTATGCTTGCAAATGCTTTAATCACATCTGGTTTTCAACTTCGAAGTGAACCTGAGGAGTGCCTTTAAAACAATTTATACATCAAATTTTCCCTCTGGGATTTTCTTCAACCCTGAGGAGATTTTTCAGAAATTGTATATATCAAGAGGGTGGGCCCTTCAAACTCTAAATACCACAAAGTGCAATTCCTTGACTCCTGAGTATAAAACAATCTGATGGTCCAGATGTTGTTTTCTTAAAAGCATTTGGCAACCCTTGAGGTACAGAGCCAAGATTAAATACTTTTTTGTACTGTGAGACTACATAGGAATACAATAACTTTCCTAAGTCTGTCAATATAATGAATATTTTCTGGGCTGGCTTTTTAAACTCTATGAATGCTCTTACAATGAAAGCCATTATAGAAGTACTCTAGAAATTCTACTTTTCTGGGAAGTTTTTCTTCAAGTAACCCACAAGTTTAATCCAGATGCAAAGTTGTCAGACAGCTTTAAAATTCTGTTGAAAAGTAGGACATGGACAAAGGTTTTGTTCTCCTGTGTTTGAGAAGGTGGAAGAGGCTAGCCATGAAAAAAAACCCCCACATATTTCAAATTCTTTTTGAGACAAGGCATTATTATTTTCTAGGGCTGTTATTGCTGTTGTTTAATTTCACGAGCAGCAGTGGGAGAGGAGCTGCAAAACAGAGAAGTACAGAGAATTCTATGCATTCTGTATCAGGTGGATAACTGATGGATGAATGTGTGATGTATCTCTTCAGTTATCCAGCAGATCACAGAATTTTGAGTGACTGAACAGATTTTTATATTCCCAGTGAGCTAAAAGCTGAAAAATAGGATTATCCTTCACTATGATTTACTTTGCTATGTGAAGAGCAATGAGATCAAGTAAGGTCCTAGTAGTAAGTGGGAGCACCACAGTGGGTTTGCAGCAGTTGAAACACTTGTCACCACCAAAACAGGTTCAATGTCTCAACATAGCTTGAGTCCATATGCTGGCTCTAGTCAGTAAACCAAGTGCAGGAGACTTCAGACTTCCTAAAGATTAAAGCTTGTTTCTACCCAGTACCTTGTTCTCTAATTAAGCCAATCTTCTTAGATGTAGTGTTAGTAATGGCATACTGTCAAATAGAACAGATGGAGAGAAGTCTAGGCGGCCATTTGTTTAATAGGAATGGTATGCACACTGCTACAGAGTGGAAACTGTGAAAGTGAGTGTACCACAGGATTCAGTGTTAATAGCATGTGATGAAAAGGAAGAAGTATCCTGAATTGTGAAACTAACACTTTAATTGAAATCACAGAAAAATTAGGTTGGAAGGGACCTTCAGTCAAAGCAGGGGCAACTTTTAACTTACATCAGGCTGCTCATTCCAAACATAATTCAAAGTAAGTCTTGGCAAGACAGTGAAGAAGAGTCACATACGGATTTGTTGTTGTTGTTGTTTCTCCCATAGTTCTGAGGAAGTAGTCCATTTTATTCACAAGCTTCTGGAGGGTTTTGATAAATTGCTGTTTTAAATACAGGAGTAAAATGCAGGACATGGCTACAAACTGTTACAGGCTGTGTTTCTGTTCTCACTCTTCCCTGGGTCTTCTTTCCTTGATGTGCTTCTGCATAGCACAGGGTAGGTCACAAGAAAAGGCAGCAGTCACTCACAAGTGAAACTACAGGTATCTGAAGTTGACCCAAGCTCTTCTGTTCTCTGTGACGAGAGAGGCTTTTGCAGAGCATGAGAGGTGAAATCCTGCTCTGAGTTGTCCTCTAGAACTCTCTGTCTCCACTGAGTAGAAGACTTAATTTCCAAATCTAGGCCACTTTCAAAAGTGTGAATGCCTCCCAGGATACAAGCTGGTGTCAAATCAGAGTCCCAAAGGCCCAAATGACCTTACCATCCAGGAGGTCACATATTCATAGCCAACTTTTTGTATGTTGTCAGTGTCTGTTTGCTTGAGTCTTATCTGGATAGTGCAAAGATTAAACTGGTATTTATAAGCAATCTGTCCTAGTACTGTAAACTGTATGGTCCCTTTGCACACAGTGAGTTGGTAATCTGAATTCAGTGAAAGGAGTTATTTTTCTCCTGCAAAATCATCCTTTCTTCACTGGTTTTTATTTGTTTGTTTGTTCATTTGGGTTTGGGGTTTTTTTATGTTTCTAACTGTTAAAATGCTTCCCTGGTCTATTCACTTTTAAGCATCTGAGTAAGTGGTAAGTGGAAATATTCAATCAACAAATCTTTCATATTTGTATTTTTCTTGCTTTAGGAAGACATCCTCTTAGTCAGTTTTGGAAAAGGTACTGCAGTTCCTAATACAACTTGGTTCTTGTATGGACTTCTTCCTCATGTAAGAAATAATGTCCAAACTGGCTGCATACTGAGAGCTTCACATCTGTGGGGAACAGCAAACATTGCTTTGGAAAGCCTGAAAAATTATGAGACTTTATCTGTGCTTTTGCAGCCTCCCTGAAAGGAGGTTCCCAAAGTAATTGGTATATGATGGAATAATACAAGGAAACTTTATTTACTTATACTCCCTCAACCCTTCCTATACTTCATTTGTCTTGGATGTTCCCCTCCACATAATGAAAAAACAGTAACCACTTTGACTTCAAGTTATATTTTCCTCATTACTCTTAGACATTTCCAGGATGACTCACTGAGATTCAGATGAACTCTTTCCTGCTCACATTGATTCAGGGACTGTTGGTTTGGGAAACATATAAGAAGCCTGTTTTTTTTAGTTCTCTGCCTTCACAGGCATACAAATAGTCTTGTTTACCACAATCATATTTACAATGCAAATCTGTGTATAAGTTTAAATTCCTTTTTTTTTTCCCTGCGATGTTACTTTCACACAGAGGGAGACTTTCGAGCTATCGGTAAATCTATGAAGAATTTTTAATAAAGTTCTTCTTTCAATTTCAACAGCAAAATTATCACTTGTCAGAATTGATGATCATTTGCCTCAGGTAGAGATAGGCAATGGATAAAGCTGGGAAATATGCTCTACTCTTCACACTCTCGCAGCAACCATAGACTAGCACATGAGTGAGTAACTACTTCATTTCTTTCCAGTGTGTCCATGAAGCTTCTGTTAACAGTTTCAAATGCAACACCTTTACTTTGCATAGTACTGATTCCTCTTCCACTAGGATTAGAGAGTTGCAGTCATGCAATTTCACAAAGGTGCTTAAATATGGGATCTTTTGACTTGTATCTAATGGATTTGGGTGAGAGGAGTGTCCCCAAAAGGTACTTGAGATAGGCAAAAAAGAAAAGAAAATATATTCAGCATGCTCTAGAGCTTGCTGACAGTGGGCAAACAGTAGACATTTAAGGGGACTCTGCCTACAGGTTCAGTAATGGGGTTCCTGGTGACAGAGGAAGAGAATTCAAACCACTTTATCTGGGGGATAGTTTCCCACTTCATGGCAAGAAACTATACCTATTTCTGAAAGCTACACTCAAGTGTTATACCCTAGCACATAGGACTGAGTTGGAGCAGAAGCTTTTTCTTAGAACATCAATTAATTTTGCATGTGGTGAGATTGTACTTTACATTCTCAGTGCACTGTGTTTCACCCAAAGCTTTTGTTAATGACTGAACATATTTCAGCAGGAAGAATGGAGATTTTTCTCTCGTTTTACACTGGCAGGTTTGGCAGACCCTGGTCAGTTTAGACAACATTTCAAGTCCAATTATGTTGATGGGCCTGCATTGGTCAAATTCTACCTCAAATAGTAATTCAAGTTTCAGATTGTGGCTCTGATGTAGTTTGCTGTGATCACTGCCTAGTAATCATCTACAAACATGTGCCAAGGAATAATTCATTAGAAAACCCAATTTTCCTTATCACTGCTTTAGGATTAGAAATAATTTCAGACTCTGACATATACCGATTAGCAATAGATATTATAGAAGAATATCTGGCATTTATAGTCACAATTATGCAACAATAAATGCAATAATGCTGCTTGATAAGTCTAAACTATGTGAAGTAAGTGAAAAAAGCTTATTAACACAAAGCTTGGTTTAAGGTAAAATCACCTAAGGGATCTGAGAGTATAAACCTTTTTTCTTGATATTAAGTCCTTTAATGGCATATTATGCTAAAACCTTGTTTCTGAACATAAGGCAAATTCAGAAAAAAAGGGTTGTTATTTATATTCTTCAGTGCAGCTATTTCTGCTCTCAAGGGTTTTTTTTTTCCTTTTCTCATTTGCCAGTCTGTCATTAATCTGTAAAGCTCTGCTCTATATAATTGTTTTCTAACTTTCAAGACATAGATACAATCAGTTGTTTAGGATCTTCTTACACTCCAGGGGAAAGAAATTTGATACTTTATCCTTCTGAGTTCCATAAATAAATAGCATCAGATTGTGGAAAAGAGAACACCAATACTTTCAGGCACTGAAAAAAAAATGAGAAAGCCCTTTCATTTTTACTTTGTTCCCTAGTCTTTCCTTTTAACCTGATGATGCCTGGAATTGTTATGGGAAGCTAATCATCTGATTATGTTTGGTTCTCTTCTAAAAGTCTGCAAACATTAGCAGTGCTCTGAAGCATTGCAGCAATTCTGAAACAGGGTTTTCTTTTTCTCTCTTCATACATATTCCAAAGTATTGTGGAAGGTCTCTTCACAAGCTGTTTCAGGAGATGCTGCAAAGACCTTTGTCTCAGCTTTGCATAACAGTCCAACACAGCCAGTGAAGGAATGCTGTACACCATTGACAGTATAATCTTTTACACTCATATAGTTCATGACAACACTGGAGATTAATATTTTGGGGATGCTTTCTGAGGTTTATTGTAATATTTCTTACCAAACAGAATGGGAGGAACTCATAAGCAGTTTTATTTAGATAAGATCCCTTTTTAAATGCAAAAGCACACAGGCTATTTTCAAATCAATTTTTTATTAAGTGTGTTTGGGTGATTTTATGTGTTTTGTAAGTACAAATACTTACAGAATCACAGAATCATTAAGGCTGGAAAAGACCTCCAAGGTCACCAAGTCCAACCTGTTAACACCACTTTGTCAACTAGATCATGGCACTAAGTGCCACTTCCAGTCATTTCCTGAACACCTTCAGGGAGGGTGATTACATGACCACCCTGGACAATCTGGTCCAATGCCTGACCACCCCTTCAATAAAGAAATTCTTCCTGATGTCCAGCTTGAACCTCCTCTGGCAGGCCTTGGGGCTATGTCCTCTTGTCCTGCACTTAGAGTACAGTGTACCCTTTCACAATGTCAAATGGAAATCTTTTTACAGAACCAGTATGACTGTGACAAGCTCATTCAAATAATGTTTGATAGTAACTTGAGTTTTCTGTAAATCTAAGTTTTGGAAGTATAACTGAAGATCTCAGATAGATTCCAATTACAAAGCTTGGTCAAGGAAAATGTAGAGGTAGAGGGTGATGCTTTTTTCCCTCCAATGGTAATTACAAGGATGTCCATAAGTCAAAAATATAGTACGACAGTGTTTAAGAAGATTTTTCACCTTTTCTTAAGAGGTGTCTTACAAATGTCATATTTTTGCTATATTTATAGGTGTCCTTCTAATAAATATAAGGTATCTCAGAAGAGGATATAAAGTTAAATATTTCTATAATCTTGCAACTTCTAGTCCATTGCGTTGTCAAATTAGCTTATTATTAACAAAGACAAGTCTGCAGTATCAATATTATCAGTTCCACCTTGTTTACATTAGATTGCTGGTGAATACATGTTTGTTTAAACAAATTTCATAGTCACTGAATAATTAAGTAGGAAGGGATCTCTGAAAGTCATCTGTTTCAAACCATGTTCAAAGCTGGTCAAATCAGGTCAGGTTGCTTAGAGTGATGTCCAGTTGTATCTTAAGCACCTCTAAGATTCCCAGCCTCTCTGGGCATCCTCATGTTCAACCCCACTCGAAAGCTGTTTTGTTGGTTGGGGTTTTTTTTTTGGTAAGTTTAAAAGAGCAATAATAATAATAAAATAATCAGAATTTCGTGTTTCCTAGTTTGTGCCCACTGCTTCTTCTTTTATCACTGTTCACCTCCAATTAAAGTCTGGAAACGTCTTGTCTGTATACTCTGATTATGTAATTATATCGTTCCTTAGAGCTGCATGAAGAAGGGCTTTCATAAAAATTGTCAGTATATGCACTGTCCATTGTTCATCAATTTTATTAATTGACTATCCCTGAAAAAAATTATGTGTAGGCAAACATATATAGGCTGCATAAGTTCCAATTATTTCATTAGCTTATTTATTCACTCTGTTTTGCAAAAAATAAATTCTAGAAAAGTAAGAAATCAGCTAGAATTCAAAAAGCTTCCAAAGCTTTATGAAACTCAAATTCATTAGATAATTTATTCCTAGGAAATAATTTAGCCACTTTGATTTATAATGGAGCTTGGAGCAGGGAAAACAGTACCCTCCTAACAAAACTCAGACAGATTGGTTCCTAATTACAATGTTATATGTTCCAGAGTCATGTAGTCTTCTGGGTTTTGTCTGTATTCTTCTCTGAGAAAAGACATCCATATAAAACAGCTGCAGCTCCAAAAGGACTTCAAGTGGTAAATTGATTTGATTGATTCAAATTTGATTACATACTGGAAACACATTTAGTTCAAGTTAAGCACATTAGCACACATCAGCTAGAATAAAATTCCAATTGCTTCTTTGTTATTCATTAATGGAACTTAATGACTCCAACAAAACATTAATGAAGAAAAAATATTGGCTTGCATAATTCATTTGGAAAAATTAATTAATTGTTGTATTAAGGGCAGTCTATTCCATGGAGTAATTACTGAAGCTTTGGTGTGGAATACTTCATGATATTTATTTTGCAAGCTGTTGTTTACTCCTTTCATTTCACATCGATTTCATTATGCAGATAATATAGTTTTCCTGCAGAAGGAAATGAAACACACTTTGTAATGATGCTCCTGACTAAATATTTGTAATTGATAGGGTCACCACAGTTTAACACTCAAGCTGTTAACATGATGTTTATTACTTCCAGCATCTACTGGGAAGATGAGA
Organism: Trochalopteron elliotii; assembly: GCA_024734555.1. Classification (NCBI taxonomy): domain Eukaryota; kingdom Metazoa; phylum Chordata; class Aves; order Passeriformes; family Leiothrichidae; genus Trochalopteron; species Trochalopteron elliotii. The sequence goes on along the minus strand of JANPWX010000043.1, from coordinate 5,480,422 downwards.
ATATTTGTCAAGAGATAATATGCAAAGTCAAGAAAGGCCTTTGATAGAGCCAATTCACCTGTTCCAGTGTACAATATAGTCACTTCTGCTCAGCTGTAACTTTCTAACAAGTAGAAAATAACTTTTGGGCCATATTTTCTTCTTGCTGACATCCATTTAGAAATACATGAGAATTTCCCATAAATCCTTAATATTAAGACAATGAAGGCCTTACCTAGAAACTTCTTTTTTCTTTTCTTTTTTTTTCTTTTGGCTGATTAGTTCTTCTGTAAATAAGACAGATAGAAGTCATTGTAATTTCTGCTTTCAAAGGAGTCTTAGTTCTTTACCGAAGCTAATCCTCAGCTGATAAAATTAATTTTAATTAAAACATGACATGAAAGTGGTTTTAGGTGAAGTAGCAGATGGTATCATGCAATAGTCTTGTTGCCAGGAAAAACAAAGTTCACCTGGAGAGATATAGTTCACTGGAGCCAAGTGTCACTTACCTGATAGTGGATATCTGAGAAGAAAAACAATTGTAAAATACCAACATCTCCTTTAAATGTTTCCCCAAAGGCAGTAGGATTTTTTAGTTTGCTTGTTTTGCTTTTTATCGTTCCATGGAAAAGATATGTTCTTTTATCAGTGTTAGGTGAAAGGGAAATATGTGGGTGAAAATATTGCATACTTCTAATCAGAATCCCAGAAGAGCCAGTTCACTGAGCACTTGGAAGGCTCTGCAGGCTCTAGATGTGGAGTGGAATCGTATGTCATTGTGTTTATAAAACTGTACAAAATAAAGCAGAGTTTTGTTCTGTAGCTGGGTTCTTGTTGCTGCTTAGAAATTTGGTGGATTTAATGAACAGTGTTTGGCTGTTTAATAATTGCTTCAGCAGAAAAAGAAAAGTTGTTTGTTTATATGGCGTTTGGTATTTTGATCACAGACCATGCTCCATGTATGATTGAGGTTTTCTTTTTTCCCTCTTTAGGAATTAATTTTAGCAACTTCTGCTGTCTAACCAGCAAAGAAACTGCCTGACCACCAGAGATATGATCCAAAGCTTTCTGTCATTTATGTGATCTTCTCCCTGCATTAAGTAGGATTTGCATTAAATTTTGTACTTAACAATATACATGGAACATGGTAGGGTACAAACAGATGGTGGAGATGTGTTAGTTTAGGTGCTCAGAGATGGAATTAATTACTAAAATCCTCTAGAAATGTTTTTTAGGTAGCAATTTTTCAACAAGTATTAAGTCCTTTCATTAGTATTACTGAGGAATGAAACAAAATACTGCAAACAATCCTCCTGTGGTTTGGGTGGGGAAAGAGGGTCGAGAGACAATCTTTTTCCTGTTACATTTATGATAACAGAGAAAAAGACACATAAAAGGAAAATTTACAATTTATGTAAATTGAGGTAGAAAATGAAACTCATTACCAAATAAAGACAATTTTCCTTCATCATAGGTAAAAAGAAAAACAAAAAGCCAAGGTATAGTAGAAGTCTTAATCCTTCTGTTCACCAGCTCAGGATTGCTACTAGGTAAGGCTTTTCAGTGAAGCTGAAAATGGCCCACAATATCAAAGGCTCAGGAGCTTCTGTGCCTTTTGCTCTTTGGCAAAACTTTACTGTCATGAAAGGTTGGATATTCTGCTGTTTTTGAGAACAAAGGACAAAACCAGGAAAGAATCAGAAGAAGAAAACTCTCGAGTGTTACAGGGGATTCAAGTCTTCCATCTCTCTCCTGACAGTCAGTGGCGGGCCAGCAGCAAATGAAACTGTGGAAAACATGCCCTTCTTTTTTCTATTAATTTTCAAAGCATGAACACGTAACATGCCACACGATGGCAGCGCAGGCTGCAAAATGCAGATGAGTTGCTGTACACAATAAAGGGGATAGAGAAGATTCGACACTGAAGCTCCTGTCTTGAGAATGCTTCTGAAGGGTAGGGTATCACTGAACATAACCGGCTACAAAATGAGGTTTTCCTGTACACAGGTCATGTCGATAGAGTTCATTTTTCTAGTAAAAACCATCTTTTTGAGATGGTATAGGTATTTTTTTCAGAATTATGAGTTTATTGTCTCTAGTGACCTTTTACTTTCCTACTGCCCCAAATTTTCTGTTCTTTCTTTAAACGGAAGTAATGCCTTCCTCTCAAGATGCACTGCTGCACTCTGTGACCTGCTCCACATGCACAAGGTGAAAGTTACAGCTTAGCAGGACAGGGCATACTTGAAGGCAGAGAGTGGTACTAGCAGAAATCTTTGCTTTCCACATACAGCTGTCTCTGGCACCATTTCAAAGATTTCAGGTTTCAAAAGGAAAAGAAAAATGAACCTCAGGAAGGAAAATAAGCTGCAATTTTGAAAACTGATTGAAGGCAGGCTAGGGAGCTGTGATGAAGAAGGGCTGGGTTTGAAAGCTGAACAAGGTGCCCTTCTCGGCTGCCTTTTTAACTTCCCCTTTGCTTTTTTTACTTCCTTTCTGCCCCAGAAATCCCGAACATCTGCCTTTGTGCTCCTTTTTCATCTGTTTGTGATTAAGGGGTATCTAGCAGACAAACACACACCAAATGAAAATACAAAAAGCATAACACTTACAAAAAAGCAATACCCATCTAGAAAAAAACCTGAATACATCACTTTGTTTGGGTGTGGGATTATGATACCTTTTAATTCTGTTTCATCCTAAAATGATTTTGGAGTTTGTTACTGCCGCGTTTAGTCTGGATTTCGCTTGTTTTCAGATGCAGTTTGGGTAGGAACTGACTATTAGAAGGTCTCGCTTTTCTGCTACCGCTTGCTGCCATCCTGAGGCCAGTTCCCACAGTGCCTGGAGCCGCGCACGCTGCAGGCTGGTTCTGTCAGGATGCATAAGCACTGTGTATTCCTGCCCACTGAGAGACCACCCCAGATCAAAGCTGGAGTCTGCTGAGAACCATCGTAGTTTCAGAGGTAGCTCAAGATAATTTTTTGATTTTCATTCCAAGGAGTTAAATTAAATTTCACCTTTCTTAATGTTATAAATTAATTTTAGCTAATTGGATAGAAAGAACAAATTTTATTTTTCCATTTTAAAATCTATCTGGGACAGCCACGAAAAACAACATTGGTTGTTGGGTGAAACAGACGACTGACAGCAGGGCTGCTATCTCGCACTGTTCTACGATTTGCTGGGGTTTGAGTCCAAGTTCTTATATTGTATTTTGTGCCTCACGGCGGCGGGGGTATTGTGTCTTTAGAGTCAAATACAGTCTTTTCCCTCGGTGATGAATCTTGAACAGATTTCCCGGCACTGGAACATGTTTGAAAGGATTTTCCGGGAATCCTCTTTTGGGATGATGATGTCTTCAAATTTAGGGTCTACTTTTGAGATTATTATTGGTGAATTGATGGTCCAGGTGTACAGGATTTGATTAACTCAAGGAGCCACATCCTGGCGAGCTACTCTCCTTTTTTGTGTAAATCAGGGTTTTAACTTGCCCATTTGCAGTTCCCAAAGTGTGTCCTGGTACTTGGAAAACGCCCTCTTCATTCTAGGGACCAGGACTTACTTTTCATTTACAGGGTTACAAAATATACATTCTATAATCTACTACAGTTATTGTATCTCCTATATTTAATTGCACGAATTTACCATCATATCTATTACAGTAAGTGCTCAAGTTTATCTTGTACTTTTTGTTCGTATTTTTCGGTCTGAAACCATGCAATTACTATTTCTACAATTAAAAGTTAGATTGGTATAGTTCTTCACTTGATGAATATAATATACCAGGCACAATCATTCTTTGCCTTTTCTGGATGACAGATTATCTGTCTGTAAGTGGTGTATAACTCATCACTAGTTGTCTTTGGGTCCTTAATGCTGTCCTAGAATTTGAGAGGATGAGTATGTCACCTTCATATGTGCACACTGTTTCTCGTGTATGTCTTGATTATAGGAAAAAGCACTGAAAGGAAATCGGGTGTTGCCAAGCTTTGGGATAACACACATGAAGATGAGTAATGCCAGCCAGGTGAATGGATGCTGAGAGACACAGCAGGAACTGGGAATTATGACCATTAGGATAACAAAGGACATGATGCCAGCTATGTGGATGGGCATGGAGAAGGAGGCAGGAGTCAAAGACTCAGGAACAAGAGTGAGACTGTTGCAAGACTGGTGCATGGTGAGACTGTGAGGGTATAAAAGCCCAGGGGTTCTTTGGTTGGGGATCCTCCTCAGAGGCACCTGCTCGGGCTGTTTCTGTTACTGCACTGTGAATAAATGGCTTTATGGAACAGACATCTGAGAATTTGCCATGGGAAACCTGGAGTTGAGCTGGTCAGGAAACCTGGTCTGACTTTGTGAGTGGGATGTGTGAGGAGCCACATATCCACATGAGGAGCCACCAAGCCTGCTTGGTCACAGGAGCCTCCTGCTGTGAAGGGGCTTCCGTTCCAGCAGTGAAAATCTCTGGCATTGGGAGTGTAAATGGTGGAGAGGCTTGTGAATGGTCAGACTCGGTTTCTATTTCAGCTCACAATGACAGAATGAGTAAAAAGGTTTGAGTTCAAGGTGACATTTGCTCCTCTGTTCGACTGTGGATTCCTCTGTGTCAGGGAAATCATCTGCTTTGGGTCCAATAGGAAGAATGAGTGTCAAAATGTAAACTGAGTCCTGTTATAGAGTGGACTAGTAGTTAATATAGCTCTTCATTGTGTTTCTAAAATCAATTGCAGATATTTTAAATGATGAACAATAAAACTAGTTATTTATTAATAATAAAATTTCTTGTTTTCAACTAGTGTTGGTCTTCTAATATGAAACACAGTTCCTCTAATTGTTGTCTCTGACATCCTCCCCAATGTAGCTGCAGTGTTTTCTTCTTTGTGTAAAACATTAAGTGCTTTAGAGCTAATTGCATAAGAGATAGCCTGTCTCCATATGATTCACTCTAATATTTAATTTTAAATATTTTCCTGTTTAGGATCAGTGGATTTGTTCAGGATGGAGCTTTATTCACAAGAAGAACAGGATGGAGCTTTAGAACACGCACTTTCTATTGAAGGATCCAAGTTTTCCAGGTTCTCTTTCAATCAATAACTGCCATCGGGATCCCCAAAAAACACTGAAAAAACCCCTCAGATAAACTTCTTTCTGAGATCTGGGAGCAGAAGAGATGGAAATGTAGCAGTAGAAAAGTTGTAGGACAGGAGAAAGAGAACTTTCAAGCTCTCTGTACTTACTGTTGTGGAGTACATTGAGCTGTAAAACTGATTCAGGATTTTTATCCTGTGATCCTAAGTTAAACCAAGAATGCATACAGCCTGTAGCTAAATGCCCTTTTTAAAACTTCTACCAATAAAAATACATTAAATATGGAATTCTAATGTACTTTTCTGCGGGGGTTTCTTTGGGAAAACTTGAAGGGCTAGATCTAGTGGAAGTCAGTTGTGGAACTGCTACATCCACTTTAAGCATGAATTGGTACAAGTATTGCTTATCTCTGTAAGTACATGTGGCTAGATTTGCATTAATTTTCTTTTTTTTTTTTCTTTAAAGCAAACTTGTGATATGGTTTAATTCTTGTCTATTTATTTCTTAGGTAATAAATTGAGAAGTGAGCTTGGAGAAAATCAGCTTGTAACAAATTAGTGAGAATATTATAATTTGAATATTAATGGCTTGTTGAAACTTGGATAATTATGAAAATCAATACAGTAGAGAAACTCAGTTGTCATATATGAATATTAGGATAAGAGGAAAAGCCCATATTACCTCAACTGAACTAGAGAGCAAGTCTTTCCCTTTGTAGTAACATGAAATAAAGAAACATGAAGTGTGTGAACAGGTGTTTTACATAAACTATAATTATCATTCTGAGGAGAAAAACCTCATGTTTCACTTTGTAAGATGAATGGAAATATTTACACTCCTGGGAGTACATGAGAGGGACAGTGTAACAAGTAGCACTATATGATAAAATCCAGGTGGAATACTGAGGTGGTTGACTGGAAAAGCACCCAACCATGTTAGGCAGTGTTGTACATCTGATAATGCTGTCCTTCACCTTTCAATCAAATCTTCTTTTGGTTCACTTCTGTTGTGGTTTAACCTCGATAGGCAGCTAACACAGCTGCTTGCTCATTCCCCTGCAGAGGAGTAGGGGAGAAAATAAGAGCAGAACTGCAAAAACCCATGAGTTGAGATAAGGACACTTTAAAAGGGAATGCGAAGGCTGTGCACACAGCAAAGCAAGACAAAATAAGGAATTAATTCACCACTTCCCATTGGCAGGGAGCTCTGCCACCTTCAGGAAAACTGGGCTCTATCACGCATCAGAGTTACTTGGGAAGAGAGATTCTGTAACTCCAAATGTCCCTCCTTCCACCTTCTTTCCCCAGTTCTGGTCAGCTGGGGTCAGTTGGGTGACCCCTCCCAACTGCTTGTGCACTCCTAACCTCCTCACTGGTTTGGTGGGGTGAGGAGCAGAAAATACCTTGATTCTATGTAAGTGCTGCTCAACAATGACAAAAACACCCCAAACTTATCAATGCTAATTTCATCCCAAACCCTTACCATAGCACTGTTCAAGCTACTGTACTCCAGCCAAAACCAATACAACTTTTTTAGAGTGCACACTCTGAAGTGTAGGCTCTTCTTGTTTGTTATCTGCTGGTACAGGGTAAGCACGGTGAACCTCTGAACTCATGAGTCTTACTATTAGCTGGAGTAACTTCAGACACTGCAGTCTTTGGCTACAAAATTGCTACCAGCCCTCTTACAGGAATGAAGAATCGAGTCAAAGAAAGTCAACTGCTGCAATACAAAAAGCAAAAATATGTTTCTCCAGCATGTCACACCATTATACATTTTTACTCTCAGCCTTCGTTTCACTTCCTAGTGTTTTTCAAGCAGCTTGAATAGTTTATGTTAATATTTTGGCAAAAGAGTTTGTCATAGCCACTGCTGTTCTAACTGGTTCATGTGCACTGGGAATTCGCCCAAGAGATGAATGCTGCAAATCTGAAAGAGCACAAAACTTAGGGAACTGCCAACTTGCTCCTCTCTGCATTTACATCTTAGATAGCAGTGAAGTTCATGCATTCTATCCTGGTTCACTTTTCCTGTGAAGCTCAAGAGTTACTACTTAGCACTAAGAGGGATTCCTGCCATAATTTCTTTTGCTTCTAGTCTTCATTTCCTCTAATACCTACTATACCACTATATTATTATTTTATATATGAACATCATAAAGCATTTGGGAATGTACTTGTTAGGAACAACAGTGGAAAAAAGTGATGTAGCAGTTCTGTCTACTGTCACTGCACTCAGTGCAGATGAATAAGAACAGATCTGTAAATCAAATTGCCTGGTGTTGAGGGGCAGTGTACACACTACAGGTGTGTTGGAGAATTCATGCTCAGCTATGGATATTCTCATCCCACAGGCTGTGTGTTCCTGTGTGTTTCACTGCTCAAGGTAAAGGACCAAAAACCAGGACAATGAAAATGAAAATACAATGGAGAAACAAAGAACTTTGACAAGCAAGAAACAGAGATTATGTTGATTGGAGTGGTTTCTCCGTGGGGGCTGCTTACCAGCTAAGCAGTAAACCCCAGACCAACCGAAACAGTTCATGGATTCCTCAGACTAGCTGGCTGAATGTGGATAAGGCTTGGAGATGAAGAGTGGGCTATACTGTGGGTTTGGAAGATGTTTATTCGGTACAGATCCACGTGCAAAAAGCATGGTCTGGCCTGTCCTTCTCCTTTTTGTACCCAAGGCACAGCCTGGGGCGGCAGGAGAATTCAGGCCAATGGGGGAAAAGGGGTTGGGTGGTCCAGGACAGGGGCACTTAACGGAACAATTGGAAGGTGGGTGTTTGAGCACCTGGTCAAATGGGAGATGATCTCCGCTCAAGTTACCAGGGTGATTGACAAGGGGCTCCCCTCTGGGAGATACCATGTGGGTCTGGAAATGGGTGAAGGGACTTGGGAAGGAACATACCAGCACAAAATAAATAAAATACATATAAAACTTCGAAGGCCTCAATCATGCACTGCAACAGTTGATGACGTGTGCCTAAGCAAGCTAAACTAAAGATCCACCCTTCAGCTTCTGAACTCTTGCTTCCAGGCATTCGCTGATCACGTTTGTAGTTTGGTGTTCTGCAGCAGGTTATTCACTTTGAAGAGCTTAATCTTCCTTAAAGATTAATCTTCCTTTCATATATGATTTTCTGATGATTGTGTTGGCCCAGTTGCCTCACAGGACATTGTATTTTAGTGTACCTTTTCAGAAGAGTTAATTCAAGGCTCGTCTTTTGGCAAAATTAGCTTTACTGGGTGTCTCCTGTGGCAAGTGTCAGCTTTAGTTGCTCAACATTTCTCTTCATCTATTGCATTTATGTTTGATCTTGTTCACAATTGAGTCACTGTTGAGGGAAATTTTGCAATCATTGTTCCTTGAGAATTTTTATTATCATAGCAATTTTGTTGAGAGCCAATTAAATCATGTTGCTAAGACATGTTTGGACAGTAAAAGGAAATTGCCTTGTAGCAGCAGAACAGTACCCAGTAAGAGTGTCAAATCACATCAAATACCAAACCTCATGAACAGATATATGAATTTCAGCTTGCTTTTTAAAGCAGGTTGCACACCAAAATAGAGACTAGGAAGCACGTCATTGTAAACCAGTACATCTGCCAATGGATGCAATGCTTTTAAATGTATTTCTCTTTTCTTTCTCATTGCTCATCTCACTTCTCCCTTCTTTCTTCATAACTTTTCTTTTCACTAATTTTATTCATTGAGCAACTAATAATTTTAGTATTTTGAAAGGGTTGCTGGAATACATGTTTTCTCTGCTCATTTCATCCTATAACATTTCTTTCCTTTGTTTACCTGGAAGGTAAAGGAGTATTTTATATAAATCACAAGGACAAATACATAGGAAATACCATTTTGAGAAATAGAAAATGTTAATTTCAGAATATGAGGAGAAGAAGACAGTATTATTCCTGTTAATATGAATAATTTCTTTCTTAGTGCATTAAAATGCTAATGATTGTTTTATATGAGCTCAAAATGTATCTGATGCAACACTTCAACTTTTTTTTTTAACTTGGCTTGAAAATTATTTTGAACATATTCACACAGCCATTATCTACACTTAAGCTAACCAGTTTTGATATGTGCCTTCTGCCTTGATCTTAACTACTTTTAATATTCTCTTCATTCTTAGCATGATGCTATCAGTTGTCCCAGATTCTGCACCTAATATGTCATCAAAAGTTTCTGTGCTTCACTAGCAAGATGTTCACCAGTATCTGCACAGCTACAGAGTTACAAGTTGATCCAGACAAACAAATCCTGTTTTCCTTATGCATTTGAGTTTCACAGCCTGGGGTGAATATGACCTTAACTTTAATTATATCAACAAATTTGTCACCTGATGATTTTAAAATATTAAACCTGTCTCCTTTCTGCTTTTATGGCAATGAACTTGTCTTTCCATGTGGAGTGACCTAGATAAATATGATAGCTGTTGCTGAAGGCAACCAGAAAAATATTGTATCCTCATATATCTCTAAATTTAGTGAAATATGATGTGAAATCCTTGATGAACATCATCCAATATGAATTTAGGGATGACTTCTTACAGAGTGTCAGATAGAAGAGAGGTCTATAGCAGATGCCAGATCTCACGTGCTTTTGACAAACTCTTGCATTGGGTAAGAGTGTCCCAGTCATCAAAGCAGTTTCTACACTGACATTTCTCTCTAGAGTACTTTGACGTAAATGTCCAAGTCACCCCTACTTACTGCATGCTGAGGCAGTTCTTGGACTAGTTCTGGTAGCAGCAAACTGAATTTGTTTGGGAGGAAACTCAACCAAAATCTCTGCTCTGTGTGTACATTAAATACACTCATCACAAAGCTTCAACCAGTGAACAGGCAACAAAGAGCGTTTAATCACAGGAAGAGGACGTTCTAGTCAGGGAACTAGGTTAAATCTTGGTTGAGGTCACATGAAATTGCCCTAATCATCCTCAATGTGCAAGTAGAGGCCTTGGCACCAAGCACCTTAACCTACAGTGTTGGTGTGACAGATCATTGGTTAATGTAAAATTAATCTGGAATTCCTACAGCCCCTGCAGGATTAGCCTCTGGGGCTCTGGTCACTCATTCATGGAGCGTGCAGGGTGGTTCCGCAAAACTCACCTCATGCCAGCAGTTTTGGGCACTGTTATGCAATGGTCCAGCTGTTGGAATTTAAACAATATATTCAAAGGAAGTGATTCCTCCCTTTTAACCAAGCAGATCTATGCAGAGGACAAATCATTTCCAAATTTTATTTTTACTCCATTTCCGTCCTGTTTTGCAGGAAATTAACTTGTACAAAAATGCTTCCGTTTACTTTCAGTAAAAGGGTTGAGCATGGTTTCAAATTTATGTCTGTTTTCATGACACTTACTAATCAATGTTCTCTCTGTTTCATTCTAAGACACATTGTATGTAGATGCTTACTAAGGCATAAATGTTGATTTTTTTTGCCTATATTTTGTTGCAATGGGCCATAGAGAGGAAATCTATACTCTGCATACTATATGATGGATGTGATGAGTATGGGTCTGTTATCCTAATGGCAAAAAAGTCAATTAATTATTTGCATTTTTTATCTGAATTCACATACATCATAATACATTTATACTCTATCATATCCATAGCTGAATAATATTCTGTTTCCTGTCTTTTGCAGTTCCTGTTTCTACCATAATCTTGGTTCCATCCTTAATGGAAACAACTTTCAGTCATAGCTGTGGTCCTTGTTAACAGTAATAGCACAGCATGAAGAGCTTCACACACAGATGTCAGGAAAGGGAATTTTCTGTCAGCCAGGTCTGTCAGACTCTGTGCGCACAGATTTTTATGTACATAAATTTATGTGGAACTGATAGCCACTGTCCCACACCTGGTTACGAGTCCAGAGTTGAAAACATAACCATAGCTTCCAGGATTTGCTGATTGCACAGGTTATCTCCTGCTAAAATCAAACTTTGTGTTACAGCTGCAATAACAACAAATCAGTAGTTTATTTTATTACAACACCTGCCCTATTTTTTTTTTTACCAATTAAACCATTTCTTATCTTTCAAGCAGAAGTACCTGCCTTGCAAGTGCTTAACTGCCCAACAGCTTTCGAGGTTCATCCTCACTGTTAAAATCACATCAAAGACATTCAAAGACATTCTTCACCCCATCTACATATTTTCCTCTCTTTTTTTTTTTGTATATATAATTGTGTGCATGTATATGTCCCCAGAAAAATACAGAAAGGATTTAATGGTCTAAAAAATGAGTTCCAAATTTTGTATTTATCAGAAGAGTGGCCTGCAGTTTACTCCAGCCAACTGTCATAGGAGACATTAGGCTCAAATGATATTAGGAGTTCCAGAGTTTCCATAACTATATCAAGTTTCAGAAAATAAATAGTGCTGCATTCTTGACAGGCATGTAATACCTGTAATTACTGGCTGCACTCTGCTTTTCCTTACAGATCCATTTTCAGAAGCATTGTACAGAGCAGAACTGGTCTCTTCTCCCAGGCTTGGTATCTCCTTCAATGCCTGCCCATGGCTTAGCAGCAAGGGCTGCTTAGCTGGGGTACAGGCTGGGAATGGTGTGGAGATGTGCACCCTCACTACAGGGAAGGATGAAAAAATTGAGGTAGACAATGCTGCCAGGAACTCTCATTCCCACCAACAAGTCATCCTTTAGTAAGCACTTTAGTTGACCTGCTTTCTCACATGGTCCTAGTTGAAGGGGTGAATACTGCAAAAGTGCTGGGGGCAGATGGTAGGGGGTTTTTAAACACTCTGTGGGGCACTCAGAAAGAAATGCATACTCCTCCAAAAGTGATGGCTCAGAGATCTTCACATTGAGTATTATATCCCAGTCTGATACATGTTTATTGAGATACAGTGCCAATGCAAACACCTAACAGAAACCAGAGCAGTTTTTGGAAAAATTATATACTTTTAATAATAATGATGAGGGAAACAAAGTTTCATCGACTCAGTGTTTACACCTGATTTCATCCAAAGACAAGTGAGTCTTACAGCGAATAAAGAGGGGATAGCTATTTCCAACATCTTCCTGCCACCATTTCTCTGGTAAGAGTAGACCATGATTTTTTCCATTTTTTCCTGATATTCACATTACAGACCAGTATGATCCATGCTATACTGTCACCAGTACACAAACAAAGGAGACAGCTGTCCTAGGAAATAAATTATATAAAACATCATTAGTTAGAAAAAAAAATTGGATTTTTATCCTAAAGCTAGGACAAAATAGGGTCAATATTTTATCAAACAATTTTCCCCCCATACAGTTTCTGTAAGATAAAAACTAATAAAGCTAACACTGCAAAGGTTATGATTGTCTGTAGTGCTACCCACATAATGGTATGATCTTTGAATTTTCATTTTGATATTGTTATTTCCTTCATAATTATTAATTGTGAAAGATTATCTGTTGGGTAAATTTTTGCTAGCTGTTAACAGCACTGTGAGTCTGGAGTTCTAGATATCTGGTTAATTTGAGAGAAAACAACTAAAACCTTGGCTTCAGTAACAGACATTCACTAGTCATCAGCAAAGGTTTTTTTATGTTACTACAGAATTTATCAGTAGCACGAGAAAATCATGTATCCTGTGATTATTACCTAAAGGCTTCCTGTATTTGCTTTATGTTAGTGTTACATACTTAACTTCTTCCCTTTAGTTTTGTTACTGATGTAGTGACTGATTGAGCTGTGTACAAAACAAAACCCAAGATATAAGATGATCTTAAAACCATGTGTGAGGAAGGCAAGGAAAAGGTGCCAGTTGCTTTTGTGTTCTAGAGCACAGGTGGATCGTAAAACCTCATCACATACTCTTTGATCTGGTCACATTACAACCTCCTTAGCGTGGGAGGAGAGAGTTGGGACTTTAGGAGCCTATTTGATTTTTAGCATTTACGTGATAAGTTTGTCGCAGTTTGATTGTAGTTAAGGGACGGCTTAATTATAGGTTGATCCAGCAAAGTTACCTGTATTTAGAGTTGAGTAATGCTTCCTGGCTTGCCCAAGACTACTTTCAGTCAATTTCAATCACAATTTCAAGTGATAAAGATCATTTGCATTGAAAATCTAAATTGTTTGGCATGGAACCTGACTTTTTTCTCAACAGCATATTTAACTTTAGCTAAAAAATCTAATGCTTTATTAAAAAGCGGAAAAAAAAATCACATGTACACACACACACAACCCTTCCTGTTCAAAATTTTCAGTGCCTCTAATTTTTTCAATAGAAGTTTGACTATTTTGACTATAGTTTAACAACTATATGGGGTTGTTCTACTGTCTGGTATATGTCTATTGGTATCATGTTTGTCCCACATGATCAAATTGTGAGTCTGATTTGCAATTTGCAGACAGCCTGTGAGTGTCTGTTGGCTCCTATGCAAGGAATATTTCTAAAATGTGTTTTGTGTAAGGATCTTTGAAGATGACCAAGGCTTTCCTTTTGGTTGACACTGTAACCATAGGCCTTCTGACTGAAATTTGATACAGAGGTGAGACTCATTTGACCAAATAAAAACCTTTATCTGCAGGTTGAATGAATCATAATCCAAAACTCCATTATCTAAATCTCTGCTAACTAGAAATTCACTGCATGATGATTACCTCATTTGTCTACATTTTTAAAATGTAAATTATGCCATGTTTCTTGCCTTTTCCTCACAGACCCTGTACTGGTGTGCAGACAGCGCACTCAGAGTCAGATTACACAGAAGCTGGACTGCTTGAAGAGAGGGCAAATTACAAAAAAAGGTGTTTGACATATGAAAAAAAAAAAAAGAGCCAAAACATATCTTTTGAGAGGTAAGAAATTATACCAGCATTCACACAGAGATATGTCCTGAGGCCAAGGCTGTGAACAAAAGCACAGGGGAAGAGAAAACTAGGATAAGAAAGGGATCTGGAGGCTAGAGCTAAAGAAGAAATGTCCCAAAATAGTATGAGGAGGCTGGGATCAGACAACAGAACAAATTGCTTGGGGAGTTGCTTGAAAATAAGTAAGGTCATTTCTCCATAACATATGAAGCTAGTACTTTGGAGTTGCTGATTTCTTCAAGGTATTTGCTGATGGAAAGCATTGCATACAGACGTCTCAACGTGCCTCAGCCAAAATAAGACTCTAGATGTTTGAAAACTGTTCAAAATAATGTATGGCTTCTGTGGATCTCATTGTTCATCTTTGCTGATCATCAATATTACCTGTGCGATTTTAAATCCAGCAAATCTGATTTTTATACATAACACTTTTTTTTTTTTAATGTCACAGATTTATCTGAAGATATTACAGATGTTTGAATGAATATTTACATTGTTCCACTTGAATATATACTGAAGGGTAATAATCAATAAATATTTCAGTGGAAATCAACAACAATTCATGGGAAAACACACACTGTCCCCCCAAAAAAAGATAAAGCACAAAAGTGGTAAGGCCGAAACAAAAACCATAGCAAACAATGACAGATTTTATGGTAGTCTATTTCCAGTAGCAACTCTGTTAGAGAAGCTGATGCCCTTCTCATCTCAGGTACATTTTTGTTCTAATAAGATAGTCCTTTTAGCCTAAAACACTTGTCTAATATTCATTCAGAAGGCTCTGAATAGGATTAAAAAAGCAAGAACAGCATGTTGTGTAACAGTGTTCCGACAAAAGAATGTTTTGCCCCCTTACTCTCCCTCTAGGAAAATACATAAAACCAGGAAAAATGCAAGATCCGTGAGAGACTTTGAATCCCATTTTCATTGTTATGCTTAAGTACAGCCCCAGCTTGAGGTTGACTGAGGTTGAGGTGACTCAGTTTCAGGTCTTTTTTTCTTTCCCCTCCCACCAGTTTTTCCACAGCTCAGTTGCACCAGCTCAGTGGGTGGAACCACCCTCCATCTCACAAGTATGGCCCAGCACATAAATGCTGAGCTCAGCCCTCTGATGCTGGCTACTCGATGAGGCAACATGGAGTGTCATGGACCCTCTCCATGCAGCTTGTGTGACCTCACTCCTTCTCCTCTTACAGTCCCACAGCACCAAAAAACACAGGATTGGAAAGAGAGATGCCCTTTGTATTAGCTGAAAAACACCAGTGGCATAAATATTGACAAGGAGTGAGTATTAAGGCAGGTTCACTGCCCTTAAAGCTAAGGAAGAACAAGGTGTGCTCTCAAGAGAAGCATCTGTGCCCACTGACCCTGAGCCATGCAGAAGCACCAGGAGGAAGCAGTGAGTAGGTGACAGCAGCAGGTGACTCTCTGCTTCAAGGGACAGACAGACCCAGCTGTCAGTCTGACCTGCCCTCTAGTAAATTTTGCTGCTTGCCCACTGAGAACTTATGAGAGAGGATTAAAGAGCAGACAATGTGGGAGACAAGGCAGTGAGTCTCTGCTATGCATCCCCTGACCAGAAAGAACAAGCGCATGAGGCTTTCCATGGTCAGCCAGAAGCAGCCTGCCATCTACAGACTCTGGTCCTCATAGAGTATCTTAACCCTTCCTGATTCCTGCTGGAATGGCGTAAGCAGCAGCTTGGCTGCTTGAAGAGCACAGCTTGGCAGAATAGGACCTGGGGCTCCTGGTGGGTACCATGAGTCAATGTGCTCTTGCCACAAAGGAGGACAATGACATTTTGGGCTGCATATGGAGTGTTGCCACCTGATCAAAGGAAATGATCCTTCTCTTGTAATCAGCACTGGTGAGGCCACACCTGGACTGTTGTGTCTAGTTCTGGGCTCCTCAGTACAAGCGAGACATGGACATAATGGAGACAGTCCAAAGAAGGTGCAAATAACAATGAAGGGACTGGAGCCTCTCTCCGATGAGAAAAGGCAAGAGGAATGTAAACTGTTCAGCCTGGAGAAGGTTCAGGGGTGATATTAATTTATACCTGAACTTGAAGTGAAGGCGCATAGGTGGCAGAGCCAGGCTCTTTTCAGGGGTGCCCAGAACACAGGCAGCACCATCTGAAGACCAGGAAGCACATTTTTACTTTGAAGGTGACTGAGCACTGGAACAGGTTTCCCAGAGAGGCTGTAGTCTCCATCCTCTAAGATACTCAAAATCCATGTGGTCCAGAACAACCAGCTGTAAAGTGGCCATGCTTGAGCAAAGAGGTTGGACCACAGGACCTCCAGAGGCTCCTTCCAATCTCAGCCATTCTGTGAATTTCCCTTTCCCTGAAGCTGAATAACCAAACTCACATTCCACTTGTCTCTTGATCATATTATCATCACCCCCACTATACTGATATTCTGCAGCTTTACGTGCCAATCATGTCAAAATTTGGGTTATCTGCTGCTACTGGTTTTCAAATGGTTTTTATGAGGTTTTCAAAGCAGCCACTGTGTATTTTTTACAAATTATCAGCAAGATGACAGAGTAATGCTTTGTACTTTTAATATCCTGAATTTGCCAAATATAAAATCTAGCTAGACACCCCCTCCAGCTCATGCTGCAAGGACAAGTACTACTTGCATTACAGCACTGGAGTGGCACAAAACCACTTGCATTAAAATTTAAAAATCCAATCCTCTTCAGAAATAGGCATACTTATCTTCATAAACTGGAAATGAAGAGTTTTTATGGAACATCCTTTTATTTTGCAAAAAAATTTATTACTCACTGTTGTACAAAATATACCTAAAAATATGATGTTAAGATAATTTTGACACAGCTAGGTAGATTGCAGATTACCTAGCTGAAGGGAAGAAATCTTCACAATTTTAAGGCAATTCAAGACAGTAACAACAAGTGAATTATACATTTTGAAATATTCCATTTATAAGATTTACACAAATTTTACCTGGTACTTGGTATCTGTAAACTTTAATGCTTTATACAAAGTTTCCATTCACATAATTAGAAGATATAACAAAAATAATGTTTTGTGTTATTTTTTAAAAGCATCTCACTTCTAGTCTTGGTTTAACAGAAATAGATGGTTCAACACAGAATTTTAGTTTTTAAAAGACACAAGGGAGTAGAAGTGATTCCAGATTTCTACTTTGTTTAAAAATGGGAAAAAGAAAGTAATTATCTATGTTTGCTGAAATGTAAAAAAAAAAAAAAACAAAAAAACCCAAAAAAACCAAAACCAAATAAAACATTTTAAAGGTAAATTAGACTAGAAAAACATTATTTTGATTTAAATAATGTGTTATTTTAACTCTAGGATGGTAAGTTGGCAGCCATCTGCTTAAAACAGCCAACACTGATTCAATTCAAGCTCATACAAATTTGGTCTATTCTTTCAGAAAAGTACTACTACTATATTTCATGAGGAAAGAAACCATACTTGCAGGGGTTTCTCTACACCACCCTCCAAGTAAGTTTCAAAAGAATGAAGTCATTATTTATCCTAGGTCCTTCTGAACCGTAGGATTTTTATATAATTTAAAACACAAACAAACAAAAACACCACCAAACATTAAGAGAAGGAGGGGAAGACACTGCTATTACCTTAAAAAGTGTATAGCCAATAACTAAACATAAAGATGCAAGACACAAAGCAGCAAGAAAATCACTAAAGGACAGGTCTTCACCTGGCATAAAGTCAGCATAGCTCCACTGGCATCAGCAGAGAAATTCTGACTTGTACCAGTCACAGATCTGACTGTCCATGTACAGAAAATTTTGTTTATGTTAGTGATAAAGATGAGCAGTGTTCAGAAGAGAAGTGTTAGCACACATTTTTTAAATGATGCAAGTTCATAACACCTTGCTTCTCATCTAGTATTTTGCTGCTGATGACTGTCATTCTTGCCGCTGGCAGTGTATTTACTTCAGGATGAATTCATTACCACTTTCAAATGATACAGTAAAATATATTTAACATTGGTCTATGAAGTTCTTAACCACACCTAGCTCTTACCAGAAATATTCTGAAGGCCATTTACAGTGTGAAACAGTGTTTCAAAAGTACTATTTTATAATGTTGGTAAGTTTTCATAATGTTAAAGGTTTTCACTGGCCATTAGTCATATGGAATGAACTGCAACCACTGGAAGTCAGCAGTAACTGAAATTTAGAGCGGCATGACCCTTGATGGTTAGCAACTATTTCTTTTACAGATCATTAGCTATAGTAAATTTTTTAAAATATCTCTAAGGCATATGTTTACAGAGCAAATCCTAAAAGAACACTTATAGCTACAGAAATAATTAATTGCACAAGTTTCTCATAGGCACTAAGATGTTCTTTTAAGGCACAAGAGAATTCCCAGAGTGCAGAAACAGATAACTTAACCAGGAGTGCAAACATTAAAAAAACTTAAAACGTGAGAAGCAGAGGTGGAATTCCACCTGCTGCTTATGGCAGCATTCAAGTCCCACTACTGTCAGCTGCCAAAGGTATTTCAGACTTTTGTGTTTGTGTATATATATATATAGTGTATATGTATACTTAATCTAGTACAGTAACAAATGGGATTCAGATGATTTCTGCTGGAGACGTGTGTAAACCCTGACCTCTACAAATACCTCAAATTACAGTCAAAAGAGACGATTTTTCCCAGTGTAATTTTGTATCTTAATAAAAATGTACCTCTAAAACTCATTATTTAACACAGTGTGCTCAATCCATTTGAGCCCTATCTTCTGTCAAGCTCTACTTCCAAAAAGAATCAGTTTAATGAAATCCATAACACAGCAAGTAGAAAAGGTAGTGGTAGCTACACTGGACAAAACTCTGGGCAATGGTCATCATTTCTGCAATGACACTACGTCAAAACTCACAAGAAACTGAGGTACAAACTTGTGTGAAGTAAACATGAGATTTATATTGCATTCATTTGAATTATGATCGTTTTCTCTATTGTATGATTTTTTTTTTTTTTAATCTTTTATTTCCTTACAAGAAAAATACATCCTCGCATACAATGCTGATACCCTATGCGGTGATACCATAAATCCCTTAGGATAGTAACTTTGATGGGTGGTAACCCATTAGGAGAAAAATATATTTTTGAATATTATTTTACATATATACAATATATATATATATTTAATTTTCAATCAAAATGTAAAATTTTCTAATATATTCATGAGTATTTTTACGTCCAAAATGAAAAAATATTTTGTATCTCAGTTCATATAAGTTAACAAGGTATTTGATATCTGCCAACAATATGATTTGCTTCATTTCTACAAAATTAAAAGAAAACAAAGAAAGAGTGAGTTATAAAGTTTTCCTTCTCCAAATACAATAAAATTTTGAAGCTGGATAATTAATTAAAAGAACACCAAGCTTTGCACTGTGAGCAGTCGCAAAGAATGCGAAACGTAATCTAAGTAGAAACTAGCATTACTATATTAACCTGAAGAAAAAATACTTTGAATCCCTTTTTTCTGATAAAACGCATCCAGTGTAAGAAAATGTAAATTTAAAGCAAGAGTTATTTACACTCTCACCAGTCTATCTTAATTTCGATAAACCTCTACTCCCCTCAATTCCAAAGTACCTAATATCACAAAAGTATGACAGCCACTTATTTACAGGTTTTTTTCAGCACTGTGAAAGGCACATTTATCTTTTGATGCATGTTTCTGCTAATGTCCTAAACTTAGGTTCCAACTGATCTAAGAAGTCAAGTGCCTCTTCTTCATGCTGATCACTGCAGCAGCCTACAGAGCCAGCCAAGGATCCTTTTCCTTCATAGTTATATGAAAGGAGATAATCTTCAGAATGCTTCTGTTCTTCATCCTGTCTGCATAGGTGCACCTTCTGGATAGGAACAGAACAGAACTTATCATTTTCTTAAATTGTTATCCTGAACATATTGCAAAAAAAAAATTTCTTTTTGATTTACCTTTCATTCAATTATTTTTAATCAGAGTGTGTCCTCTAATGGATTCCTACATACAAAAAATGCACATGATTGGTCTATATCATTACGACTACAAAATATAAGTATTTAATAAAGAAATAATTTCTACTAATCATGTATGTAACAATAAAAGAGGAAGAACCTGTTTAAATTACCAGTCAAGCAACTAAAATTCACTGAACATTAAAAGACTGATTTTTACATAACTAGTTAGGCAAGTAGTGAGAGTTTTTTGATCTCCAAGAAATGGAGTGACTACATTTCTAATGCTGTACATTCATTCCTGCTCCATTGCTAAGTACGAGCTTTAAATTAGCACAAAGCAAGCAGTTAGAATAAAAGCAAACAGACATCCTCAGAAAAACTCACAAAAGTTTCAGTAATTATTCTAAATTATTCAAAATTAAAAATAGCACACTGCCTATAGTTTAAGCCAAGAGAAGAAAGTAATTTACACTTATGTCTGAAATATGGCAAGGATTACTCCTTGAAAGAGCAATATTCCAAAGGGAATGCAGAGGAGCAGAGGAGAGGAAAAAAATTAAATGAAACCAACACCAGAAAGCCACCTTTCTAGCACATTTACATGTCTTCCTTGAAAAGCCTGTATATATTGACCATAACCTACACTTCAAAGAAAATCAGTTTCAGAATACTTACTTCGCCTAAACGAGGGTGCGTGAAATTATGCCACTCTGAGTAGGAGTATCTACAAGTATCCATCATAGGCTGGCCTCCTCCTTCTTTAACTGATCCCAGAGTCTGATGTCCACCTCCCTTGACTGATTCCAAGGTATGCCCTCTTCCTTTTACCATTTCAAATGCTTGCTGCTCTCCTGTTTTGACTCCATAACCTCCTTGATCACATGTATTTTGCAGAGGAATTATATTGTGATCCTAAACAAAACAAAACAAAACAAACAAACAAAAAAAAATAGTAGTGATGACATCTTTTTTCCTCCTCATTTCTTTTTCATTTTTAATTCAAAAGAAGAAACGGCAATCAGAAACTGACTACAACAGAAATCTGAGAAGTCTCTGTCTTGTGACTGTGATATTTTGAACAAAAGGCTATCCTTAGTACTTAGTATCTAAAAATCAGTAAATAATCTTGGGAAAGCATACTATGACAAGAGAGAAGAGAGGAAATCTGCTTTTAAATATGACATTATATCAAAACCTGGAAGTTTTATCCCAGTGAAATGCGTATAATCCACATTCTAGCTTATAATAGCACAACATTATTCTTCATAGGCAGCAAGAAATTTGCCTGTTGCCACTACAGCAATTTCTTGGTTTTCAACATGAAATGATGTTTTTAAACTTATCTCCTCCTCTTGGGGGAAACAATGTCAGGGAGTGGAGGATGACAGAAAAGAGATAGAGTCTAAAGAGCTAAGTTCCTCTACATGAACACAGTCCTGGACTGAACTATGTTCATAGTAGGCTGAAAGAAGTTTAGATGCCAAAAGCAATAAAAACTTCATTAACAGGGACTGTTCATGAAACCAACTGTATTTGAGGTCATTTTTCAGGGAAAGGGCAGAAATTGCACCTGCAATTTACACAGCTATCTGCTAAATATAAAAATCCTTCTCCAATGAAAAAATAATGTTTTGCCATTAACACATATTCAACATAGGCAAAATAATAATTTTCCATCTAATCTCACTGTTAAAAATGACTGGAAATGTTATTAAAATGTTCACCTGAAGCTTCCATCCTCAAAATCTGGAAGAATTACAAGTAGCCGGCCTAACAACTACAAGGTATGCTTAAATGTACACAGTACTACCACTTCTGCCTAAAGTAAGAATTTCCAACTTCCTGGTAAATAGCAAAGTATATTTAATGATCCCTGCATTGATTGCTTATTCTCTTTATCAAATCATTTACTTGCAGGTGGTCCTGTTCTCAAACTGCAATGCTATGGACATATCAAGTGCAAGTTTCTATGTTGAAACAAACAGACAACTTACCATCACTTCTTCTCCTGGAGCTTCTGTGTTTGAAATGATTAAATTGTGATTGGCACAATCATCAGTCACCTGCCTATGCATTACCCCAGCACCACAGCAGCCACAAATTGTGATCAGGATTACTATGGAAAAGGAAATAATACTATAAATTTTACCTCACAATGATATCTACTTATGTTGGATAATAAATTTTAAGAGCCTAAGCATCAAGAATGGTTCATTTCCAAAAATGCCCATATTTAAAGCTTTATACATTCACTTTTTTTTTTCAAACAGTATAAGGAGTAATCATTGCATTGTTGAATTATTGCATTCTTCTAAAACACGTCTGGTTTTTCCAAAAGAAATGAAAGCATCCTTTATGAAAGCACTGTGACTTCCACAATTTCACAGTAATGAAAAAATTAGTCCAAACCCAGGTGAAAAATTGTGTCTTATGCCTACAATTAGGTTGCACATGAGATATTTTTTATGTCTGAATATGCAAATGTCAAATTATACCTTAAGGAACTAATAGGCAAGCGAAATGTCCCAATACCAGAAAATTCTGCTTCACAGGAAAGGTCAGCAAAACCCTGGAGGACTTCCAGCATTATGCTATAGAACAATCTTATTTAATCCCTTGTATTCATTTTATTTCTTTTAATAATACTACTTTTTGTTGTCAGAGACTCACCCAGTAATGACTTTGAATAACAGAATCATGATCAACTAATACCTCTCCCAAACAAATGACTACACTTTTCATTCAGAGAACCATCCTGTTTTCTTCACTTTTCAAATTGTTAGCTTAAAAATAAAGAAGCCCATGACGAAGAGAACAGTTCTGCCTAACTGCCCACTGAGCAATTTGATCTCTGAACATATAACCTTCTGTGAAAATTGGCCGAGAGCCACTTTCAAGTTAATTCAGCTTCTGTAGCATCAGCTGTCAGAGAGATCTGCACCAGTGATTCCAGCAGGTTGCCTCCTGATGCTGACAGATGGGAAGAAGACATCCATGACAGCACTGAGCAGAGGATACACAGGGTAAAATCTATCCACAGTAAAATAAAGGACCTATTTGTACGTGATGCAGTCAAGAGGCAGTGAAAAAGAGGTCGGTGACGTTTCACACAATATAAGAAAGATTTTAAGCTATTAAGAGTGTCCAAAGGAAGGCCATGAAGATGGTGAAGAGCCTTGAGAGGAAGCTGTATGTGGAGCTGCTGAGGTCATTTGGTCTGTTCAGCCTGGAGAAGAGGAGACTGAGGGAAGACCTCATTGCAGTCTGCAATTTCCTCAGGGGAAGCTCAGGGGCAATCTCTTCACTTTCGTCACCAGTGACAGGACTCAAGGATATGGCATTAAGCTCAGTCTGGGGAGGTTTAACTTGGATATCAAGAAAAGGTTTTCCACCTAGAGGGTGGTTGGGCACTGGAACAAGCTCTGCAGGGAGGTGGTCAGAGCACCAAGCCTGACAGAGTTCAGCAAGTGTTTTGGCAATGCTCTCAGGCACATGGCGTGATTCTGGCTGTCCTGTGCAAGGCCAGGATTTGGACGCAATGATCCTGATGCGTCCCTTCCAACTCCATATATTCAATGGTTCCATGATTATATGGGCTCTTGTAAAATCCCTTGTGAAATCCAGTGTCTCAGATACTCCATGTTTTAATCCACAACACAAGAGAAATCACAAAATGTTCTGGGAATTCAGCATTCCTAGAAACAGGAATGTTTCTAGAACTCAGAAACTTTTTTGAAGTCTTTTGGTTCAAGTGCTAAATGCAGGGGTTTTTTGCCTCACTTACATGAACCTACAGAACATCTCACACAAAAGATACTTAAATGAACAAAAATCCACACACATTAGCTACAGCACAAGATGAGAGCAGGAAGCCTGTGATACTGATACAAATAGAGCAGCTACATTAAGTCAGTGATGACAGCTATGCAACTGCTAAAATAAAAAACACTTGAATCAAGTTTGAATCAGGTTCTCTCAGCTAATTCTACAATTAAATGAATTGTACTTCGTGTTAAAAAAAGAAAATGTACTTACGTAGCAATAATAATGATCCTAAGATCATTGCAAGGATGGCCCAGAGACCAAGGGTAACATTTCCACCAGTCAGCTGACGAGTTCTGCCGTCGCATTCACTTGGAGTAACACAATCACAGAGGTTAACTCTTACGATGTTCTCTCCTGTCTTTCCTCCGTTATCAATCACACTTATAGGAATTTCATAAATTCCATATGGAATATCACTCTTTGGTGAAAGATACCAAGAATTATCTGTAAAAAGAAAGACAAAACCAGATGTAAAGTCAACAATACTTGGAACTCAGTTGTCACAAATGTGACCATAATCACAATTTTCCCTTCTGTTAAAGCTATACTGCTGTCAGATCCACATTAATTACTTTTAAGTTAGATTAAATGTGTTGATATAAAACTACATCTTGAAAAGATTTATACTTTCAGCACCTTTTAAATGTTAGAACTAACAAAGCACACCTTATACAACCCTCTGAAAACATATGATTTGAAACTCTGAAGTTGATTTAGTTCATTATGGGAAATGACACTATAGGAAATTATACTAATTGGGCTTACTAGTAAAGATCATCAACTAAACTGACATTTATTAAAAAGACTTCTGGCGTGATTGGAATAATTAATTATAAACTTAATTTATACCTCTTCTTCTCTTTAGTTATATTACTGTATCCAGTGACAATGACTATTTCCAGTGAGGGAAAAAAATCCATATTATCTGCTGCCCTGTTTAGAGGCAATGATTAATGACCATATTCTTTAAGGGACAAAACAAATAATTTGTAAAAAAATGTACAAGACTGACACTGATGTACACAATGTCTGTTTTATGATGAGCTATATGAAACAACAAGGATCATCCAAAATGTGGTTTTCAATTTGCCTGATATAAAACTTGAAATTCTTAGATGTCTTTGCTTCAGACTTTTCTGTCTTTTGCCTTTTTTAATGAGTACTTGCTGGAATACTACAGAATCCGAACCTTTGCAACTAATTCTGTCACCATAGTAGCAAATGTATGTACTACTCTTGTTACCATCATAGGGCAACCACCAGGAAATCACCATCAGTTATAACTTTTTATATCAACAAATTTCAGGAAACAGTGATTCCTTTGTTAATAAATTGCTTATCTACTTCTAAAAAAATTATAAAAATAAAGAATATATTAAAGGACATAGGCAGGCTTTCTTTCACCCAGCTCAGCTTCACAAAAAGTGTGCTGGGTAACAGCAGTAGTAACAAAAAAACTTCCAGAACTTTTGTCAGCCTATAATCAATTTTAGGTAAAGTTTCAGTTTCTCAGTTCTCCACCATAATAACAGACTAGGAAAAGTTCTATTTGTCTTTGGACTATTAGCCATTTTTTTCTTAAATTCCTTATATGAATCTATAGTTCCTTTTCTAGGTATTGATGCAATGAATTACATCAGGTTTTGTTCTTTCTCCTGATCTTACATCATAAATTCAGACAGCAGCTGATTGCTGACCCAAGGATGCTAGGGACAGATTCTTATTTATGCTTTAAGAGACGGATCTTTCTCCTTGTCTTTGGGATGTCAACAGTGTCATCTTCTCTATGGGGCCCTTCCCACTACAGGGGAACTAGAGGGACCACTGGAAACCATCAGTGAGCCCAGAAGTACACCAATTCCAAACAGAGATTCATCCAGTCTATTCTTGCAGACCACCCAAGTGAGGGACAGCAAAGCCTCATCTGGCAGCCTACAGCTGTGTGAGGAGGAGGAAGTTTCAGCATACCGTCATGTGGAGTTAACTTCCACATGGAAGCCAGGTTCCGGTCACTTATGCGATACACAAAGGGCGCGCTGTAAGGAGCCTCATCAGCATCCTCTGCTGTGAGGCAGATTGGTTTTCTGTCTCTGCACATGATATAGTCTGTTTGAGCGATTCGTGGGAAGTTCTTGTTGCCAGGAATGATGCAAACCTGGATTGTTCCAGTGCCTGTTTTACCATCTAAGAGATAAAAATAACTAGGTTTAGCACTTTCTTCTAACATTCGCACATTAATTTCTAGTCCAAACTTTCACAATTAAATATCATCAACTGTAATATCCGTGTTGAGAAGGTGGAAAGCAACAGCTGATTTAGCCAGAGAGAGAGGAGGAGTTCTCACAGCTCTTTCTTGGCTGCTTCTCTTTGCTTGGCTGGTTGCAGATGCATCAGCAGCTCCTACATCTCCATATTCTGTATGTGCAGACTGTATTTTGTTGAGCCTGTGTGTCTGTGTGGGAACACATACTAGTCTAACAGAAGGATAAGAGGAGGAAGAGCTCATAAGACAGAAGTAAAGGACACGACGACAAACAGAGACAAAAGTAGAAAGTGAAGATTTCCAGCCTTTTAACATCAGGAAGGAGAAAATTAATTACACTTTCCCTACCTTCACCTCCCCTGGGAACACAATCACTAAGGAAACAGGGTTCTTCTTTCTGCTCTCTACCCTCTAAGTCACCAGGCATTCATCAGTGGCACATATTATGTCACCAAAGTCTACACACAAGAAGTGAATGAAATCTTCCTTCTAATTGCAGTTTTCTCAACACACAAATGGTCAGTGCTTGTATATGCATACCAGTGAAATTATATCAAATCTACTTTTTAATCCTTTCCCTAGAAAGAGTTGACTGCAGATGCCTGTATCATGTTTACTTTATAGACAAGAAAAGTTCTAAACAATTTAAATTTGTATTATTTATATTTAACTTTAATATGCAAACTCGGACTGAGTTAGAAATTTTTGCTGCAAGGTAATGACTTCTTTTCAAAAAGCCCTCTCTACTTTTTCTGTTGCTCTCCAGGAGATAACAGAGCTGCCAGGAACTATCACTTATAAAAGAATAGTCAAGAAATAGAAGAAATATAATCCAGAGGAGAATCTCTCAATTTGGAATTACTAAAAGGATTTTTAAATGGGGCAGGTAACTTCTCAAAAACTGAGATCATGCCTGATTTCTAGTGGCTGTCCCTGCTAAATAATGTTCCCTAAGCACTTGACAGAGTTATCACAGAGACAAGAAAATGGACTAGGTCGGCCACTGGTCTGGATCACTACAGTTGTTCCCAAACTACATTTGCACACAAACATCTGTTCCACACCACAGGGAACAGCAACATTTAGTACTCACTTCTGTCTATTGCGAGGACTGTGACATTGCATTGACCTCGTCTCATTTCTCCCATGTCTCGGTCCAACACCCTAACAGTTCTGACTTCACCTGATTTGTCATCTATGTTGATCCAATTACACTGGCCAGGTGGTATCCGGTATCTGTGAAGAATAATTTGTCTTGTTAGAGATCCCAAACATAGCACACACATGTATGTACACACACACATATTTAGATACATGTATTCATATATGCTGACAGGTACACACACATACACACAGCCTCGACAACTACAGCCCCCTTCCCATATCCCACCCATGCTGTACTCCGAAAGAACCTAGTAAATAAGGTTGTTTCATACCTTATGCCCTCACTATTTCCAGTTTCTGGATCTTCTGCTACATATCTCCCAATAGCCGTCCCAATGTCTTCGCATTCTTTAACGTCCAAGCGCAATAGACAGGGTTTAAACACCGGCCCCTCGTCCACATCCAGGACATGCACAGTAACAGAGCAGGTGCTCTGGGAAAGCTGTTGTGAATGGGGAGCCAGCACATAGGGGGCCTCATTGTTGACTCCAATCACCAGGACCCTTTGCTTGGCAGTTTCATAGTCCAGTCCCTGTAACAAAGGTGAGGCGGTGTTTTGTTTCCCTTCAAACCAATACGAAACCTAACATTGTTTTCACCGCATGGTTATTAGAGCTGAAATTGTACCACATTTATTTACAAAAGAGGCCAGCTGTCATCAGATAAGCCATCGAGACAGAGTAAAAGGACATGATTTTTTTAAAAAAAATAAAGTTTTAAGTTAGTCAAAGAAAAGGGCCTGAAAAATACCCAAGCAAGCAATACCACTGCAAAATTTTGGATAAATATTCTGAAAATGAGTTACTAAAAGAACAGAAAGCAATTAAATTTAGTAGGGGATTTTCTTATTCCATATTAAGTTAGTCATTATTTTAGCTCACATTTATTTCCTTTTCACCACTAGTCAATCACACTTCTTTCTAGTAGCTACAAATCCATCTGAGAATTTATGGAGTTGACAGTAAGTAGCTACCATTTATTCTTCAGACATGTTCTCCAAAGTCATTTTGTACCTTTAACAGAGCTAATATTATCCTAAAGTCATAATATTCTCTAGTCTACAAAAGCATTATAATAAATGCAAGGAATTTCAACTGTGTTTGTATACCAGGGACAGACCTTTAGAAAAAGTTCTAATGATTTCTAGGAACAAAAACCCCATAATAAATAATATTAATTAAAAAAATTACTCGCATCTCTACCTCTACAATTTACATGTTCAAATTTTAGTATTAATCTTTTCTGCTCCTTAGAAGTTACCTCTTGTGGCAGTTATAAAAGATAATGAAAAAGAGGCAAAGGGATGTGCTGGAGTACAGAGGCAATGGACCTTCTACCTCACATCTGTAAAACACTTATAACAAGTAACTAAACTGACACAAATTCTTACAGGTATATCGACTTCCCCTTCTGGACACGCCAGAAAAGCAAACTTGAAGTCAGTATACTGCAAAATAAAACCTGGAGAGTTTTATGCTGAATAGGAAGTTTACTTAATTCCCAGAGAGAAAACGACTGGAGAAGGTGCTCAGTCTTTCCCTGCTTTGCCACTCTCTCATTTCTGTTAAAAACCATGAAGCATTCCTCAGTTATATCCCTAAGTCTAAACAATTCCAACTGTAGAACCACAACAAAGCACCAAGCTGTCCTGAAATGAAAAACCAAATTCTTTGGATTCTGACCATCCAAAACTGAGGAACGATCTGGAATGTGAGCTTTGTGTGTTATGTTTTAAAACCAAAACTTGAAAATCCCCAAATTTCCCCCTAGCCCTTCAATTTTTACTTACCTTAACAACACACAGTATTCCTTCATTTGTGTTTTTGTCTGTTGTAATTTCAAAGGCCTGATCATCATTTCCTCGTATAATTTCATATACTGCTCCTGAGCCAGGTGAACCAGGTTCATCAAGATCAACAACAGAGACTCTCAGTATTTCTACACTCACTCTGTTTTCTTCCACTCGTGTTTCATACTTGGAGTACCCAAAAAAAGAAAAAAAATTAATTTAAATCAGAGAATCCTATTCCAGGAAGCAGGACTGAAGAACACCATATTTAAATAAGACTACTTCAACTTAAGGGGTCAATTTACCATGCTGCTGTAATGATTTGTTTTTACACATTAATGTATTTTCCCCATTCCTCTCCTATACCCTGCATCAAACAGTAAATCTTTCCTGACAGCACAACTGAAATCTCAGTTTCTTCATACACTCAAACTATCACTGACCTAATTAATTCTGGAATTGTCATTCCAGGAGAGACAAATTAGCAGTTTCCCTCAGCTACATCAGCTACAGATTGTAATTGGCAAACAACATGATCAAGCTGAGAATTAAAAATGGCATTGAGGTAAATTAAAAAATATATAAATAAACAATCCAACAAGAACTTGGGGAAAAGCCAAGAAGGATTAAATACCTCTCTACTCAGATGGCAAAAGATAATTTTTTGTATCTTTTTAAAGAGCTGTGTTATTCTGTACAAGCTGAAGAACAGATAAGAGTGGTTCTCAATTAGTATTACTGATGATATTCTACAGTAGTGAACAGAAAGGGTAAACTACATCTATTCTTTATGAATGATGAATTATTTTTTCATACATTTCATATTATGAAATCTCCTGTGGTATTTGAGATGCATACATGGTTATTGAGACATGCTCTTTGCCCTGAATCATACACATAACTGGAATAAGCAAAGATATTTATATTGGCATTGACTGGCATTAGACTCCGTATCTGAGGGACTGTCCATCAGGAAATTAGAAAGGGGATGAAAATACTTTATTTTTAAACTTCATTCAGACATTTTACTTATGCAGACTTACTTGCAACTGTTTAAAGGATGGTGCATTGTCATTCGTATCTTCAATTTTGACGACAACTGTTCCTGTAGTGCACAAACCAAAAGGCTGACCTGCCATATCTCTCACTTCAACTAACAAAGTGTAACTGGGTACAAGCTAAAAAGAAGAATAAAAGCATACAGAAGTTTGTCATACTCACTTTCTTAATTGCATAGTTACACACAGGAGTAGAACTAAACATTTCACTCCTGTTCCATAACTCTGCTCTAAATTCAGCACTTCCCAACAAAATAGGACAATTAGTTTTGGGGCTTTTCGCCCTATAGTTTAAAAGGAAAAGCACCAAAATAATTTTCAGTGGCTAAGTAGCACTGAGTTCAGCATCTGTTAGTAACATGCATGCTATATCCTGTACCAAATAAAGCTTCTCAAAATGTCAGCGTTTTTTATTTTCTAGAACCTGAAGTTTTGGAAGATAACAGACGACACACTTTCATCTGCTATTTGTCTCCCCTTTGAAGCAACAGAGTATTCCCTCGGGATGCCAGCAGGTGAAGTGTTTCAATGCATGTCTCATTTCACTGAGGATGAATGAAAACTGCAGTCAGCCTCTGTCTGGGCAACACATTGCCTTAGGTAATGCCTGTCATTTGGCAGGGTCTGGCACTAGAGTCAGTGTCCTTACCAGTTCCAAGGGGCTCCCTGATAGGAAGCAGCCCACTTAAATCCCTAACTTGAGCCAGAACAGCAGAAAGCTTTTTTTTAATGTGAACAACCAAGGGAAGAGGGATCGGGAAAAAAGAAATGTGGGCAGAGGGGAGGGGACAGGACAGTACAGATTAATTAGGCACAAAAAGAGAAAGTTTGTAAATCAAGACAATAATTCTAGTTCTGAATGGCTGGAAGTAGCATTCAGTTTCTCTAGTGCAGAAATGAAATCTCCTGTTCTACTTCGTAAGTTTATGTTTAAAAGATAGGCAGTGGACTAGTTTTTCAATCCCTCCTTCCTTCAAGCAGTCACTGTGAAAGCTTCTTTAGTAGTCACAGTGATGATCACAATCACTGCAATCTTCTCTTGCTAAAAAAGCTGAGCATTGTATCTGCAAGTGCAAAATTTTGCAACATGATGTTTTATGTGGATTTTCATCCATGAAACAACACAAATATGCCATAATATAACTCCTTCTATCTTCAGAAAAGATGTGCCTGTTGCAACGTTTCCTAGCATGACTGTCTTACGCTAGAATTATTATTTTGAATTACATGCATCTGTCTTTTCCTTTCCTAGTGTAAACTATCTCTCACATGTAAACTATCAAAAAAAAGAAATCCTGTATCTTATTTGCTTGAATGCTAGCTGATAAAAATAAATGGGTGGCACACTGATTTTAAGAAATGGTATATTACTGTTCAGGTTTCAGCTATTTGAGATATTTCTGGTTAATATAGGATGACTGAGTACTTCCAGAGAAACCAGTTCATCTTCTCTACGAAGAAGCAAGAAGCACCGCAAATCGAGCTTAATTAGGAGGAAACAGTGGCTCATGGGATTCCTGAACACAGAAAATGCTCAGTAAAAAAGTAAAAAAATCCATAGGTTGAACAGCTAAGCAGCAGGAAGTTCTCTGCCAAGGTTAGCTAGAATATGGTAATCTATGCAGAAACTCTCTGGCCTAATTACAGGTCTCTGAAAAGCTTCAGAAGGTCCTTACAGACATTAACAAAATATGAAAAAGAAGCTATGTCTGTTGATTCCCATGCCAGCATTTCACAGAATCATAGAAAGGCTTGGGTTGGAAGGGACTCTAAAGATCATCTAGTTCCAACCTGTCCACGCCATGAGATTTCACCCCCATGAGCTTCTACCCCCCCAAATCAGTTGGCACAGGGCATTGTACAACTTGGCCCTGAACAATTCCAGGGATGGGCCATCCACAACCTCTCTGGGCAACCTGTTCCAGTGCTTCACTACCTTCTGAGAAAAGAATTTCTTCCCAACACTTAACCTAAATATCTCCTCTTTCAGTATAAAACCAGTTCCCATTGTCCTATCACTATCGACCATGCATAAAGAAGTCACTCTCCTTTTTTATAAGCCCCCTTTAAGAATTAAAAGGATGTAATGAGTCTTTCCCAGGCTGAAGAACTCCAACTCTTTCAACCTGTCTTCATAGAAGAGGTGCTCCAACTTTTGGATTTGAACTTCTTCACACCCCTCCTCTGGACCTGCTCTAGCAGGTCCATGTCCTTCCTGTGCTGAGAAGCCCAGAGCTGGATGCAGACCTGCAGGTGGGGTCTCCCAAGGGCAGAGCACAGCACTGTTAAGCTATCTGTGTGCACAAAATGACAGCTGAGAACGCTTCAGGAAACATCACCTCTCTGTCCAGCTGTGGCAATAATACAGAGATGACACCGGTGTCACCGTGCAAAGAAAACGCTGGGGTAATTGGTGGGGTTTGTGACACAATGCGGTATTTCAAGGTGGTGTGCAGAGTATAAGGCTCATCTCTGTCCTCTGCAATCACTTTTCCAACAACAACACCTGTGAACATAATACAGCAATTTTTAGTTCCAAATAGTAAAAAATTATTTGAAAAGGTATTTCTGTTTAAAACAAATCAAAAGAGATACTTGACCATTTACTGCTGTCCTTTGCAAATTTGGCCTTTGCTGTAACATAATACTCCCCAGGAAATCCCACTGAGATATCTTAAAAGGCAGGATCACACCTAGTCATACTGGTATGTAACAGAGCTGAGTAGTGGTAACTATGTTCAGTGATTTAAAACAACTCTTACCAGGTCTGGAATTTTCAGGGACACAAAATTCAAAAAGGTCTTGTGTAAAATATGGAGCATTATCATTGTCATCTTCTATCCTGATTGTATGCACAAGTGGTACTTCTGGTGAATAACCATCTGGAGTGGTTGCAAAGCAAATGATCTGTAAGAAAAATTCAGTGCTTAAGCAACATGCAGTATTATTTCACTTTAAGTTCAATGGAGGAGTCAATAAAATGAAATGAAATACAGTGTGTAAAGCACATCCTTCTCAAGACCAGGTTCTTCAGGCACATGAAAGGGGACATTTCTGGTACCTCAGAGTGAAAGCAGAACAAAACTTTTGAATGCTTTCCTATCTTTCCCTCTTCCATTCCTCACACACTGTAAGTACTTTAATCACTTTCTCCCTGACCCCTCCTCCAACTCCATCACCTTTCCCAAGTCTCCTGAACACTTTTTTCCAGGTGTCTACAAGGCACTTCAGCTACCAAAATTTAGACAAATACATTGTTATTTAGAACAAAACAAGAACAGGAGCAAAACTAATTGCCCATTTTAAAATAACCTAATAAAAGGCAGCAATAGGTACTCAAAATTATGTTTTAGAAGCTGTTTCTAGTAATTGTCTTCTTACACTTCTCAACCAGTAGAGAGAGCAGTGTACCTTGTTAACAGAACTGAACAGCTTGACAGACTCAGCTGAAAACCACAGCTGTCTAGAGTTTACCATTATTTTGGTTTTCTGCAGATCTTTTCAACCTTCCCTGAAAAATTCTTCCTAGAAGTGATGCAAATCCAATAGCTCACTATATTTATGCTGCAATTAGAGATTAAGCAGTGAGAAGCAAAACTACTCTCAAGATCTAGATGACCAGCTATTTGTTTATTTGCTACCCATTTTATCTCATCAACACCAAGGATATTACTCAGAATAGACAGGTGATTCCAGATCTTGTTTGCTGCCATTTCCCCTGCAACCCAACTGTCAAATATATGCATCAGAGATTAAAAAAAAAAAAAATTAATTATATTTACACAACAAAGGCCTGTACCTGAAAACTTGGATACTGTTCACGGTCTACTGCACGAGTAGCAAAGATATTTCCAGTTTCTCTTTCTATGTAAAACAAACCCTTTGGATCTTGATCAATTCCTGGTCCACTTGCAGAATAATAAATCGTGTAATTCTGCGCTGTGTCTGACTGGACCTATAAAAAGACATTTTTAAGCCCAAGACAAAACAGCAACAGCATTTCAATACATTTCCCCTTTTCATGATCATATTTAGCACAAACAAAAACTCCTAAAATAAAAAACCAAACTTGATTTATTATTCACAGAATAGGAGGACAGCCTGACATGTGACTGCCTTCCTTTATAATGTGTGTACATGAGAAGGGGAGTTAATTCAAACTCATAAATATTTAGAACTATCAAATTAAAGAAATGACAATATGAGAAAAAAAATTTGAAACCCAATCTCTCCAGAATACTTCACACATGAGGCATATTCAGATACAGATTATTTCTAACATTCTTATTTCTGAATCTGTTCAAGACACTTGAGTTTTAGTGTATTCACTGAGAATGTGGTTTGCACCTAACAAAGAAAAAGTGAAGGAAGGAAAGAAAAAAGAAAGACGACGTATAGTTCAGAGATATACCAATTCAGATAGCATCTGCATCTCATTATGAGCACCAAGGAGGCAACATTAGACTTACCTATTTATAAACACTCTTCTCCCAAAATACTTTCCTTATTTACTGGATGCCAGAAGTTAGGAGGGTAAGATTAGTAGAAGAATGATTGCTCTGCACAGACTCTGTTATTACACT
This sequence comes from Trochalopteron elliotii, assembly GCA_024734555.1. NCBI lineage: Eukaryota > Metazoa > Chordata > Aves > Passeriformes > Leiothrichidae > Trochalopteron > Trochalopteron elliotii. The sequence continues at coordinate 5,445,837 of JANPWX010000043.1, read as the reverse complement.
TGTCTCTACACATCTGCTACCAGACACTCTGTAATCTAGTGAAGGCTAGATGGATCCATGATAACTTTAGTTCTTGCATTTCTCTTTCACGCCTACTTGTTTTCTCCCAGTAAGTCCTTTTCTGAATAACATAGGCCATATTCAGTCTTCAAGGCTGAAGGTACACACCTTGAGCTCCAGAAAGGATGTAGACAAGCAGGCAAAATTCACCCCAGTCTGTGTTTACAAAATCCTTTTCTAAGCAATGTTTAGTGGAGGGTTGTTTGCTGTTGGTTTTCTTTTAATTACACACACTGATTTCCAGGCCAAAGAGCTCTCTTTGATAGTATGTCTCCTTTCCTTTTTCAACTTTTGCACAATTCCATTTCGCTCCAACAACTAAGATCACAAGTTATTTCAGGTACAAGTTCATGAGATATACAATAAACAGGACGGAACAAGACAGAGGAATAATAGCAGGAATGTCATTGGTAGAGAATACTAGACAGCTCATTTTCTTCATCATAAAAGTCATATATAAAACTAGCATGGGTCATAAAGTTAAGGTTCACACTAAATGTACCTGTTGTATTTGCAGTGGGAAAGGTCCCAGTGAGTTCTCTATCATGACAGATGGAATAGGGCCCCACCTTCTTTTGGTTCTCTTGAGAACTGTATCTCTAGCATGCCTGGTCTTCGGTGTCTGGGTTGAGAAGATAGAAAGACAGATGAGAATACATCCATATATTCTTAACTGCATATACTTTTGCTTAACTGCTATCCTTCATTTCCATCTTTTTCCCTCCATTCCAGTCTTCCTTATGACAATTTGTTTTTCCAAGGTCCTCATTTCTGATTCTGTGATAATATCCCAAGCTTTTTCACTTCTTGTAATACTTTGCATGAATAAGATCTGCTTTAATTCCTCAAACATGGCTTTTAAGATTCTTGACATTCCTGATTATGCTACTTGCTAGTATCAGCCATTTGAGAAAGGAAATCTGCTGACTAAAGCAACACAGTAATCAACAATTGCTAAATAAAATACACTCTACACCAGTATTTTGCCTGATTATTTGAATCTAAAATCCAACTACAGATATTTAGTATGAAGTTGTGTGAAAAATTATTTCAAATAAGTAAGATGTCTTGAAATTAGAACCTAACCTTTTTTTCTTCTTTCACCAAGTCAACGTGTATTTTCTTTTGAACTTGTTCTTGAATGTCCTTAAGCAATATGGTAAAAGTCTTTTTCTCAGCAGACAAAGAAAGAGCAGATGTTGTATACACAGAACCATCCTCTAGAATCTTGAAGTTCCCATCACTGGAACTGATAAACTCTGCAGACTGAAGGCATTCTTTCAAATCAACTGCAAAAAAAATATTCAGACAATAACTACAACAGCAAAAAGCAATAAAGCAATATCCCTCATAAAACAAAAAAAACCAAGCCCCAAGTAAAAATTGTATTTACTGACAGATAGACTTCAAAAGCTTGTCATCCAGTATTTAAGCATCACAAATACTGATTTTAAAATCCACTTATGCACTCAGATTTGATGAAATTTTCATTAATTTTCACTCTGGTGTTCATTAGTGTTTCCTAAACGACAATGGGTGCTTTATGGATATCACTCAACAAAACACTATTACACTGGTAAAATTATGGAAACATCAAAGATGAAATTATGTACATTTAAATGCGAAAAACATTGCAGACATGCCCATCATTGGACCAGTAGCTACTCCATTTGCCTCATGCTCCATGCCCTACAATATCAGTGAAGACGATTAATTAATGCAAATGCCCAAAGGAGATTTTACATCTTGGAAGTTTTGCCCTCAGGAGGAAAGCACTGACTGGTACTATGTGATTTAATACTCTTGGGAGGACAAAGGCCTTTAAATTATGAGGCAGACAGATGGGAGAGATAAAGACTAACTCTAGAACAAACGATTAGCAATTTTTTAATATGTATGTGATAGAATCCCATACAAGTAATTTCAGCGTACTTCCCAGGTATTTTCCATTGTATTTGCTATCACTTGTGGCTAAAATAGATTTTTTGCACTTCAATAAACTCAGTTCACCAGTAAGTAGTTTAGCAATACAGCTGGAGAAAAAGCAAAATCAGGATATGACCACAATCCTAAGAAAGAATGATCTGGCACCCTGCAAAGGATGAACGAGATTCAAACTCCAAACAAATGATCATTTCAGAGTAGAGTAGGTGTGTCATGGTCTCAAAAGCAAAACTTTTCAATACTCTTTCAACGGTATGATAGTGGGTGGGACATTGCTGTATGAAAGCTGATTGCAAAATTCACGAAGATTCAGGCTTTCATCCTGTATACGTAGATGACATTTTCAACAAACTAAATTTCATTTCGCTTTCAAAACTGCAAAAACAGATGGGAAGCATAATTTTAAATACATTGTGATTTCTTCTTCCTCTAAGTCTGTCCTTTAAATGCACAAATAAAGATTTCCTAGACTTTCCATGGTACTGCAGCAGTGACTCCTATCCTTCTTCATCTGTACAGTGCAAATGGAGTATTGAAAAGAGTATCATTGCCTCACTTAAATGTGCCTCATACTGCTGCCTATTACAGCACTGCATTTCCAAAAATACCAGACTGGAGATGTCGTTTCTGATGGTTATAGTCAGCCCTATGGTCCATTAGCTATAGTTTTGTGGAGGTTTTTTTTTCTTTAAAACCTCTGGTATAAAATATAAAAAACCCTTATGGTAAGAAGGAAAATCCCGACTAATTTCACTGTCAAGGTATTGTCCTTGTATCAATGCAAAATATTTCTCCATAAATCATTAAGTAATGACATTTGTGCTATAATATTTTTGTTAAAAAGTTTTGGGGGAAAAAAATTCAAATTCTGCTTTATGCAATTTCTTTCAAAGCACTGCAATAACATGAAGTTTTATTTTTATATAAATTAAGTTTATTTACATAGAGAAATGTTAAAGTCTGTGAAAACTCACACAGCTGTAGCAGCCGTCTTCATTTTAAAATTTAAAAGTAAGATAAAGGAATTTTCACTATAAAGCTAGATTTTCTGAACAATTGTGATAAACTACCAATTCACTTTATTTGTTCCTTCTATAGAAACATGGATTAGGACTGCAGACTTGGACCATACTTCTCTGTTGTCACTGGACTCACAAAGAGCACTTCTGAATCCCCAAATTCAGTCTCAGGCAGCACAGAATCCTTCAGCACCTCCTATGCCACACCCTTCAAAGCTGCCTTTGAGAGACTGGTCTGAAAAAAAATAGGAGTGGGATGTTTTCTGGTCTCTATTCCTCTCAGTCACCTGCAAGCTGCCCTAAACTGAGGCAGACTGTCCAGTCAGACGGGATCACTCTCTCAACAGAATGTGCATGCAGGACACCTCTGCAACACATCCCCTTGTGTGCTCTGAATGCCCCAGCACTGCTGAGCAGTCACATCCATGTTTCACACAGCAGCAGCCTCTTGGTACCTGGTTAAGCGGGTTTTGTCTTCTTTTTCTCTCAGTTCCTTTGTCCAAATGACTTATTCTCTTCTTCATATGACCGTGGGTTATGGGTGCAGTTTGGAATATCAAGCATTTATGTAAATAGTACGCCTTAGACTCCAAATTTTGAAACCATTAAATTCTGCCATTTTAGTTTTAAATTTAATCCTGTAACCTGACAATAGCTCTTTATGCAAAAGTCAAATGGATGCATGGAGCTGGTGTTCAAATCCATGACAAACACAGGGTGTATCCTTCATAAAAAGGCTGATCCAGCTGTTTAGCTGGCTCTCCAGTCATCCATTCATTCCACTAAAAATAGTCTCCTCCACTGTTAACAGCATCTCCAGCAAAGGTGCAATGCTGTGTTGTTAAGCTGGGAATTTCATAGTTTCTCTCACCTCTGCCAACTAACGTGTCAGCCTCTAGTTCAGAAGGAACATGAAAGATTACTTTCTTGCAAGCTTCACAGCACAAACTCAGCACCTAGAAAACAAATGAAGAAATCAGGGAAAAAACCCACATAATTATATGGTATTTTGAACTAGACACTGATGCTGACTTTAGTTGGTTTGTTTGTTATGACAAGCAAGTGAAACAGCACAGAAAGCATTCCTCCCTTAAAATTCAGGTACTGTGCAGCACAGCATACAAAGTTTCACATTGGAAACACGATCTCACTACTGCTCCTGGATTTATCCATGGCTCGTGTTTCGTTTTTTTCTAAAATCACTCCACCACTGACACTAACAGCAAGAGTTCCCTTTGATTAGGAGATTTTGCCTACACTATTACATCAGTAGAGAAAAGAAAAAAATAGAGCTTCGCTCCCTCCAACAGCATTCCTGGCAAATTTAGATTCAAGGTCTCTAAGCACTAAGGTTTAATCCATCAACACTCAGTTCGGTAGAACTGTGGTGATGCTGAACATTAAAGGGACAAGTGTCTCATTAAAACCACATGACAACACTTGCACTTATGTATTACTTTGCATCTTAAAAGTGCATTCTCAACAAACTAATTAAATGTAGCTTCAGCAATTAGATATGACATAAATAAAATGTCATGTATCACAGCAGTCCACTCCCATGAAACCAGCTGCAAAGTAGGGTCCTCCTAAAAATTCAAATGAGTAGTAGATAACCAGACCTTTTTCTAAAAAGAATCACATAGAGGTACAAAGATTTTCCTCAGGACAGAGCAAGTGAATTCTGATCTCAGATTATATGCAAGTGTTTTTGCCTAGTTTGTATCTCTGTTTAAAATTGTAGTCCAAAATCACACAGACAATTAAACGAAGACATAGAAAAATGTAAATAAATCTATCCACCCTTTTATGCGCACTTACTCTTTCAGGATGAAAGTCTAGCAAAAAAGGAAAAGCATTTTTATTTTGCACGTACCTTTAGGATTAAAGGTATAAAGAAGTAAATAGCTAATGGAAATCCTTAAAATTACTTGTGACGCTTATTAAGAAAATATTTAAATAAAAATACTTTAAACTCTAAAAGACATTAGGACCCTTTAGAAAAAAAATGCTGTGTCTGTACCATAAAAGCTTTTCATATAGTTCCTTATATATACACACAGATATAAAATTGCATATATACAAATAATTTAAACATCCCTGCTTATGTATTAGTAGGCTTTCCTTATTAACAGAGGCACTTAATAAAACACTCTCTCCTGAAAGACATTGCACTAATTTTTAAGTTATTGAAATCACAATATCTTTTCACACTGTTGTGAAATATTTTAAGAATCAATGACATCTAATTTTTCAATAGTAATGCCAAGCCCAGTCTGATGTCAGAACAAAGAACTACCGAGGAGTTAAACAAAAGTAAGTGGCAGTTATTCATGGACATCAGGACATAAAGAAATATCAGGTAAAAATAAGTTGTGATATCCTTTCACTTTACACAAAGAAGACACCTCAGGAATTTTTTCCCTTGAGTGTTGTTTGTTTTTTTCTGCTTGACAGAAGAATTTTTTTTTTTTTATTAGATGTATGAGTAAAGTTGCTTGCGTTTCTTTGGGTTTTACTTTAATAACCTAGCAAAGGCAGGCACACAGTGTCTGAAATAGTAACGTTTTCATTAAAATGTGCATATATAATTAATATTAAAATAATAAATTCAGTGCTTCAATACTACCAAGTATTTCTCTTTTACAAGCTCAAATGACCATCTGCCCTCTTGTTGTGAATGCAATGTTAATAGGGAGGAAAGGAGCTAGGACACAAAAGACAAATCACTTTTACTCATCTACTATAAATTTAAAAAAAATAAAATGTGAGAGGGAACTCCCCTGCTCTCCCCCCCAAAGGCCTTTCTGAAGCTGATAATTATGTACAAATACAATAAACTTAAAGTAAAGGAAATCGCTGAAAAGTGTTCCATGCACAGCTAACTCAGAGGAGCTCAACACACTCCACACTGTGGCACAATCCTTTTCACAGAGAAGGGAGAACCAGATGGGGAGAGGCAGAGGGGGAGATTTAAATAAATTGAACTGCGGTATTTTTTTTTTTTCCTATGAATAACCAGCAGCAGCATCAGCGACCCGAGCGTGCGCCCGTCGCGTAACCTCAGGGCAGGCTCCAAAAGCCACCCGACCACCTGTCGCAACGCGAGGTGCGCATCCCCCTGGATTCCTGCCCGCGCCGAAGGCCCCCGAAGTGCGCCCCGCGGCCGCGCAATCTCCGCGGCGCTCTGCGCCCCTTGCAAGGCTCCCGCCGAGGAGAAACCCGACTTGGAGTCAAGAGCCAGCCAGAGATCCCCGCTCGGATGTCTGTCCTGTGCGCTGCGCACCCGCGGTGCAGCAGGAGCAGCGCGGAGAAAGGCACGGCCAGGTGCGTGAGCGGCCTGCGCGCTCCACTGCGCTCCCCCCGGCGCCCACCCACTCGTCCCACTCATCCCAGTGATCCCGCTCGCTCCCTTCCTTTACTCACCAGGAGGCCGAGGACAAGGCAGGGGGCTGCGGGGGCCATGGTGCGCGGGGCTAGGCGGGAAGGGGGGAAGCCGCCGCCGTCGGTGCTGCCACGGCGGGCGAGGGAGAGAGTGCGAAGTGGCGGCGGAGGTCGCGGCGTAACTCCGCGGGAGCGCGGCTCTGCTGTCCCCTCCCGTCTGCCACAGGAGCCGGCCGGTGGGGAGGGTGGGACCGCGCGGCAGCGGCGACTTTAATTACTGCCTTTTTTTTTTTCTCGGCCTTTTGGGTAATGCCCGTCCCGGGCACGGCGCTGGAACACCCCGCCCGTTCACCGCCCACCTCCGCGGCGAGGCGCTGCCCGTCCCCTCCCCTCGCCACCCCGCCCCGCCGCGGCGCCGGCTGCGCGCAGAGCGCTGTGGAGCCGCGCCCGGGACAGCTCTGCCCTCGCCCCGGCGTGCCGCTCCCGGGCGCGGCACCCTCGCCTCCCCTCCC